>NQII01000016.1:652044-701001 GCA_002778355.1 Clitarchus hookeri
TTCGACAAATGACAAACCTATTATGAAGCCGTGGAGTTTCGACAATTATTTTAAGCGTGATATACCCCCGCGATAAATCACTTTTTTTTTATCAAAGTATGAAAAAATATTTTCCCCTGAGAACAAAACTCCCACTTGTAGTCTCACTGCTTCAAAAACTAATAATTTTTATGAATAACAAAATAATACTTTGAACCAGTGATTTTCCCTCGAAATGGTGGTGTAAGTGTCCATTAATTTAAGGTTTCTGTCAAAGGAAAGCATTAGCCAACCACAAATGTTGAAAGAAATTGTAAAATTTCGAAATATATCTAATTACGAAATATTATCACCGTGAATCGCTGTCCCCAAATGAATATTTGTTTATTTACTGTAGACCTGAAACGTTTGCAGGTTCAGTGACGTGTAAGTTAGATTTGACAGTGTTATGCACTACCATAGAGCAATCAAATGTTCATTGGTTCTTTTCTGTCACAATGTAAGCTAATTATTGAGTCTGCAATTCACTCTGCCTCCATATTAATTATATTATTACCTTAGGGGTCTCCAGGAGGTCTCAACACGTAAACAATATATATATATATATATATATGTGTGTGTGTGTGTGTGTAATACACACACACATAGGCTGTTGGGAAACTCAGTGCCCAACCTCCAGACACAGTTTATTTGGACCAATAGTAACACGAAATCCCTGTAAACGTATATCCGGAAAGGTNTATTTGGACCAATAGTAACACAAAATCCCTGTAAACGTATATCCGGAAAGGTATTTTTATACCACATAATTGTGTTGAAACTTGCGGCGTACCACACCTGCAGTAGAAGGCGGTGCGATCAAGCGTGTAGGGCAAGTTGCACAGGTTACAGGCGTGCGACACTAAGTTATTTCATACTCAGCGTCGCGCGCCTACTTTCTATGCAACTTACAATACATGCATGATCGCACAGCTCTGTTGTCAGGGACGTAGTACGCCGCAACTTTGAACACAATTATCTGATTACAATATTCGTTTCTGGATATAAGTGTCTAGGGAATTTTTGTTGCTCTTGGTTCAAAGAAACTACGCATGGAGTTTGGGCACTGAGTTTCCGAACATTCTGTACACACACGCGCGCGCTTTCCTCTAGATAAAACTTTCGAATTTTTCAGGTCTCATATATTTACTGTAATGGACATAGTAAGTTGTATATTCCGTTACACATATGAACTATGAGAGATACACCTTCGAGTAGTGTTTATATTGGCTGGCACTCTTCAGTAATGTCTTATTTATAGTACAATAAATGTGTTCTGTGTAGTGTTTACCAATGAAACGGCACGGACTGCGCGAAGCTATGGAACAGGCCTCGTTGCTGATATGGCCATTGCTTGCTGTGAAAGTGTTCCCTACTGGGTAGACCGCCGGGTGACAAGTAAGTTACCAGGTGATGATTGGCGAACGGCGTTGTGCCGTGCTGCTGACCAGCCACGCCATTTTGTTGGAGTGTGCATCTTACATTCGCAGTATAAGCGGCTATTTCACTTATGTCTTTTTGGTTGTTCTGTGCGTGTGCTTCAACGCTCCAATGCGTGTTCAATTAGTTATAGACATCAGTGGCGTGTGGTGTATTGTTGCAAGATAATCTGGTGCTTGCTCAGTGCTGTACACACTCGACGCACGCAGCAGGAACCAGTAACCAGCGTGTAGCCAGGAGAAACTGAATTTACTGCGGCCACACACGAGAGAGCATAGACTCGCCCACTACGCACGTGCTGTGACGTCAACTGCACTACTACGTTTAAGTGGCCGATGTGTAAACTAGCAAACTATTAAGGTATAGCACATAGCAAAACACAGCTTACCTTGCGACAGTTCACCACAGCCCATAGATAGGCGTAGATAGAGACTCTACCATTTCGTGTTATTAGATGGCACCACTTCTTATATAACTTGAGCAAAAGTCACTCGTTGATTGGCTGCTGGCACATTCAGAACTAATTCTCCTATTGCACCGTGTCACACGAAATGCAGTTACCAGAGTTCTGGGTGTTTACTATTGGTTGTCAGTCCTGCAGGGCGTGTCGGGAGAGCGGAGGTCCAATGGCACACATGAAGTTAACTTATACTTTTATACAGAGTCCCCTGTATCCACCACTGTAAAAACACCAGCTCTGCTGGCCTGTGCATTCCCTCTTATAACGTCTGGTCCACGCTACTCCGGACGTGCTTACTATACATGCTGGTACTCAACTAATGAGGGGGCAAGTTGACCTCATCCCACTCAAACGTACTGTTACAATTTCTCAAAAGTCAATGGGCTAAACCACGTTCGTTAAGGGATGGAGGTCTTAATTAAATAAAATAGTTAATTATAATTTCCTAATTTTATTTACAATAACTACAAACAAAATTCTCTGGACCCAATATCTCACAATAAATTAATATCACTTGCTGATTACAATAAATGAATTCAAACAATAAAAATTACAATTACCTCAAAGAAATCAATTAAATGAAATAATTTTAAATCAGTCCCTATAGACAGTGTATCAAAAGCCTATTAAATTGTTTTATAAATTTTATGTAAATATTTGGCAGTTCCAATATTTACAATAAAACTCGTATCACATTCATTGAGTCCCATCTCAGTTTATTCTAGGTCCAACCAGTCCGCAAAGTTCTAGTTCTCCGAGCACCCTTATGCAAAGTAGCCTTTACTCGTCGGGTTTCACGCCTTCTCGTCCGTTCACACCACAAACACCTCGTCCGCCGTCGCCTCGCAATCTCCCGTCGTCGTCCGTCCCCTTCGCAGATGTCTGTCACTGCACCACACGTCGCTTGAGTACCGCACTCAGCCAATTGGCTTCCATAAAAAGACTCCCGACCCTTGGACCGCGGCAATATTTATAGGATCGTAGGCCATCGCCCAGAAATTTCTCTAAATGCCGCGTTGCGCCGAGGATCCTAATTCCCTGAATATTCTTGCGCATCCTCTAAATTCGTCGGCTTCTCCCCAGCAGGAGGAAGGAGAAGGGGCTGTGACGCCAGCCAGGTCGCCGCTGTCAATCATTCCCCAGCTGCCGGGTGAGCGACGGGACGAGGCAGAGAGCGGGTCTGCCTGGGGGAGGGTCTGCCTGGAGCGCGCGTCTAGTGCAAGCGTCACCGCGTTACAGTGCTTTCAAATGAAACAGAATATATATAATCTACAAAGTTAATTTGTGAAATTGAAGAAAAGTAATTTCATAATGAGAAGGTTAGTTGGTAAGATGGCATTATCTTGAATGAGCCTGATAAAATCTACCGATGCAATGGAAGTGTGTTCGCGTGAGTTATCTTTATAAAGGCAGAGAAAAATGTCCTCTTCTGTCGCTCGAGATACACTCCAGAATAATCNTGTTCGCGTGAGTTATCTTTATAAAGGCAGAGAAAAATGTCCTCTTCTGTCGCTCGAGATACACTCCAGAATAATCTTTAGGCTGCTAATGCAACTACGGTAATTCCAAAAATAAGCAAATTTCAGGATGGCCCAGAATTACCATGTTTGCTGCATGTCTTGAAAATATCCTAGATACTCCGATTTTCATTATCGCTTTATGTTTTAATCTTTCCACTAACATTGTAAAGATTACAGAGTATATAACTGCACAAAGACGTGGTGCAACGACGGTTTCTTTGATGTGGGTATATTTGTTCTCTGATTGGCTGCACGAGACCCTGGGAACGGGACTTGTATCTCATTGGCTCCAGCATGCTGCGAAAGGTTCNTGTTCGCGTGAGTTATCTTTATAAAGGCAGAGAAAAATGTCCTCTTCTGTCGCTCGAGATACACTCCAGAATAATATTTAGGCTGCTAATGCAACTACGGTAATTCCAAAAATAAGCAAATTTCAGGATGGCCCAGAATTACCATGTTTGCTGCATGTCTTGAAAATATCCTAGATACTCCGATTTTCATTATCGCTTTATGTTTTAATCTTTCCACTAACATTGTACAGATTACAGAGTATATAACTGCACAAAGACGTGGTGCAACGACGGTTTCTTTGATGTGGGTATATCTGTTCTCTGATTGGCTGCACGAGACCCTGGGAACGGGACTTGTATCTCATTGGCTCCAGCATGCTGCGAAAGGTTCNTGTTCTCTGATTGGCTGCACGAGACCCTGGGAACGGGACTTGTATCTCATTGGCTCCAGCATGCTGCGAAAGGTTCCCTATTGGCTGGGCGGCCGGCTGGTGACTAGCCCAGGTGCTGATTGGCGAACGGCGCTACAACATTTTGCTGACCATTGACGCCACTTTGCGCATGTGTGGTTGGAATTCGCGGTATAAGTAGGGCCAGGCCACCTGTTTTTCGCGAAAATATTTCAGGACTAGTAGTGCTCCGAAGCACTTTCGCTCATACATATCTGATTTCGTGATTGGATTATTTGAATTCTTACATGCCTTATCTGTCTGCCCGGCAATCACGGACGCTCAGTGTCGAAGGAACTTAATCCTGATTGGCTCAATCATGTAAAATACCTTCTTCACACACATACAGGTGGCAAAGAGCCAAAGGAAAGCTGCAAGTGAGCACATAGGATATTAAAGTCTAGCCAACGCGTAAATATTTTTTGCGAAAAACAGGTGACCCTAGGTATAAACTGCGATTTCACTTCTGTATTATTAATTGCTGTCTGGTCCAATATAGAGAACGCTGTACACCGCAGGAAATTAGCGTCCGAAAAAGGGAAGTTCCTTACACATGTGGAAGATAAACTTCGTCGTTGAGACTAGTCCTTAAGTTCATGAACGTTGTGATATCGCAGAATACCTAACACCCTGAGAACTACACTCGAGCGTATCCCGAGCAAGGCTAATTGAAAATTTCTCTGTCCTTCAAAACAAAACTCGCACGCAGATAAACTCGTCGTTCCGCCAGTGTCTAATATGGCCGCCCAGGTAGGCAGCCGAACGGTGTGCAGAGCTCCAGCAGAAAACGTTTCATTAAAAAACCGTCCAACGTGTGTGAGTGAGGTCTGCTTATGAATAGCATTTAAGAAATTTTGCGCGTCTGTATACGTTTTTCAGTTCCTCCATTTCTCTCTAAAGCATGTTTTTGTGATAGCGAAAATGGCTCAAACGGGTGTTATCGNTACGTTTTTCAGTTCCTCCATTTCTCTCTAAAGCATGTTTTTGTGATAGCGAAAATGGCTCAAACGGGTGTTATCGCGGTCATTTTTTGGTTTTAACATTCCGGTACAAAACATTTAAAAAAAGAATTAGCGGCGTGCATCAAACATTTCTTTTTATTATTACGTCGTAAAATGGCAGGGTCTCCGCTGAAAATGTCATAGAGGCGCGTTATCGACGGCAAGACTTCACGCCAGTTCAGTGCTTTGCGCGTAGAGGCGATAAGAGAGTTGATGCGCGTGGCTCGGTCACCCCTAGCGCTACCACGCTTTTATTCCTCAGACGTATTCCTTCAGCCAAGCGGCTGCCTTAACCGGAACATATAAAACCCAGCAGTGTAACTCCCCGGCATGGAAAATCTATTTTTTTTTATTTTGTTACAACCTCGCAAAGGGACACGTTTGACAAAATAAAATATATTTAACCTGGACAAAATCAACCCTGCACATCAGTGGCCGATGACCAGACAATTGTGAACGTTGTACTGTAGATGACCAGCCAATAATGAGCGTTGCACTGTACAGTAAAGCCGATACCACACGATACCTGCAGCCGTGATTGGTATTGTACAAGCTTCTACAAGGCCTGGTGCACGAGCCGTTATACCAGCCGCTATATGAGCCTCCGTGGAAGATTCATATTACACGAGAGCAGTTTGCGTACCAGCATATGGCACCCTCGGTGGGTACGCTGCGTGTGGTTTGTGTCAATATGAACCCCATTCGCAGAACTACTACCAGTCAGTAACTTGCGTAGGCCTATGAAAAAAAATAGCTAGCACATATTAATATATGTAGCTATATTACTGTTGGCCTTTACATCAATTCATTGCTTACTGGTGTAGTTTCGTTCATTTTCTTGAAAATTATGCAAAGTCACGAGAGTACGAGTGTGTTATTTTTAATTTTGATAAAAATTACTAACCGGTTGCAAAATATTATTTTCTTTGAGTACCAAGTTGTTATAAGTATGTAACATTTAATGAAAAAAATATATTAAGGACCGACGGAGTCTCGTACTCACACGTGGAGGTTACGTTTAACAGACAGGCGTCACGACTTTACCAGTGTGCTACCAGTCCACATAGCAGTTGTTGAGTTTGTATACTGTAGAGAATTTATTCAATTAATTTTTTCATAGAGTAGGTAAGGTTTTAAGTATTTAGAACGTTTCTAAACAGTAATTAAAAGTTGTCACCAATATTATTCGCCGTTGTCGTATTTCAAATCTATTTGAAAGAGTTTCAACTCACGGATGTATAATCAAGATGGAGGCGTTCTTTTCGGTTTCTCCATCAACTCGTTTCAAGTAGTAGCCACTGGGAATGCCCTACGCTCTGGATCTGCGATGTGATTGGCCAGGTATGAAATCTGTAATGGAACCTGCCACGAAAAATAGGACGTGTCCTGTTGCCAAACGTGGTACGAAATCTGGCCGTACAAGGCGGGAAATGCTATAACGGATGCCACACTAGCCCGTTAGACGTCCGTTATGGCAGGGGTGCCTACCCCCCCCCCCCNTGCTGATTGTTCATGCACAATATGTGCGCGCGCCCACAGAGCAGAGGACAGAGGCATATTTCATTCTACATTGATTTGCTTTTTTAATAGTCTATTATAATGTTGATTCACAACAATATGTTTATAGTGTGTGCAAATTTTTCCAAGACAGAGTAAAATGTCTATAGTTACACTATCGGCTTAGTCCATTTTATTCGGCAATGTTTGTCATGGAGCTAAGACAAAGCTTAACTGTTTAATTTATTTGATATGTATATTTAAACACATCCATGACAATGGTTCACATTATGTTGGTAAACCATGCTTGACTGCTACACATATTATGTAATAAAACACATAAAACAGAAATTTAACCCTGACCCTAAGCAAAAAAAATTACAATTAACCAAAAGTTCCTAAAAATCTGTAATGAAGTATACAAGTAAACTGTAACAAGCAAAATCATAGCACTATATACATATATGCAAATCGTATCTATGAAATTTTCAAAGTTATAACATATAGGCCTACAATAATTTGCATTAAAAATTTCCGTATTAAACTTTTATGATTATGGTGCCGTTAATGATTTTAACACAAATTGTGGAGTTAAAAAACATAAATAAAAGCAAAATGCTCAGTCAAAAAAAAGAAAATCAGCACATGATTCTGCTCTCAAATGATGTATAAGTTATAACAAGTAAAGCGTAGGAAGCAAATGACTTCATTCGATTTTTTTATTAAAATATATACCTATAAAATAAAGTGCTTTAAAAAATGCTACATATTATGAATTTATGAGTGCACCGCAAGGTAATATTTGTTGTTAGAAAGCTATAACTTCATTTTTAAAATAAGTGTTCCTAAACAATCGAAATAAACAAAAACCAGTAATTCTAAAACATCTTGTGAGACCCCGCCTTGTCTGGGCACTGCGAAGTTCAGTGGTGCCTTCATTGAGAAACGTGACAGTACATTATAATTACGAGCGATATAACGTCCTCACAACATATAAATTATGTACATTGCAGATAAAATAAATGGTCCCAACCTCTCGCATTAATTCTTAAACAATTTGCTAACAAGGTATCAGTATTGATAAGGGGGAAGGGGGGGGGTGCAAGAATGAGCAAAAGGGGCGAAGTAGTAGGGCCACGTCAGTCAGAGTTTTGGAAAAAGGGGTTGGGGGGCCATGAAGTGACACACATTCCGGCCTTGAGATGGTGTTGTTGGGGAAGAACAAAGCTAACATCAACCAGCTACTATAAACCAACTACTATCGTCATGATGGTGACCAACAGTAAATTTAAAATAGCTATCCATGCACTTGTAAAAATCCCACATACGTCTTAAGACAGAGAGGTTTAAGGGAGGCACAACTGTGAATTACTTAGCTATTTTTTAGATATTTCGTTAAGTACACGCAAGACTGAAGATTATTCCAGGGTTGCAACAATAAAGACAAAAAATAACATTTTTATTGAGCAGAACATTTAAGCAACGTCTGAGAGAGGGTTGGGCGAATCTTGACATCAACATCTGGAGAGCCGATGAGGATGAAATGAGGTGGATATGGAGCAGCCCCAGAATCCAGAATGCAAGGGCGGGGAAAAAAGTGAGATCTCAGAGAGAACCCGCCAGTCAGCGGCATCGTACAGCACGATTCCCACATGTGAAAACTTGGTAATAACACCGCCGGGGGTCGCTCTAGCCGCTACACCAACGTGGGCCCTCAGTTACATCTCAGAAAAATTAGATAGTTATTTATGCAGCTGAGTACTGATAGATGGTGCAACTAATCAACTCATATCTCCGATTTTTGTCCGATGTATTTCCTTATTCTGAAACTGTATTCTGGACATAAGGTTTCCAACTATCGCCATCACCGTACGTTAACTCTGTAATTTTGTACTTTACATTTAAATTATTTTTTAAGTTTGTAGACGTGCATTTTCCTGCAATGTTCCGTGTTCACATGATTTTTTAAAACCATTCTTACAAACCCCACCCCCTACAATTTCTAGGACGCAGCTTGCGTCATGGAATCCCTCGGTAGGCATCCCTGGCACAAGCTTTTACGGAATCTGGTATCGTGTAATATCGCCATAAGCGTGTCCGATGTCGTGTGAACCAGTACGACGGCGGTGAGTGGGAATACAGAATGCAGCGACCAACAGAATCGGTTTTACTGCAGTGGTGGATATTGGCGATTCAGTTTTAGCTTATCTTAAATGTCAATACATACGTGCGGACCTCAATGTGTTAAGAGCACAGAAATTAAATTATACCGCGAACTACAGCCGCACACACCACTTGCGAGCCGGCAACCGAGTCAATAAAGGAACTTTCCGCAGCGTGTAGTAGCCAATGAGGCGCAAGACCCATCCCAGAGCTTCGCACAACCAATCAGCAATGGGTACGTCCAAGTAGGAACCGCCACCCCATTTCACTTCCGGGTACTTACCCATTCCGTGTCCATATCAAGCAGGTGCCACGGTGGCATAGTGGGCAGATTACTCGTCTCCCACCAAGGCGAACTGGGTTCGATTCCGGGTGGGGTGGCTCCCGTTTTTTTCGCATGTGGGAACCGTGTTGGACGATACCGCCGGTCAGCGAGTTTTCTCGGGATCTCCCGTTTCCCCCGCCCTTGCATTCCGGCGCTGCTCCGTCACCCTCGTCGACTATTGAGACCTCGATGTTAAAATCTGTCCAAATCTCTCCACTCCACTCTCTCCTCTCCATATCAAGCTAAAGGCACATTTTTTATTGATCCCGATATGCACACGAGTGTTGTAGGAACTGATATATTATATCATAGTATTAATAATGTTAGTTTTATATTAAAAAATATGTAATATTATAACATATTAATAAAAGTTTTAAAAACAATGTTTAAGTTATTGCAATAAAAATTGAAACGTTAATCGGCGGCAAGACATGTTACGCATTTCAAAGAAATTTCCTGGTATATTTATGTGACTTTCAGACACATTTTAGATGAACTCGGACATAACAATTTGTTTGTTTTAAGAGATAGTAATTAAATTTAAAATAAAAGTTTTAATA
This sequence comes from Clitarchus hookeri, assembly GCA_002778355.1. Lineage (NCBI taxonomy): Eukaryota > Metazoa > Arthropoda > Insecta > Phasmatodea > Phasmatidae > Clitarchus > Clitarchus hookeri. The sequence goes on from NQII01000016.1 coordinate 661,768, forward strand.
TTTTAAATCGGACTAGAATTGTAATTAAATTTGTGTTGCCATCATGTAAAAAATGTTAGTCTTCAAACTAGGGGGGGAAATTATTAGAGACACTTGAACTCCGTCAAGGTTTCGTTGGTTCTCGCGCGGTGTACATAGCTGCTGCCACAGATCAGGGGTCTGGTGCAAGTTCTGCTGAAGCGAACAAGCTTCTCATAACTCCCGACAGTTTGAAGTCTTCCTCCCTCTCCCCCCGATGATGTTCCCCTTCTTGACAAGGCGCAAGGAAGGCTGAGTCATGTTCACGAGGGAGTGTTTTCAGGTTCCCCTCGTCCCGACGGGACAGGCAACTGGAGTTCCCGAACACAAGGCTGCCGTACCACTCCCTCGCGTCCACGCCTAGACGCCGGCTGAAGCCACAGAGCATGCAACTGCGCAGAAGCAAAATGACGCTGCAGTTTGTTTCACCCAAGTCTATGCTTGGTCGTTGATTGTTAGTAGAGACCCGGATATTGGGCAACAAGCTTACAGTCTATTCGCGTTTTCTTCGCAATTTTTTAATCAAACAGTTGAATAATCGCTCCATGTATAACGTGTTTGGTTGTTTTCTAGATATGCTATGTATCACAAACGTTTCATACGCGTGTTAACGTTAAGGTACCTTATGTTTTTTGGATGGAAATGTTTCTTGTGTTTTATTTATAAGTAATAATATTTCATTTATAGTTCAAATGCATTAAGACAGGGAGAAAATAGGTGTTTGGTAATGGCTAGTAAAAAATAGTTCTTATGCCACGTATGATTACACAGATTGCGCAACAATGCTGTGCGTTACCCCTTTGGTGAAATTTTCTAGACTGCTCTAAGCTTTGTTTGCATGAGACAGAGTAATATCCTGAAAGCAGAACTTAGGTAGGGCTTCAGAAAAGTTGGAAGTAACCAAGAATGGACTATATACTCCACAGTCCTTCGTGTACTCGAGCGTCAGATAGTTGTCCATGGGCTATTACTGTAGTTGTAGCTCAGGCCAGGCAGCACGGGATTTAGTTCTTGTTTTCCTAACAGGGTTTTTATTGGTTAAAATTCGTATTGGGCGTACCTAACAAACTGATGTCTAATAAAAGTGGGAAACTGAATTTATTTGTGGTTGAAGTTTAAATTGCCCTCAAAAACTAATTCGCGAAATCTCCGGGTCTCTATGATTATAAATTAGCAACACGGGGTTGGAAAGTACGCAAAGTGGTACCTGATTGGCTGCGCGAATCTCCAGAAGCGGGCCTCTCGTCTCATCAGCAGACACGTGCAGAATTAGCGTTATTACCTGGAGAAAGAATAAACACAGTTGGGGGGGAAAAAAATCGGATTTCAACAGGGAAGGAAAGTTAGAGTGATAGAGGAATGTATTTAATACTACACCAGGTGTCGGGCCCTCTGAACTCTGGAAGATTATTTTGCGTGGATGAATCAGGCGATGCGTGCATGAAGATGCCGATGTAACCTGTGACGTGACTTGCAACAACCGAAGCAGCGGTATGTGTGACCCGCAGTGGCCGAATCTGCACGTTGCGCATAACATTCGTGGCGGTTGAATCAAGGGCGAAATAAATAAAAGGACAAATGTGTGTAAAACGGGAAATTCTTACACGCCACTCGAGAACTGATGGGGAAGAAGTGCCCACAAAAAATGTCGGTGAACAAAGAATCATCTGAAAAATTGCCACACCCTGATATTCGAAAAATGAAAACATTGTTCATGGTACCTGCCACCTTAATGACTTACAAAGCCGTCGGGCTTCTGGCCATTCCTGTCGAGCACCGTTGTCGTAGATCAAACGTTTTGGGAGATATAGCAGTTTGAAATTCGACCGCCTTAAAATTGTACAGTTAAGGTGAGGTCGACAATACATCATGAGGCAATGGGAAAGTAATAGGGCTAAGGAGCGCAACAAATCGAAATGCCGTAGGTCAAATCGTTTCGGAAATATTTATATCAAAATTTTGAAACCACCCTCCTTTTTTAATAAAAAAAAACCCTTAAAATTTTGGACAATCCCTAGTTTGTGACAATTTTCCTCTTAAAAGATGCTTCGGTGCCAAATTTCAAAGCACCACAATGCTATTTCTGTTTAGGGTTGAGTTAAGAGATTTTGGTTGCTCTTAACAACGAGGTCTTGAAAGCCGATGAGGGTGAAATGAGGTGAGAATGGAGCAGTGCTGGAATGCAATGGGGGGGACGGGAGATCTCCGAGAAAACCCGCTGACCAGCGGCATCGCCCGGCACTGTTCCCATATGCGAAAATCCAGGGGAAGCCCCACCGGGAATCGAACCCGGTTCGCCCTTGTGGGAGGCAAGTAGTCTAACCACTACACAACCGCAGTCCCTTACTAAAGAGTCGAATGGGTAAGAAAGTTGCCTGCCAACTTTCTATAGTAGCAATGCTCAAAATCCCTATATTAGCAGCCTGATATGTGTAGGGATACCCGATTTTCGCGAAAAGATTTCTGAGCAGGCTAGATTTTAAATCCTGGTTGGCTTTCTAGCAATTTTTCTCCGCTTATTGGTCGCATGTCTTTGAGAGAACATATTTTCCCAATTGGCTGGCCAATCAGAATTAGTTTACTCCGATAAATAACGTCTCTTATTCACTGGCAGACACTTTAGCCGCTTAACAAGTAAATCCGCCATTCACAAAAGCGGATTTGAGGTGAAGTGTTTTGAAACAGAACTGGTCATGAAATATTTTCGCAATAATTGGATGTCCCTAGCATATGGTATTGTTTCCATACTATCTACGGGTTAAAAAATTTCGTCACAGTTTAGAAAGTTACCAGGAACTTTTTTTTTACAATGTGCTTACTATGCTAAACAACGTTTATTATTGGTTGGACATCAGCCAGAGGAGTGCCGAGTTGATTTTCTCCCAACCAAATGTCCTCCTTTGTTTTGTAAAAGAGAAATTAGAACAAATCGTGTCGTTTTAAGTGCTTGTTACAATAATAACACGTATTTTTAAATAATGAGAATTAATGTACCTTGACTGTAGTGTTATTGTAATATCATGTTAAACTTGATCGGGACAATGTTTATGTATCAAGGCTCCCGCCTACCTGGAGCTTACTTCTGCGTCTGAGGCCGAGAAGCGCGGGAGCGATAAGGGCGACACTGCCACGCGCATCAAGTGCGCCATCGCCACTAAGCGCAAGGCCCAGAACTGGAGTGTAGTCTTATCTTCACCCTGTGTGTACCTATGTGACTTTCAGCGGTGATCCTATTATTTTATTGGCGGAAAGTCTGTGGGAGGGTTTGGTGCAGGGCCCTTGAGTCGTTTTGTGTGTTTCTGACGCGCATATTTCGAAATACAGAGCTTTGAAAAAAGTGGTTTTTAGCTTTTTTGGTGTGCTTTGAAATCGTGTTTCTAATGTACGTGACGTTTTCAAAGTACCATATAGCCCAACTCTAACAGCGTGTGTTCTTATAGTATATCAGCACATTGGACGCATGTTTAATATCTGCGTGGAAAAACGCGTATTTCAAACACTCTACAACGCAGTTCAAGCACCAGGTAGGCGGGAGCCTTAATGCGAGTTTCATTTTCTCGGACAAAGAAATTTGCAAACGAAGTAGCGTTGCCTGCAACAGTTGAGCATAACCCTCAAGATTGTTCAAAAGAAATGAAGCTGCAGAGTTTTTATACATATTTACAATTATATGAGAAATCATCACTACTACTTCTCAGTTGAACACTTTAAATGAAATATTAACGTTTTTCAAGATCTTAAACAAACCGAGGAAAACAAACGAGGAGGCTCGTACATCGCACAGTGTATACACAAGGGACGTTGTAAATCCCTCAGCATAAACATTAAGAGCAGCTGGGGCTTGTCGAAAAAATGAGGAACGAGTTAGCCAGCAGACATGTATAAAATAAACATCTACTGAATTTGTGTGAACGTGTGGATGTGTGTTCGCACGTGTGTCCCCCGAGTTGTTGACATCAAAACGAAATTACTAGTTTTTTGGAATCTTATTTATGAACGCAAAATCAGCCTGTTAGTCGTATTGCTAGGGACAGGAAAATTTCGCGATTTCAACTACCTGCAGACTAGACTACGCTGTACTGTGTATTTTCGAGCCTCGGCTTTCTGTTCCTTGACTGGTGTCCCAGAGTATAGCCAGTTTTACCCCAAACCAGGTAGCGTGGGATTCGGCACTTGTTTCCTCATATGTCTGTTATTGGCTCGGAGCTCACCTGGGCGCGTCTAATAAACTGTGATCCAATATTGCAAACACAACAGAAATGTACTGGCGTTTGGAGTCTCGCTTGTCCTAAAATGAGATCGCGAAATTTTCCAGACCCTACTTATTTCTGATCAACGAGAGGTCCATATATATATATATATATATGTATATATATGCATACACACACACACACACACACACACTAGCTGTACCCGCGGCTCCGCTCGCATGGACTACGGAATTGTTTAGGTTTTCTTTTTCATAAGGCTTACCCCCTCTCTCCCACGACGCTTACACCCGCCGCAACCAAATTACGTCGATCTGTTGCTAGGTTACGACGTTGTATTGTTATTGCGTTTGTGTACTTTTTCAATTTTCATTAAGAATTTCCCCAAGGGAATGAGACAATTTTTCGTGGTAAAAAGTAGCCTATGTCACTTCCCGGCCCTCCAACTATCTCTGTGCAAAAATTGACGTCGATCCGTTGCTCCGTTGCGACGTTGAAGGACCAACAAACAAACACACTTTCGCATTTATATAATAGGTAGGCTATATATAGCAAGGACCGATATATTTTCCAGTTACATATAAATCGATAAATTATTTTCCATATCGATACTTATCGATATATCAAGTATCAACATATCTATAAGTATATATATCGATATATCGAGCATTAACGCACGCAGCTTGTACCCCGAGCGCTAATTTTACTAAAAAAAATTTTCGAAGGAATGAGATATTTTTTCGGGATAAAAAGTAGCCGATGTCAACTTTTAATGCAGTACAGAAGCGCAGCCGCCGATCTTTCATGGTACGGCCTGAGTGAAGTAGCGCAGGGGCAAGCCAATATATTCGCGTTCGGGAGGACCGGGGTTCGAATCCCAGTCCGGCCATTCTCATTTTGGCTTTTCATGGTTTCCCGAAATCGTTCCAGGCGAATAGACATGCGCCCAGTAAATTTGGTAATGAAGGAGGGAAAAGTTTTATCTCTGGTAAAATCACTTATTAGTATTTCTCTGTTATAGATAGATATATGCTACCGCGGAGTTTTTTTTTTTTTTTTTTTTTTTTTACACAATTTTTTACTACATGATATTGTTCCAACTTCAACGGTTTAGACAGCGCATTGCAAGAGAGCGCGCTGGCGGCAAACTTTTTTCCTACTTGATTCATTATTATTAGTATTTGTAAATATTTTGAGATATTTTCTCGTGATAAAAAGTGGCCAATATCACCTTTCAGCACTCCAACTATTTCTGTGCAAGAAATTACGTCGATCCGTTGCTCCGTTGCGACTTGAAAGAGGGACAAACAAACATCCAAACACACTTTCGCATTTATATATGTATATATATATNTATAAGGAGGTGGTCGCTTACAAGACTCCCGCAAGTGTTGCCAACGGGGAAAAGGCGAATGGACAAACTTTTCGGCACCTGGCTCGGTTGGCATCCCTGGACCGAGCACCGCGCGGGAAGAGTTTGGCGCCGAGCCACTTCGTTAAGGCTTCGTCGGGGCGCCTTTTATCACGGTGTAATTAAGGGAGAGACGGCGCCCTGCTTTGTCCCTGGAGACAGAGATGTTCCGCCTGAAAAGGTTTGATTCATCGCTCATGATTATGGCAGCCGTTTCTATACCTACACATATATATAAGGAAAAGAAATCGCCCGTTTCGGATTGGCGGCCAGGGTACGACAAAGAAAAGCAAACGAACAGTGAAAAGGAATACGGAAAGAAGAGAAATAATTATCTGCGATGGGAAGGGCGAGTATCAACGGCGTCGTCGCGTCGGGAGAAAAATTCATCATTAATTTTCCAAGAGATGGAAACTCGGGAATTTCTCCCTCTTTAATTTGAGCCCGTGAGTTTCCTTCACCTCCGCTTTTTTTAATCGTACGTAGTTAACACTCTGCCTGGAAATTACGGCATCATTAAAATAATATTTATATACGTTATTTACCGTCGAGTGATTTCCGGTTGCAAAGTTTACTTAACCGCGGGTTGCTGCGGGCTTTGAGCTCGCAAAAGACAGCTGGTTAAATAGAAGCGACGAAGAAGCTAGACTTCTTGCAAAAATGTAACAAAGGAAGCCGGAGGGCGTTTTCATTGTTTTTTCGTGGATCCAGAGTCGGTGAAAATCCTCCTCCAAGATATTCTGCGGCGCACACTTCTGTTAATGAGACGCCCGCGCTACTTGGAGATAGTTTGCGCATTTCCACCGTTCTGTCGGCGTGTTCCTGTTTCATGTGGATGTCAGTATTGACAGAGCATTTCGAAACGCCTTGCTTACTTTATCACACGGGTTCGTCACACATTTTGTGAATCAAACCTTTGAAAAATCACCCCACGGGTGGCATGTTTGGTGGTCCCAAAAATTATTTTTATATGGTCCATTCATGGTTATTTCTAACTTTTCTGAAGCCCATATTACGTTCTACTTTCAGGTTATTCTTCCGCCTCACGCAAATAAAGTTTAACCAAGTCTCGAAAATAACACCAAAGGGACTACGCACCGTATTTGTGGGCACGCAATTTAATGATATTTTGAATTATAACTATTTCTTACTCGGCATTACCAACACACTTTTTCCCCTGTTTTTATTAATATTAATTATAAATTAAATACTGTGATAAAATATAAGCAGAAGGCAAATTGAACCAAGCATAAAATACTGTTATGTTGACAGAAATATAAAACGCTTAAAATGGACGACATGTTTAGGAAACAACCAAATAAGCCAAACATGAGTGATTTTTCAAAGATGTTATTCAAAGATGTTATTCAAAGATGTTATTCAAAGATGTGAAGTAACAATGAATGGTCTATAGCACAGACGTTTCACACTTTAGTTCATATTAAATACCTATTTTTGTAGTTAAATAAAACTTTCACTTATATTTTGTGTATGAATTATTATTTTTATTCCATAGTCAAAATGAAACAGCAACTCACAAAAAAGTTGTCGATGGTTTGCAAGTAGCGACATGCACAATTCGCGTTATATTCTGGCAGCTTGCTAGACTTTGTACATTCGAGTCGGTGCTAGTTGTTTATTGGCTTCTATCTGTTTATTGGCTCATGCAGCAGTAATATCTAGGGACACCCTAACTTTGCGAAAAGATTCCAAGACCAGTTTTATTTCATAGCACTCTAGCTCAGATCCGCTTTCGTGATTGGACGGTTCCCGTACAACGCGTTTTAGATGTCTGCCAGCGAAGCACCATCGGAGTTATTCAATTATGATTGTCCAGTTAAGTAAGAAATTGTCATCTCACAAAGACACGCCGCCAATAAGTATATCAAAACTACTGATAACCCCGTAGCTTATTGAAATCTAGCATTTGCGGAAATCTTTTCTAGAAATTAGGGTGTCCCTACTAATACATATTTTTGTTTTAATTGGTTGGGGAGATTGGGTCAGCCTATCATCAGTTGATTCCCATTAGTTCAAAGACGCCCAGGGAATGCTAAGCCAACTGTAGTTCAGTGATAAAATCAATACCAAAGCACATGTGTATGATGCCAATTCCGTCTTAAAATAATAACACGAATTCTACACGTTTCTACTAGTTATAAGTAGTTCTCATGTAAAGTGTTTATTACACTGAGGTTTTTTTTTAATGTTGTTTGTGAAGCAAACGTTCCTTACTATCACATTTAGGTTTTCAGGCAGCACTGTTGGAAGCACATTTAATCTGTATGTATAAATATATCCCCGGGTATTTCGCGGATTGAGTTGGCAGCAAGCTAGACTGAACAGCCTTCTATACACGCGAGACATTAGCGTTTGCTTATTGGTTGCTGTGATCAAGTGAGGCCTCTGCACAGGACTGTTAAACACTCAACTCACACTACGGCTTCCTGCTTAGTACTGGCTCACAGTTAAACTGGGTGTGTCGAAAGAACTGTCGTCCAATCACAACACTAGGAGAAAAGAACAAGTGTTTGGAGTCTACCTCGCCTCCGAATGAAATACTCGTGGCTCTATGTATAAAATAAAGTGTATCAACTGACTGACTGCCTTTCTCATCAACGCACAGCCCAAACCGCTGGGGATGGCTTCCCCTTTGGGTGCAGGCACCCACTAAGAAAGGATTTTTCTAAATTCGACCTCCAAGAGAGTAAAACGGCATAAAATGTGTTTTCGACTACACCTCAATAGTTTATTTACCTGACGAGATATAATTATGTTTTTACTTTAGAAAGTTACTTATGTATGTGCCTAAACAATGGTTTAAGGATTTTATAAAATTAAACTCCTAAGAGGCGTGTAGAGGGGCAAAACATGTTTTAGAGGAGACTTCAATACCTCATTAACCAGATGAAATATAGTGAAATTTTCTTTCAAGTACTTCTGAACAGCGTGTTAACCCGAAGAGATATCATTATGCGCTTTGCTTTAAACGATAACCTATACAGTTTTCTAAAAAATTAATTTCAGGATTTTTTTTAAATTTAAACCCTAAGAAGGTTTAAAGGGATAAACATATGTTTTCGGTGATTTTTCAATAGCTAATTTACCCGATGAGATACCGTTGTGCTCTTATCTTCAAAAGGTTGCTTAAACATATATCTAAAAACTAATTTTTAGGAATTTTGTGAAATTCTAAACTTTAAGAGGGTGAAAAGGGGTTAAATGTGTTTTCGAGGAATCCTCAATAGCTCAGAGATCCGATGAGATATTGTTAGGTCTATTGTGCTTTAACCTCTGTATATAAAAATTAAATGCCCTCAGTGACTCATGAACGCTCGGTCCAAATCGCTTGGCCTAGAAATATGAAGTTTTAAAAGTTATCTATATTTTGTGAGTAGATATCCACTAAAAATGGATATTTGGAAATACATCCCTTCAGGGATTGAAAAGGTGCGAACGTGTTAGGTCATATTAATACAATTTTACTACTACTTGTATATACCTACACATTACAAATATTAAATTTGTAATTGTATCACGTGAAGAGAAACAACTAATGCAGTGTACAGAAATGTCCTTCGATACAAAAAAATTACATGTTTCGTGTATTACATACGGCCAAAGCCGCAAGCGCAAAGAAAGGATTTTAATAAAATAATGTTACGAGGCATCATCTCTTGCAGGCAATGATTATATATAGAACCAGCTGTTCACGGTAAAGTGAGCACTTTTGAAAACAAGGTTTTAAAAAAATCACTGCCCGTTTAATGCATAGATACTGCCGTATACACTTACGTGCAGGAGCCTAATTGTAATAGATATAATTATCAGTTAGTGTTTGTCAGCGCACACAACAATTACAGTGCCTTGGTTTTTTACCCTGCGTTTTATTTTCCAGAACAGTTAACGTTTCGTTTACATGTGAGTGGCCTTAAAGTAGAGCTTAAGCAAGTCTTCAGATAAGTTAGAAGTAACCACGGATAGACTATAATTATGGATAAAAGATTCCAGGACCACTTACATTCCAAAACACTAAGAGCTCAGACCCACTTCCGTGATTGGGCGATTTTAACTGCCTCGCATTGCAAGTGTCTGCCCGCGAATCACGAGCACACAGAATCCCAGTTACCAAATTCTGATTGTCCCAGTCAGGTAGGGAACTGTCTCCCGGTAAAGACGCACGGCCAATAACCAAAGGAAAACCGAGCGTAGGTCATAGGACATTGGAGTCCAATCTTCGCGCAGATCTTCCACGAAAAACGGGTGGCCCTAACTATAGCTAGTGTCAATGCTCAGAAGCCGCAAAAATTGCGGTAATAACTTTTAGGACAAGCTAGCCTTCAAACTCGCTATCTTATTATAGTTGGTGAGACACACCCCTCGGGGATTCTGAGTCAATAACACGGCTTCAAGGAAAAGTCGTGTTACCTGTTCTGTGGTAGATCTGTCCACTCACAGGGACAGCAGCCAATGAAAAGAGAGCTGGTACAGACTGCAGGTCATTGAACTCTCGAAATTTTCCTGGCTCTCTCAATGCGTCAATCGAATGTGAAACAGTCAAAATAAAAATGCAATTTTTTTTTGGTTACTAAAAATAAACCAATATGAAACAGTACCTATGGTTTATCGCCATTTTTAGCATTACACTTTTAATGGGACGTTAAGGTATTACACTAATATTTACTATTCCCCACCGTCGTTACTGTTAATATATGTCAGCCAGTGTAAGTTGAAATATATGCCATCACAGACGCGAATATTTTGTACTAAGGTTGATTTCATAAGTGTTTGCAACTGGGTGTCTGTGTTGCTCGGCTGTTCTTTGGTTCCCGCCCTGTACAGCAAGTACCACATTAAGCCATTAACAATAGGCTGGTTGTGGGAAATGAGAAATAAAACGGGATTATTTCGTACAAGTACGGCAAGGGAAATTATTTAGAGGAATTGAGGTATGGGAGATGCTTCAGTCCACTGACGATGCATCGTCGTCCCCTGCACAGTGACGAAACAATTCGGCCCAGGTCTACGTACTGATAACGAGGAGGAGTCTTGGTCGTTAAGTGGCACTGTGTGTATTTCACATAATACACGTGGTGCGCTTATTTTATTCTCCAGAAGACAACAGGCGGTACCAAAAAAATATAAGAAGCGAAATGTCTGGATTCTAGGCCTTGTTTTGATAAGGCTAAGTAAGACATGTCACAGCATTAATCAATAGAGCCAATAATTTTTCGCCAAAAAATCTGAGCACATGGTATATTTCAATACTCTAAGTAGAAAGATAAATTTTTATTTGGCCACTGATCGCTCTCTGCATGAGAAGCAGTTTCTGTTTTCAATCGGGCCAATTAGAATTCAACAACTTTTGACAGTGAACCAAAGTGATTCACGTACTAACAGATAACATGTTCTAAGACATAATGTAGCCAATCGAGAAAGGTAAACGACCATGCAGTGTTTTGAAATATAACTTGTCTCGAAATATTTTCTCTAAATTTCACTGCCCTTTTTAACCAATTATTAACGGAGATAATAGTTATGTTTGAAAAAGAGTGACAGGAAAATAATGTCAATCAATTTTATGTACTGTACTTCAAAATCACGTACATTATGAGTAGATGTCACAGTTGATTACAATTTATTATACATGCTAATAATTGACGTATAACTAGTGTCGTGTTTAATTTTTGGCGAATAAAGTAAGTGGTTCTTGCTTAAAACACATTAGAGAACGAATTTACGTAGTAAAATATTTACTTTCTAAAATTCCGGGGTTTTTCTTGGATGAAGAACGAATAAAGTGATCAGGTTCATGGCAATTTTAATTTTACATGTAGCAAAAGCATACAAAGACCTGAGAAGGGCTTTCAGAAGGCTTAAAAAAACCGGATTTCATTAACATGTATCTCCCTATACCAAAATCTCAACCAGACAACAGCGTCAAGTTCTGTGTGATTTGGAGGTGATTTACTGCATTGCCCGCGAGTCACGGTAAATTGGCTGAAGCCTGAGTGTGTAAACCAGTAGCTGAAGGGTTGAACATGGTTTTCTTTCTCTCCACGCCGTTCTCAAACTGGAGGGTAGTATTTTTTTTTCCTTCCTACAACAAGAGAAGGCTCGGTTTTCCGTGGCTCGTTACTGGGCGCTCCCACGCCGGCGGGGCTAAAAGCTCTCTCCACGGAGAGTTGGTCTCGCGACCAGATTCTTCCCTCCCGCCCGGCGCGACTTTTGTTTGCTTACCATCCCGGGGTAACCAGGGAGGAAGCTGTCTGGACCAGGAGTGACTGTGGAGTTGGGGGGGGGACGGCCCACCCTTCAAAACAAACCAATAATCCACTCCGTCTTGCCTGGCGCCCATCAACCCTCGCTGTGTTTGTTTTGCTCGAGTGAACCTACACCGCTCCCGGCGCTGTGCTGCACTCGAAGCCAGCTACACGATGGCCAACAACTTGCGAACGCGCGTCGCCAGATGACTGTGGGTAGCAACCTGCAAAATTCGCGTTCTCTTTTGGGGACGCAGTGGTGGAGATTCACAACAAGAAGGGGGAGGGGGATGTTCCACAAAGGACACGCTCTCCCTTCCCCCCAAAACACCCTCGTATTGAAATGAAACTGTCCTGTAAATGATTTTAAAATGAAATGGAATAATGCCAGGACTGCATACGGTACTAGTTTCCTATAATTATCACGAGACAGTGCCCTCCCTCCTCCCATGCCAAGACTTGCTCCTGAACAGTGGAGAAAAGATCCCCCAGAAACAGAAAGTTTGGAGCCGCTCCTGTATTTTTTACTACGTTTGTCACTGGACCTTACTTCATTTGACACGCCCTGAAAGCTTGGTGCCAATGAATATGCGCTTCATAATGGCGTGCCAGAATTCTGTGCAATCGTTTCATAATAGTAATAATGACTTCACACCAAGGCAGTAGGTAGCCAATGAACTAACGACACCGGCTCGAGTATTGACAGGGTTGAGAAATCAAGCGGGATGCTTTAATAATAACGCGACATTTTCTCTTCACGGTTAATTTAGCACTTTCGGGAGCACAGCTTAGGATCTACTTGTCTTCTAATTTGTACCCGTCCGCGATTTGTAAGGTTAACATTGTCCAGGGCCTGATAACTTTATTCATGCGCCGTCCATTTGAAAGTGTGGAATTGTTACCAACGTAAATGTGGGATTGATATGAAAATTCCTAATCCAATATGTATGAAACAAGAAATACTACTGATTGAAAATTTATCGCTTTATCGTGAACAACCTAGACAGGTGAAATGGTGAACATTTCTCGAATTTATTCCAAAAACAAGTTATAATTTTTAAAAAAAATCGTACTTTTGTAAGGTTTTTTTTTTCAATTTGGGACTGCGTGTTATTAGACGCTTCCTGGGAAATTCCGATCCAATAATAAACACGCAAAAAAATGCAGGCACAATTTTTACCTTCCACTGTGTAATGTAACGATAAATAACATATTGTGTATGATGAGTGTGACGTCTCGTTTGTAACTCGTGTGATAAGTATTTCTTGGCCGGCTAAACACTGCAGACAGACGAGTGAAAATAGGAAACAGAATGTGCGCGGCCACCAATAGATCGTATCACACTTCAACTTCTCAGTTAGTGCAACCTGACAGATACTAACAAAGCTTTTGCTCAGCAACCTGTGAGTCATCAGTCTGAAAAATACATTAGCTAGCTACTAATTAACTACTGGAAATGAAAACAGTGGCAGCTCTGATTGCCTCGAATATTTAATAAAGAGGATGAAATGAAGTTTGAGAGTAATAGAATTACCGGACAAGTTGCACATCTAAGTATTGAAACGGACTTCAAAAATAAAATTATAGTGTTAATTATACCAAGCTTAGTTGGTTTTGCTTTGTAGTTCAGCAGATTATACAGTAGTTGATGCCAACACTAGCTAGCCGAATATTATGTCTGAGCACGGCGAATATGTAAATTAGCATTTCTCATAAAATGACTTGATAAATAAAATATCAAAAATAAAATTCTCTCAGTCACGAGAATGTAAAAGCAAGATCTCTTGTATCATTCAGGGAGTTCGTGTTAAACTTTTTGCAAACTGTACCTATTTATTTGAATGTGGTGCAGAATAGAAATTGTTAATTCAAAAGAGCTACACGTTGTTTAAATTGTTCAGACTTAGCTTGAACTGAAAAAGCTGATCAATGTTGACGTAGCGTCTAGGCGAAACGGAACTCGTAAAAAAAACATACGGCGACATCTCCGCCGCTGTAGTGGTTCCTCTTCTGTTCGTGATACCGAAATTCTTCCCTAAACGAGATGTTCACGGACTTGTATGTGCACGTTACAGTCTTAACACACTCTCGTGATATGCACGTGGAAGGCGAACCATATTTAACGTTTAAATACACGGCTGTCGTCCGAACACGGGCCTCTTCTATTCTTCAAAACATCGAGCCACGTCTTCGTACAACCGTAAATGCACGGTGCGCACCTCAGATCACCACAGCTCTATCGAAAAATCCAATATGGCTTGTCCTTCTTCAAAAATAATATTTAAAACATTCGCCGAGAAAATACAATTTTTAAAAGAATAGCTCTTTTGAAATCCAGTTTCCTCATAGGCTAGCTAGTGTCGCATGACGTAGATACAATTATAATTTTGAACATAACAAAATGTTAGCAACTTTCTCACTGACAAAAAAAAATTATGTACAAATTATTTTTCAAAACTAAAATTCTATCATATTGCGTGTTAACGAATGGAACTGACATTTCTGATGGCAAAGAAACATTTAACCTACTATAAAACATTACCAAAGTAAATAAATAATTCTCACTGCATCAACATATGGTTTTTATATTATATAAAAGAATTTACGATCTCAAATTACGTATGACTGTTATCTCAGAACTCGACCATCAAATTCTGAAGAAAAAAAACTTAGCAATTTAGCAGTTCTGATTAAAATCTGCTTTTCTACCCATTTTGTATTCTTCCCACATGCGTATCGTTAACATAGTCGTTGACGTAGAGGCGAAATAGGGTATAGTGCGTATGCGAGCTGCGCAGTAGCCAATCTCCGTGTTGCAATGTTGAACTGTTTTTCTGCCAGTAGTACTAACAATATCAAAATGGGTAGGATCTGAGGTTAGAACACTGTTTATGTGTGAAATATCTTCGAGATGTTTATACACATTCTCTAACCTACTTGTAATACAACTAGAGCATGTTCAAGTTAGTCAAGATATGTTATTCACGTAAAAGAGTGAGCCATTGAAAATTCACATGTAAGCAGTTCAGCACTGTTAACCTTGTGCCTTTGACAGTTTTATGGACGATAGGAGAATAGATGTTTGGGGCCATCAGCAGATGGCGATAATCCGTCTATTTCTGTCTTTAGTCTATGGCCATGGACCCGATAGTTATGCATCACGGAATGTGATCAAGAACTCGTTATGAACGTTAACATGTTACTAATATTCAAAACATTGTTTTTAAGTTCGTAAAATGTATTTTAAATAATGCCCACACATTTTAATGCCATACTTTTAACATTACTCTCATAAAAGGAACTATTATTCCTGCATCGCTGCTATCTATACAGGTTGCCTGCATTACATATTTCGCATATTGTTTCAATGATTGACAGGTTATAAGTAATTTGTTTGTACATTATATCAACTTTGTTTTTATTGTGTTCTGTAACTAGTATCATTTCTGTAATTGTCTGAAAGAAATCTAATCTTATTTCTTCCTGGCGGTTATTAGTCAAAAATTTAATAAATGCAATAAAACTGTAATATTTAAATACAGCTTCATATGCTATCATTTATGCTCTGAGGTGCAAAAAATTCCGTTAAGCCTTTTCAAATGGAACTTGTGGAAAGTGAATAAAATCCAAGATTGCGGGTACTGATCCCCTTTAACTTAGAAATTTGTTTACAACGGCGAAGCACATACACTGCACGGGAAGCATTATTTGACCTTTACTGTACGCTTTCAAGCACTGGGCATTGTTCAGCCTGAATTTCCATTCCGGACGCAACCAGTGAGTGTACGTGCGTTTTCCAAGGCCATGTGCCGCAAAATTCTTTCCTTGGCTCTTGCGTAGAGTGAATATGGAGTAGAGTGCGCATGTCAGGTGCGCAGAAACCAATTTCCGTTTTCCAACATTGGAGTGTTTTTCTTCCTAAATAACTCTCAATACCACGTGGCTATGACTAAGGCTAGCACACTTTTGACGATCGCATTTTCACAGGAATATTTGCTGTGTGGTCTGGTGGCATTTGTATAATTTGGTAACACCTATTTTTTATTTAATGTGTCGTTCTTTGTAATTATGGTATTAGAACACGTGCCGGCCGTGTTACATTCATTCGATTGTTTATCTTTGTGTAATTTTAAAATATGTGTTTATGTCCTTTATTAATTCTAGTGTTTGTAAATTAGTTTTAGTAGTTTTTTTTAACGTAAGTTGTAGTTCCGGGAGTGGCCGCCTGACTGCGCTGCAGTTTGTGTTAGGTAGCGCGAGTTTGTCGTGCGAAGGAGTCGGTACTCAGCTATGGTATAGAGCGGATGTAGCCGGGCCGTGAACGGACTGAGAGTCCTTGCCCACAGGTCGGATGAAGCACTATTATAGTTACCGAGACTTTGTATTGAGCGAGTCGTTGCCTAACTGATGACATATAGGTTGTTCACGGTTACTTCCAACTTTTCTGAACCCCTGTTAAAGTTCTACTTCCAGGATATTCCTTCGCCTCATGCACATAAAGCTTAACTAATTATTAAAAAAATCACACCAACGGGACAACACATCGGAATTCGTGCGCACTCAATGTAATTTGATTTTGCATAAGAACAATTTATTACCAGGCGTCACCAAGACACCTATTTCCCCCCTGTTTTTATTCATATTAATTATGAATGAAATATTGCAATTTATAGATAGAAAATAAGTAAAAGTTCAATTTAACTAAACATAAGGTACTCTTATGTTAACACATTATAAAACGCCTGTAATATGTGACATATTTTGGAAACAACCAACCTGTCATACAAAGGAGGACTGTTTTAAGTTTTGATACGAAAAGTGGGAAGAAACGGCGAATAAACTATAGCTGAAGTTTCCGTTTCTGAGCGGCAGCTATGTGGCATCGGGTACCGGACTGTCGACTTTGACAGTTATGCCCGGGCTGTGACCAGCGGTGGTGGTCAGCCGCGGTATAAGTTTTCCGCGGTTGTTGACTATAAAAAAGGGGGGGATTGGAACACTTGCACGGAGTCCTTCCCTCTACCTAATAGTGACTGGTGAGTGAGAAGTATGCTGTGGCACTTTAACAAAACGAATATCAATATAACAAATTCCCTAAATTTTAAGATAACTTTAGCCGCCTTTACGTCGTTTCCAGGGAACACCACGGAGAGATAGTCTCTTATCGTTCGTGGAGTGATATTTAAGCATAGCCCCTCGCACTGAAAAATACTGTTCAAGAGTAGCTAAACATCATGCACCGAGCCACAGTCCAGCGCCAGCAGGAGAGTTAAACCCCAAACAGTGATTGAAAGCACGCCAACAGTTTTTGTAGGTAGCCAACGCGAAGCGCACGACCATCCGCCAAGCTTACAGTTTGCAGTAAAAATGATAACAGGGTGTGTGTGTACGTGTGTGTGTCATTTCCTGGAATGCTTGGAGCTCTGGACCAACGTCAACAAATTACATCTCCGAGCAAATGTATCTCCGTATAAGTGTCATAACTTAGTGTGTAATATCCTGGAAAGCTTGGCACTCTGGGAAAATGTCAACAAATTACACTTTCGGGGATATGTATCTCCGTGCAGCGTCATAACTTCGAATGCGGGTGTGTGTGCTGCTGACCGATATGTGATTAATTGACTATGTCGTGAAGCAGTTGGATTAACTGGAAGTGCCGGAGTCAAACGCCCGATGTTACGTGACTCTTAAGTTTATAGCTCCGGCATTAATTTTGAATCGCGTGTGAGTAGCATAAAAATTGGAAATTGGGCACAACGGGACCTGGGACCGGAGTTTCGGAGCTGTTCTTGCTCTTTTCTGTAACGATTTTTTTCGTATTAAAATTTTTTTAATAGTTGGACCTTAGAAATAAAATGTATATTTAATTTAATTTATTTATTTTTATTACATTTTTATATAATTTTTATTTACATAAAAAAAAATTTCTCACTCTAACCCGTCAAAACTACCGCATTTATCGGTCACAGTTATTTCAGATTATTTTTCACTGTCTGTAATCACATAACATTACATATTTATTCGTTGTTTATTTGTGGCAGCTACATTTTATTTACTTCTGATTTAATGTTTTTATTGTTAATTGCAGCAAGTTGTAATCCCAGAAATTGTATTTATGTTTAATTATGTTTGAAGTCTTTTAGATTTTCTACCACGATGTTATTGTACATGGGTTACNTGCTCTTTTCTGTAACGATTTTTTTCGTATTAAAATTTTTTTAATAGTTGGACCTTAGAAATAAAATGTATATTTAATTTAATTTATTTATTTTTATTACATTTTTATATAATTTTTATTTACATAAAAAAAATTTTCTCACTCTAACTCGTCAAAACTACCGCATTTATCGGTCACAGTTATTTCAGATTATTTTTCACTGTCTGTAATCACATAACATTACATATTTATTCGTTGTTTATTAGTGGCAGCTACATTTTATTTACTTCTGATTTAATGTTTTTATTGTTAATTGCAGCAAGTTGTAATCACAGAAATTGTATTTATGTTTAATTATGTTTGAAGTCTTTTAGATTTTCTACCACGATGTTATTGTACATGGGTTACNCAGAAATTGTATTTATGTTTAATTATGTTTGAAGTCTTTTAGATTTTCTACCACGATGTTATTGTACATGGGTTACATGCAAAGAGGAATTGGTTATTTTGTTGCCGTAGTAATGCATGGCATAATACGTGATAAATGATGTAGCTCCCTCGTGATTGCCGCGACGTTTGAAAGAGTTGATAAGTATGTAGTTTAGATGCGTCTAGCCATCTTGTTTTTCGCCAGCCAGTTCGAGACTTAGTGAGTCATCGGCTTGGTAGGAAATTTAATTTGCGTGATTAATATTGGCCGATAACGAACATTTACATATTACCGCAAGATTAAAGTCTGCACGCGCTACTTACGCGGGTTTATGATTACATTCCAGTTTGAGCAACCGCTATGTTGCGTGTGGTATGATATGAACTTAATTAGCGTACCCCAGGCCCGAGAGCCTTGTGAGGGAAGCTACCACTAAGGCAGGACATTAAGGTGGATGACCAGCGGGACCAGCTGACGAGAAGTCTGCAAGGTTGCTGCAACTTAGTATTTCCAGCTAAGAATTTTTGAGAATTTCGTCCGCAGAGACGTCATTNAGAAGTCTGCAAGGTTGCTGCAACTTAGTATTTCCAGCTAAGAATTTTTGAGAATTTCGTCCGCAGAGACGTCATCAAGAATTTTAATTAATAATTTTTAAAATACATTTGGCGAACTTTACGCCATCTTGGATCACTAAATATTTAAGTTTNAAGAATTTTAATTAATAATTTTTAAAATACATTTGGCGAACTTTACGCCATCTTGGATCACTAAATATTGAAGTTTCTTGGACTAATTTACCTACTGGGCCCTGCAAAGATCTCATTTGTTTTCCCGACTGAGTTGGTTTGAGAAAGACATTTAATTTAATTTAATTTAAATTTTGCAAGAAATTACGAAATTTTTTAAAGACATGAATTATTTTAGAATTTGATAAGAGATACGNATTTAATTTAAATTTTGCAAGAAATTACGAAATTTTTTAAAGACATGAATTATTTTAGAATTTGATAAGAGATACGTTCACAAGGGTGGCTACACTTAAAGTTACGGCCACACAGAGCAAAGTTAATTTTAAAACTTGGAAAGATTTTTTAAATAATATTTGCACAGATTCTATTTCATTTTGTGGTGTTAATATCAAAGCTTGTTCGTACAAATTAAATCTCAGACATTTTTCATAAGTCTCTGCGAGTAATTTATTACTGTAGCCAGTGGCATTTTTCGATTCCAGCCTTCCAGTGTTCTATGCATGTTGTTTATGCTTACTGAGACTAGCTGCGGTTCAGGTTTCAGCGGGTTTTTTTTTTCATTGAAAATACTGGTTTAAATTGTGTCACATTGTGGTTTAAATCCTTACTGTCCTGTGGAGGCGGGCAAGTTCAAACCCCAGGTCAGGCATTCAATGTTAGTGGTGATTATTAATTTGGCACAAGATAAAATTAATATTCTCCCTTCTACAATGTACTTATTTTAGAGACTAGTTGTATTGTGCGATATAAGTTATTCTATTCTACACATTACATCGCTATGGATATTTTTTGTGCGCTGGTCATCGTTCCCTTCGTATAGAACGTGTCATCCATCCTTCATTTTGGTACTGGTCATCCATTCTTAGGTTTGGAACTGGCATCATCTTCTGGCATTGCCTTCCCACTTTACCACCCGCGTGGCTGCTAAAGCAACCATGTGCGCAGGTCTCTAGCTGTGGACAGAACAATACAGTACACTCTTACAGCACTATGGTGATATANCAAACCCCAGGTCAGGCATTCAATGTTAGTGGTGATTATTAATTTGGCACAAGATAAAATTAATATTCTCATCAGTATACTCTCCCTTCTACAATATACTTATTTTAGAGACTAGCTGTATTGTGCGATAGAAGTTATTCTATTCTACACATTACATCGCTATGGATATTTTTTGTGCGCTGGTCATCGTTCCCTTCGTATAGAACGTGTCATCCATCCTTCATTTTGGTACTGGTCATCCATTCTTAGGTTTGGAACTGGCATCATCTTCTGGCATTGTCTTCCCACTTTACCACCCGCGTGGCTGCTAAAGCAACCATGTGCGCAGGTCTCTAGCTGTGGACAGAACAATACAGTGCACTCTTACAGCACTATGGTGATATAGAACTATTATTATTATTTTTAATCTTAATGGTGATGTAAGAATGAGCTATACAGGTGAGATACAGTACTGAAAATTATACATACATACCTGGGACAAAAAAATTGCAGTGAACAGTACAAGCAACAAGAAAATAATATAAGACAACAGCCGAAAGTACATGAACGGAAGGATTGTGGATCAGAGGAAGAAAAGAAAGATGAGAAGTGGACAGACAGGGTGGATAAGAACAACACAGCATCCAGTGGTTACATTGGACANCAGTACTGAAAATTATACATACATACCTGGGACAAAAAAATTGCAGTGAACAGTACAAGCAACAAGAAAATAATATAAGACAACAGCCGAAAGTACATGAACGGAAGGATTGTGGATCAAAGGAAGAAAAGAAAGATGAGAAGTGGACAGACAGGGTGGATAAGAACAACACAGCATCCAGTGGTTACATTGGACANAGGAAGAAAAGAAAGATGAGAAGTGGACAGACAGGGTGGATAAGAACAACACAGCATCCAGTGGTTACATTGGACAAAATGTCACAAATAAAATATTTCACCCCACACAACTCCAGCGAAGGAAAAGGTTTGGAACCACCAGGAATTGGCTTTAAACCCTGGTTAGAGGCCGAGACATAAATCGTATACCCAATCCCCGTGCTTGAGTACACAAGCGAAATTGCCGGAGTGAAACACTAGATGTAACAATCTGTAGTCAGAATTGCTGGTGGCGGTGGCACAATCTCTCTTCCATGATCAAATCTGTAGCAGTGTTTCGAGTGTTTCTGGCATCAAGGAATGTGTGTGCTGCAGTTTAGTAGAGAGTGCAAAAAAAAACCTTTGTGCAGTAAAAACATAATAATTTTCAAATTTTTCACTGCCAAAAAGTTATCACCGAAGTGAATACTTATTGTTAATAGCAAGTGACAAAAAGAGGGGGGGGGGAAGTGAAATCGCTTCAGATTCAACATTCCATCCATGCCCCCAGGGAAAAGTATATTATTTTAGAACAAAAGCAAATGAGAGTTTTATAGCTGTAAGATGTTGGGGAAGTGAAATCGCTTCTGATTTGACACCCCAGAGTGAGGACTGTTCTTGCATACCGACTTTATTCACCCGACACCCAGGGAAAGACGTTATTTTGGTCATGAACTAGAAAATACATTCATCATCAATAATAAAGCTGAAATAACTCTTCATCAAATGCAGCTGAATCGTCATCAGCCTAAAGGTAACACCTGACAAGATATAAATTCCTCTTGCATGTGCTCTAGTGTGCTACTAGAAAAAACCACACACCTGACCAAATAGAAAATCCTCTTTCATGTGCTTTAGTGCGCTGTAAATAGCTGCATCAATGTATATATTATTTTTCATATCAACATACATACATCTCATATTTGGTAGGAGACTTCTACTCTTATTTATTCTCTTTCTTATTCTCTTCTTTCTTATGTATCTTCTTTCTTCTTTGTTAATTTATACTCAATAATACCATATG
Source organism: Clitarchus hookeri (assembly GCA_002778355.1). Taxonomy (NCBI): domain Eukaryota; kingdom Metazoa; phylum Arthropoda; class Insecta; order Phasmatodea; family Phasmatidae; genus Clitarchus; species Clitarchus hookeri. The sequence continues at coordinate 683,888 of NQII01000016.1, forward strand.
ATACTGTATGAAACTAATATATTTTTTCTGCCATGAGTTTTTAAATAATTTTTATATTTTTTTATTTCCTCGCAATATATTTATATGGTACTCATTATTATGCCATCCGATATTTCTCTCTTGCCGTCCTACCATGTGATTACGACTTTGCTCATGCACCGGCTGTAGAATTCATGGTGGTAGGATCTTATGTTATTCATGGTTACATTCACGACTTGTTGCTGCTCCAACACTATCTTGTAGTCTTCAAATATAATTTTATTTTTCAGGCTTTTCTTCTGGAATCCTTTTGCTTCTTGGTAACTTTACCACCACATATATAACTATATATTTTGGCACGCAGCCCCACGAACTTACTATCAATTCACCACCGCACTCATCTTTAAATTTCCCCACCACTTTCTTGTTGGTGAGGGAGAGGCAGAAATGAGTGGGTGGGTAGGCACTGGCATCCATCCCGTCCATGAGCATGGGGCATGCAGCCAGGTATGCGTAATAATCCTGCATTTCGATTTCGCAAATTAATGAGTCTGTCTGTGCAGAGGTGTTTATNATGCAGCCAGGTATGCGTAATAATCCTGCATTTCGATTTCGCAAATTAATGAGTCTGTCTGTGCAGAGGTGTTTATTTCTCCTCATACTTTTTTCTCATGATGTCGTGATGGAACGTACAAACTAATGTGTTCGACAAGTCGAGCACTGAAAAGCCAGCGTAAATAGGTTTACCAAACAATATAATTTCTTTCTCCATTTTTATAATTAATAGGTTTTCGTCGTAAATCGTCCCGTAGGTACTTGAAGGTGGGCTTGTAAATCAATTTATTTAGTCTTATTTCACTGCATACTAATTGAATGATTTATCGCTTCCTCTTATTCTCCATTTGTTTACCAAATGGATTGTTGTTCATCAGCTTACCGAAATCTTTTTTCGAAGTCATTGCCGGCTGCCTGCCTTTTTTCTGTGTTGAGGTTAATGTAGGGTTTGGGCCATGCCTCTTGCTCGAATGACAGCATATTGTGAACTTTGGTTATTTTGAGTTCCATGTTATATTGCTCGTTTGAAGTTTACATTGTGAACAATGTAGTTTTTGTATTCTTCCAGCATCATCAATAATTTTTTGCTCTTGCCCCCTTGAGGACACTTCTTCATGGGCAAGAATGGCCGGTTTTTGTACGAGTTGTGGAGTTTCACAGGATATTCTATGTCTACCTTCAGCCTGTAGCCAAGTAGACAGTCGTCTGGTACCATCATGATGATGATGTCGGTGCTCACCCACTGGAAGTCACATATGGAGAGGGGCAGAGATATTTCCCACCTGTACAAATTGTTTGCATCTACACACTGAAGGTAGACGGATGGCTTGTTGGCATCGTACATGGATAGGATGTACTTGTTATTTGCCTTTCCATGGCGCTTAACACACTGGACCACTCCACCTCTGATGCCCTCTTAAATAAATACTGGTATTTGTTGTAGTCTACAAGTAGTTCTATTTCTTCCTTGGTGTGCTTCAACATGGTATATATTGAGTAGAGACCGGAAAAAATTGCGTGTTCAATGACCTGCAGGCTAGACTCTACAGTCTTATGTACAAATATGCCGACATAAACTGTTCATTGGTTGCTTGCTGTCACAGTGGAAGGCGATGATTGGACCAGCATTCTCCAGGAAGTGTCAAATACGGCGTGGACCAATGGATTAAGTTATATAAACGCAAGAGTTTTGAATTCTAGCTTGTCCTAAAATGAATCCGCGAATTCTTCAGGTCTCTAATAATGAGAAGCCCAGCATGCTCACAAAATGATTACAATGAAACCCATAAGTGCCTAGGCACAATTTCCTGGGGTTTTCAAAAAGGTCCAAAAACAGTAGGACATGTGTCTTCAAATAAATATTAGAGTAATCTTCCGATCTCTGGCAGTTGAACATTTCCCAAACTTGTTGGCCATGTATATATTCATCACCTTTAGTTATGGCAGTGTCCTTCAATCTGTTATAAAATTTATCGCTGGGGGCAGCTGTTTCTCTTCAAATTTTTGGAGGCTGTCTACGTAACCAGAAGGGAACATTCCCTTTCTACCTACTAGTTCCAGCTCGTCTGGACTGAAGAACTTCTCCGCATTTATCAGCTGGTATTTTGGCAAGTTTACGGCTAGGGCGGCGAGGCTGGTGTACATGAAGCGGAGGGTGTCTATGAATTCAAGTGTGAATCTCTCCCTTGCCGATTTTAAGAATGTGATTAATTTTCCTCTGTATGCAAAATGATGAATATATTTTCTTCGTCGAAACTCAGATGCTTTATTATAAAGTTCTCGTAATATGTTAAATTGTGGAATAGTACTCTTAGTTTTTTCAACAGCGGTGGAGTTTGTTGCAGTTATTGCATATGTGGCCAAAGTAGTTTCCGATGAAGTAAGCGGTCATGGTTCATCACCTTCTAGTTGTCTTTTGTGAATTTTTCTGCGCAGTAGCTGCAGTTATCGGCCATGCCATAATTCAATAATTAAAGATTGCTGAGCGACTTCATGGGTTCGATGTCATTATCAACTTCCTTTACTTGCTTCCAACGTCCACGATTTCTTTAATACATTTCTTGGCGGCATTTTCCCCAGTGTAAATTTTCAGCCCTATTAGCAGACTTGTTGTTTTGGTGGCAGGAATGATGCAATGGTTCACTTGAACATAGTAGCAACAACTATATGCTTCATGTTTCTGGTAAGCGTGCGTGCTAGATGACTGAGAGTTGACCTGGCAGGTTTGGACGGGCAGGAGCATGGACTCGAAATATGCATAGACGACTATTGGCATCTTGTCTGCAATGTGGTAGTTCTTAAACTTCAGGGTTGATCTTCTTAANCGAAATATGCATAGACGACTATTGGCATCTTGTCTGCAATGTGGTAGTTCTTAAACTTCAGGGTTGATCTTCTTAACTTCTTGTGGCTTGGAATTTAAATTCGTGCAGGAGTATGAGGACTGCAGTATTTTTTGTGCTCTGCAAGCATTTATTCGCCCGACTTTTCTGTCACTCGTATCCTGGGATCGTAGTGTATGAAATACCTTTTGAGGTCTCATCATGTGTGAAAAATTATTTATATATGCATAGTGGGCACTGTATTCGGAGGTGAGGAGGATGAGATCGAAATGTATGGGANCGAAATATGCATAGACGACTATTGGCATCTTGTCTGCAATGTGGTAGTTCTTAAACTTCAGGGTTGATCTTCTTACCTTCTTGTGGCTTGGAATTTAAATTCGTGCAGGAGTATGAGGACTGCAGTATTTTTTGTGCTCTGCAAGCATTTATTCGCCCGACTTTTCTGTCACTCGTATCCTGGGATCGTAGTGTATGAAATACCTTTTGAGGTCTCATCAGGTGTGAAAAATTATTTATATATGCATAGTGGGCACTGTATTCGGAGGTGAGGAGGATGAGATCGAAATGTATGGGANGTGTGAAAAATTATTTATATATGCATAGTGGGCACTGTATTCGGAGGTGAGGAGGATGAGATCGAAATGTATGGGATTATCTTCATTACAGACTCGTATTGCTGCCACCTTCATTTCATCACTCATTATGAGTATGTTCACGGTCACTCCAGGATTTTGTTTTTCGAATTAGGTTAAATGGGCTGAAATGTGGGGAATTCGATGCCATCAAAGTTGAACTTTCTCTCCTGTTCTCTGCAGTATCTATCTACTCACTCAGGGTGTGCTCCTTTAACTTCCCTGTGCAAATCACTAGCAAATCAATGTAACTGGATCCGTGCAGTGGGTCCAATTTATTAATTCTTAAATGCATTCTCTTTACTGCAGTGAGTACCCATTCAGATCTCTTTGTCATACACTCTTCTTCCTGGCATATCTTGATCAAGCTGGCCACCACAGCCTCTTCCATTCAACACTCAGTGTATATAGGCATGATTTTTGTCTTGAAGGCACGCTGGTCTACTTCATCTTCGTGAGGCTCGGGTTTGCTATAATCGTACTCCACGAATAAATTGAATTTTACTGGGTAATTTTTCATTATTTCTTCCTGAAGCTGCTCGGTTATGTTCTGTTTCATAACTTCAATGTATGTACACCTGTGTTTGGCCTCATCGCTTGCATTTTCCGTAACACATAACACAATTTCTTGACAGTGTTCAAACATTTGGGGCTCGTGAGCTAGCAGATAGTGCCACATACTGTCATACGTTTCCATGTAGGTAGTCATATGTTCACCACTGTGCAAAGTATATGTTATGGAGCTGTCACCAGGTTGAATCTCTGAGTAGATGCTTGAATGATGAAACAGTGCCATGCGCCAACTGCTGCTTCCAAACTGANAGTGCCATGCGCCAACTGCTGCTTCCAAACTGATCTGCTTCACGCCAGTGTCTTGCCTTGATTAAAAGTGACGTGGCACTGTAATGTCACTAGCGTTGATTTTTTTTTATTCGCAGTCTTCTTTACCATCTCCAGCCAATAAGGCCAGCACGCTTATGGACATGCTAAATATTCACTTCATGATTTTTTCAAGGCCACTTTAAGTATAAATAACTTGGTTCTAGCAGTCTCCAAATTACTGGCATTATTATTACTCGAGGAGGCAGCTGGTATTTCTTCTCTAGGCTTCATCTACGCCTTATCATTGTCGAGTAATGGCACGGAAGGCAATATTTTGGAAGCTTTCTTCTTACTTGAGCTTGCAGGTTCTGTTCTTTCGTTCTTGAGCTTGTTGTGTGCAGAGTTTTTCTCGCTCGTGGCTGGGACGACTGAGATGGCGCACACACAGATGNTTCGTTCTTGAGCTTGTTGTGTGCAGAGTTTTTCTCGCTCGTGGCTGGGACGACTGAGATGGCGCACACACAGATGCTCAGTCCGGCACATGCAGTAATATTGTATTACTATCTTAATATCTGGACAACACAGCAATTTCGTTTCTGCTAACGTGTAGTAAATGCAGCACTGTTCATAACATGTACTGCCTACTATCGCATTTTTTTACATTTCCATTACAATAAATTCCCAGCCATCGTTTTTGTTCTGGTCCAGCAACAAACACAAAACCATCTGTTTCGACACTTAGCCATTTGGTGAGTACCTCGTTTCATTTTTCGTACCTTGTGCTGCCATCTTGCCATGCCAGACCATGATAGTGTTTTCTTAACCATGNAGTACCTCGTTTCATTTTTCGTACCTTGTGCTGCCATCTTGCCATGCCAGACCATGATAGTGTTTTCTTAACCATATGCTTGTGATTTTACTTATTTATCAAATATACACTAAAAAAAAAAAGGAGGCAAGCATTTGCATGACCTCGTGCTGCCATCGATGTACACTAAGCTAATTTTTTAAATTATAAATCCTATTTAGGAGTAGAATCCCTGAACACTGACGTACATAGTGACAACCAGATGCTAACTGAGCAAATGTTATACTCATGTTAAGATTTTAACGACTNCTGAACACTGACGTACATAGTGACAACCAGATGCTAACTGAGCAAATGTTATACTCATGTTAAGATTTTAACGACTATGTCTTTCATTTTGTACGTCCCCAGATGGTCATGGATTATGAGAGCATATGCCTGGGTATCGGGCGGGAAATTTTCGCCCGCAGTAATTTCTATACGACAATCTATTACACCACTGTCAAATACATCATCCTGATTGCCTCACATTAAAAATTAGTACAGGCACAGTGCTCGCGAAGTCACTCGGTTCCAAAGTCAGAGACAATAACTGTCCATAGAAAAATTGTTTAACATCTGCATACATTTGGTANCGAAGTCACTCGGTTCCAAAGTCAGAGACAATAACTGTCCATAGAAAAATTGTTTAACATCTGCATACATTTGGTATCGTCATGTACAATCCATTCGAAAAATTAATGTTTAAATTTCTGCAGGGGAAAGTTTCAGAATCTAATAATATTATAACATTTTTTATTTTTACATGATCGAATGTTGAGTGGTCTACTTTTACGACATTTGGCTTTCTCATCTGAAATGCTAGAATAATGTATCTAGGTTTCTCAGTTGCAAAACTTTATTTTATGGTCCAGTTCACATTTAGAGATTGTGTTAGGTTNGAATAATGTATCTAGGTTTCTCAGTTGCAAAACTTTATTTTATGGTCCAGTTCACATTTAGAGATTGTGTTAGGTCCGGATAAGTTTCCAAATTCCATGTGCGGAAGGCGATATCAATGTTTCGACCGTCCTCGACATATTTCATGAACTTCATGCACCACGACATTTTCACCTGAATGTGGGGTAGAAACCACTCGAACGAAAGTATTGACAGTATTATGTTTTCGGTATTCTCGGTCGTGTCCCGGATAGCATTCACTGGTGTGTCTGCTAACAGTATGACCAACTCAGGCTTGGAATTGATTATGATGTGTTTCTAATCTTCTGTGAAACCGAGCAGTATCGATAGCAGAATACTTATTTTAAACCTTCCCCCGTGGTATACGGGTAGCTCTTAATCNCTGTGAAACCGAGCAGTATCGATAGCAGAATACTTATTTTAAACCTTCCCCCGTGGTATACGGGTAGCTCTTAATCTGCTTCAATACCCCATCCAGCCATTTTGCAGTAGGCAGTTGATGGCACGTGAAAGAGAGGTAGTTCCTTATAGTAGAATTTATGCATACGTCTTTGGAGTAATCCACCTCGAAATTATTCAGCTTGCAGGAAATTCTATTTATCGTATGGTGTATACCAATTCTGATTATTTTGGTGGCTGTAGTTGCTGTTCCATCAGCCTTGGTAAGCATGCCTCGGAATCTCAAGTTTANCCAATTCTGATTATTTTGGTGGCTGTAGTTGCTGTTCCATCAGCCTTGGTAAGCATGCCTCGGAATCTCAAGTTTAAGTTAAATGGTACTGTATAAATGTCTTGATTTTGTACTGGTATGCGAATCTCAGACGATTAATGGATATGGACATGNAGTTAAATGGTACTGTATAAATGTCTTGATTTTGTACTGGTATGCGAATCTCAGACGATTAATGGGTATGGACATGGGATATAGGGAACATAGAAATGGAATTCCGTCTTCGTGATGCTATCTTCGTATCTTACCGACTCTTCTGTGTTAAGTATTTCTGCATCCATTTTTGTTGCAGACTTTGAACCCTAGGCTTTTAAAGAAATGTTCATTTTCACAGGTTGACAAATGGAAGCCTGGTGCTTGCTCAGCTTCAGTTTGCTGCAGGAGGCCTTTTTCGGACAATTTTCCTTTTAAAAATTCGTCCCAATCTTTCTTCAAATGTAAGCGTAATGTAATGTCTTCATCTCGGAAATTTATTAAACGATTATCTTGATCTACGATTCTCACAACCACATCTTGTAAAAAAAAATCACTCATGTAAATTATTTGCTTCGTAAAATTTATTTTCAAATCCAAGCATATGGGCCAGAGTATCGTTTTTCATAAAACCAATATTTGCAGAACAGAATATTTTGCTTTTCAGAGTATTGGGGTCGCCACGAAGCAGAAAACTAATGCCGGATGGCTGCAAAGCCTTACTCAGATAGTCATAAATATCGTCAAGTTCGTAGCTACCGGTACGTAAATAAATTATACCAGTAGTATCATCGAGGTTCGCATACCTGAAAGTACCATTGGTAAGATCAAACAGAAAAATATGTCTGCTAGTATATCAGGGCAAGAGATTAGACACCGTCTATCTTCAGGAGCGGAAAATGGACGGAACAAAGTTCCGAATTTCTACCCATCACAATCTGAGTTACAGACTACTGGTGCACTGTAACTAAGTGCACTTTAACTAAGTGCACCTTTTATTAAAAATAATAATCACAGGAAAGTAATTTTAGATACACGTGACCACAATTCGAATGACTCAGAAGTTGCTCAGTTTGGTAGTTATAACTCATTTTCACACTCCCCAAATATTTTATCAGCTCTGGAGGCACTCACAGGTTGCCAAAACTATCAAAACATTCCATGGTGTGTCTATGCATTTTATAAACAGTCCCATGGGTTCCTGGGCTTCTACTAGTATCCAAACTTACTACGACACACCCTGAGCACTTAAATATATGTGGTAATCTACCATGCATACATAATCCGCGAAAATTTTGTATTTTTAATTTATGAGTAAACTTCTTTATGCACACGTTCGTAAGAGGATCTTTGGGCAATGATTTTAAGATTTCATTTTCTCCCTTCGTTGGTTGTTTTTCTTCCTTTTGCCTCCTCCTACATGACATGGTCTTATATATAGTTATCGACAATTTTTTTTACCAGTAACAAGTGCTTCCATTGTCTGATTCTACCTAATTGCCTGTGCTAATTGCTTGTGTTGGTTTTTCGATGTGATGTATTCTCGTGCAATACCGCTATCACCCCCTATCGATCTGCCCAAAGCACCCCGTGCAGAGGATGAGAGGCAAGAAACCACCTCCTTTCACTCCTTTACATGCCTTTCTCTGGGCCTTCCTTTTTTTTTCTTCCTGCCTAACTGCATGCTCACACCACATTTTATTTTAAAATTCATGATTTCAGAAATACTTAAGGCAGCCAACCATTCGCCGAATTCTTTAAAATTGCACTGAATTATTATGCTTCCAGCTATAATGAAGACATTATCACCTGATAAAGCTAAATTGAACTATTTTTTTATGTTCGACGATCTGGCCTGCGAGAAACAAACGTGCTTGCAGCAGCATTTTTGCATGGGTAGGCATACAGCGGTTTATTCGTTTTGCCTTTGCCAGACGTTTTCACACATACCAAAGCATTTGCTACTTGACAATGCAAACCCGATGGTTTTGTTTCGAACGGAAGATTTAAACTTGCACCATGCTTATTGAGATCATGTAAACAATGACACATCATTTGATACATTTAAGGAAGAAGTGTTTTTTGTGGACACGAGCCTTGTGGTGTTCTCATGGTCATAAAAGATCCCCAACCAAAAAGGAGTTACCGCTGTGGTTTCGATCAATTTGTTGCAATATACCATTAAGATATGAGCTGCATCATTTAAAAATTTGGCCATGAGGGATTTAAACATCGCGGTCACAAGACTGCCTTGTGCAGTCAGCAGATGGTCACTGTGATGTTAGTGGAGAAAAGAATAAAAAACATGGCAGACCCGAAACATGATGGCGATGCAGTCAACAAGGCTTACATTCAAAATGTAAATTCCGAGATGCTCGAATTTATGTCGACAGCACTGTCGAGCGTCATGCCTCTGAATAAAATACCATCCCAGCAAATTATGCACATTTGCTGGAAAAGAAACTCGAGATTGTGGTAAATCATCTAGTAAAAAAACTTGAAGGTGCGTTAATATCATCTATCGCTAAATTATGAGGAAATGTTAAAAAAAAATTACAACCTACCTGCTTTAGCCTTGTCCCCACGACTCATTCCTACGCAACCAGTCTCGAGCCCACGACCCATCGTACCCACCATGCCTGCACTTGTGGTAAGGTGCGCAGTTAAGCACAGTCTGCTGACATTGTAGTTTCAGCAAATATATCGTTCGTACATATGCCATGAATAACCACTATCAAGCATCAACATTTGGTCACTATGGTAAAAATCATGCGCGCACGTATTATTTACGAACTAGAAAAATTACTAGACTCGAAGCTTGCAGTACTCGAGACTACAATTACGGCCAAAGTAATCGTTGCTCTGGCTGACATGCCTTATAACGATGCTGTGTAAAATAATTGTGCAAATGTTTGCAATGCATAAGATAAGCATTGGGAACATTGTTCGTGATAAGCTGGACGAGTACTGGCATATGGACTGGAACCTGCATAATCACATAACTACGGTACCATAAAAAAATCTCGTACTTGTGGTTTAAAAGCACAGTATAATGGCTGATGCTAAAAGTGAATTACAGCATGTCATTGGAAACCAACATGCGAAATATCTGTCTGCTAACCAGGCCCGTCCGGAACGAGACACTATGTTAGAAGATACATTCAAACCCATGATCTCGAGACTTGAAAATTTACAACAAAACATTGTCCCCGCTGAAATAAAAAAAAAGAACTGGACATCGAACCCGGGACTAAGAGAAAGCGTAAACTACTTTCAGAGAAGGAAACAGATGAAGGTTATTTGCCTTTTGTGTACTTGCAAACGTAGACAGGAGATGTCAAATTAGCGAAGCGCGAGCGAGCATAGTGCTGCAACTTATGAATGTATTGACACGTCTACTACCGCTCTGCATTACCCTCGTATAGGGGTGGTATAACGCAGCCTGGCCTGATTCCCTGGCTAGTAGAAGGGATTCCTGCTTACCGGGGTTAGGGCAATGCGAGTCCCAAATGCGGCAACTGGCTCTCCTAATTGCAGTTCATGTGTGGCGGCGCGTTTAGGCAGGCCGTCAAATTAAAACCTGTTGACGCTATCGTTAACAGTAGTTACACCGTCAGCCTAGTTTTGCTTCACAAGAAAATCTATTCACCATAAGTTTAATTTTGCTGTAGTTCTATTTTCCGGTAAAATGTTGCAGTTTTTTTTTTCTTTTTTTTTTTTTTTTTTTTTAGGATCAGCCTATACGTTTTAAAACAATCATAAAACGATAAAAAGCTCACGACTCGAAATACAACAAAATAGTTTTCTTTACCTATAATCAATTACAGACTTTCTTCAAACGTGACAATTGCATAGTAGCATACCACCGAGTTACTTCTGTGTCGCACCATGGCGCAGCGCTCTTAGCGTCTGACGGATAACTTCAGCCAGGTGCGTGCTGGTCGTGGTGGCGACTGGCGAGAAACGGACGAGCCCATTGATCTACGACAGGGGTTGTCGCCTGCTTCTCATGATGTCAGTGAGCGAAGGCAGCAAGGCAGTACTCGTGTTTCCTCTCTGCGCGCCACTTCCTACTTCATAGCTGATTTAACAGAATTGTGTAATTATAGAGTGCCTAAATAATGACTTCTATAAAATGATTATTATGATTGATTTAGAATCATACTTTTTGATATTCTTCTCAAAAATGTTTGTGTTCTTTCCCTCTCTTTCTTCGCATATTCGTCTTATGTCCGCAAAAAAGTTTTACGGCGCCTTCGGGGCCCCCTTTACTTGGCACTCTACGCGGCTGCATACTTTGCTTTGCTTACATCTAGGACCGGCCCTGTTCAGAAGGATAATTAATCATAGCGCACTGCTCCCTCCTAGGAGTTTGTTGCTGCTAAGAGTAGCTCAAGAGCTCCGTACAGTTGTCGTTAAGCATCCTCCCTCCCCCTGCAACATATACACTCTCCGTCACTGCTTGCTTAGTTTCTTCTTTCCACCCACAGTGCAGTCGGCGTCACACATGACAACATTATCATGCGTACATCAGCTGATACAGTGTGTGGAACTGTTACGGTCACAAATTACTACTACGCCAGTTCTCATGCTTACGGGTGTGTGTGTGTGTATATATATATATATATATATATATATATNTATATAAGTAATAATTGAATTAGCTGCCATCGAAAAAGGTGTGTATGCACACACACACACACACGCGCACCTTTTTCGATGGCAGCTAATTAAATTATTACTTATAAGAAGTTAACGCTCAGAACTGCTTTTCATAGCTTATTGCCAACATTAATTGTGTGATGTCTGCAGTGTTGATGACACGAAGCAGCATGACTACCTGAAGACAGAGGGTATCAGTCAATAGATGCATGGAACAACTGAGAGAAAGGGCGTTCACTTGCAAGTGTAACATTTAGGTACCAAAGATCGAGCTCTTAATAAGATCTGGAGTTAGTTCGCCGCTAAGACTGTAAAGAGACTCTGAGAGTACGATAAACGTGGCGAGAAGAGCTAAATTCCGAGGACCTATGAAGAGGTATTCGGGTATAAGGAGTGTCTGAAGTCGGAATACTTCAGAATTAAGAGGAGGGGGGAGGACAGTTTTGACCAAGGAAACGGGTAGAATACCGTGTAAAGATATTAAGAAATGTTAGTAGCCATAACAGGGAAGAGGAGAAAGTGACCTGCGCTGTCTTACTCCGTCAAAATACAGCTGCAGTGCAAGGTGGAGGATGCGCCGGCCTTCGTACCGTTAAACCTGCCAGTGTTTCCTTTGAAATATATGCAAAGACAGGCGAGGAAATTTTTTTCCAAGCTTAATATGAAAATGTTTTGGTTGACTGAACCATTTATACACGTGTTTGCAGCCTGTTTTTCAAATGAAACTATATCACTGTTATAATCAGTCCGGAATATTACTTTTCAAGACGTTTCTCGTCCTGTGTGCTCAGGGCTAGGAGACGTCGACTACAGCAAAAAGACGAAACATTTCTTCGAGGATATGCATAGGTTTACCACATCTAGATAGTTGTTAGTGGCTATAATATTTACAAGGACCTCGGTAACACTACGCCGAATTCCGTCCATAACTACGGAAAATCGCTGAGTGCAAAACATAAATACGCACTACTGCACAAACCGTAATATCTTCCGTTTGCTGTTGTGCGTATTGCCGCTGATGTGAGCACAACAGCCAGAATTGATTGCTAGAATGTGATAATTAATACGGCAACAAACTTGTGAGGTTAGCCAAAGTGGAAAATTTGATAATGGCGCAGAGCACATAAGTAAAGGTCATTCAAGATAATGTAAGCACTTTTAAAATAAACCTTTTAAAAATATCACTGCTCCTATCTTCATATATTTTAGCAGTCGCAGTGAATACCATGTGCCCAGTAAAGTTGGTAACGATGGAGGGAAAGTAGTTCCATGGCTTAACGTCGAATTAAAAGAGTTATGTAAACATTTGTAATAACTCAAATTATTTTTTTTCGTGTTCTGTATTTTTATGCATCTAGGTGTAAGAATTGGCAGATTTGAAAANTGTAATAACTCAAATTATTTTTTTTCGTGTTCTGTATTTTTATGCATCTAGGTGTAAGAATTGGCAGATTTGAAAAGTATTTATTTTTCTAACAAATTCACAATTTTACTTGACCGACACATGAATAAAGTGATAAGGCTCATGACAGTGTTAATTTTACATATGGCGGAAGAATACACAACGTGCGTACAAGTAGATTTAGAGCAGGGCTTTCCAACGTGCTCAGTTTACCGTGAACAGATTATACACAGGCAAAAAATGGCGTGGTGATTCCTTTGATGTGAACATGCCCATTTTCTGATCGGCTGGGCGAGGCTCTAGGAACGGGCCTTGCCTCTGACTGGTATTGTTGGCTGGCGAGTGTGTAACCGTGGCTCTGATTTGCGAACGGCGTTCCAATATGTTGCTGGCTAGTGACGTCATTCTGCTGGCGTTTGCGGCTGGAGTGCGTGGTATAAGTGACTGTTTCAATCTGCATTTTAAAGTTATGTGTGGTATTGGAGTCAAACCACCGGCCTAAAGCTTTCAACTCTGACAGCTAAGAATAGCCGAGTACAGAGTAGTTCCCGCGTACATTCCGGACTCCGCCTGCACGAACAAAGAAAAGGGCCTAAATTGAGTGCAACATGGCAGCGCATTATTCTATTATACTGTATTTTAAATAAAAAATACAACTATTTTGATTTATCAATCGGAACACTTCCGACACGGTACCCGTATGTCATACTTCCACCTAAGTGAACCGGGTTCGATTACCGGCGGGCTTGCTCACGGATTTTCGCTTGTGGGAATCGTGCTGGACGATGCTGCAGGTCTTCGGGTTTTCTCGGGGATGCCCCGTTTCCCCCGCCCTTGCATTCAGGCGCTGCTCTATTCTCACCTCACTTCATCCTCATCGGCTCTCAAGACCTTGATGTTAAGAGCCTTCCAAATCTCTCCAATGTACCCCGTTTTAGTCACAGTGTCCTGTATCTGGGAGGTTGCTTCAATGATCTTCACTGTACAGAGTAGAAAACAGCGTTAATGAGGAAGTAACTCGCGTGTTGTCAGACTACATTGCGCAGTTTCATAAACAGCTGCTGCTAGTTAGGTGAAGAAAAAACACATTTTTATTGGTCCCGATATGCGACAGAGCTTCAAACTGACAGCGGTGCAGTTAGTTCCGAACAAACAATTCGTTTTTTGCAACGTCTAAAACGAAATAATAATCAGGAACTAAACAGATTAAGGAATAAGTCCGAGTATAGCTCAGAATACAGTACAATTTAAAAGTTTTTCTTTAGATGTCAAAACACGCACTGCTGGAGTTTCACTTTTTCAGTATCTTACAATAGCACAGCCGACCAAAAAGTAACTATCTTACGTAAAAAAATATACATAGTAAATTTTCTTAAATTAACAGCACTGTGTGGTTTGTAAATAATGTTACGTAGTTACCTAACGCCATGATTATTGGGATTTGGTCATATCGACACTCCATTGGCTGATGGCCAGCCAATAATGGAAGCTGTATATTACAGTGTAGTGTCCGGTGTAACGTGCACCAATAGAACGGTGATATATGCAAATTTAAAAAAAATCAACATAACTGGCATTACTAGTGGCTGATATAGGCGACTCGCTGCTAGCTTGTCTTACAAATGCCGGCTTATATGTAAGTTTGTTAAGTTAAGCTTTTGCATTGCCATTTACAACCGGCCTCTTGGTTCACACAACACGGTCGCGCTTACCACCCTGAACAAAGTTCATTACTCGCCGACTCCGCCAATATAATGCCAAGTTGAAAGTGTACCACACCAATGTTCTTTCCTACTTAGAATAATATACAATACGTACTGTCCACTTGAGTAATTTACACTTTGACTGCTGCTGCCGGGATATCAGCTGAAGAAAACCTTACGAAAACCGCTAGAGGAATAACATTTCTTCGTCCGTGTATTCAAAGAATGCGGATATCGTAATGTTGTGGTGAACTGCTCACAGTCGGCAGCACGCGAAGTGTTAACGTGTTTCAACTAGAAACATGAAAAATTCGCCAGTTCAGTGACCTGCAGGCTAGACTTTACAGAGAGATACAAACTTCTCATTGGTTGCTTGTCACAGTGAAAGGCGATAACGCATTATATGCATTATTTTGTATTTTTGTTATTGCTTCAGAGTTCTCCAAGAGGTGTCGATAACGAGTGAGCCGATCATAAAAAGTAGCGTAAGCAAAATGTGCCGGTATTTTATTTTAAGTTTGCCTACTAATGAATCCGCTGATTTTCCATTTTTCAAGTCGAACAGAAATTTACGTGAAGAGAGAAATCGAAAGTTAGAGAATTATATATAAGCCATGAATCATTACACATGAAATATATTATATGAGTCAACATTACGTTGCGACGCCGAAGCCTTATTGTATTGTATCGACGGTCCGTACGTCTTTAGAGACATCTTGTTGTTTGATCTTGCGCGTAGGATCAGACCCACTTCGAGGTATTAAAAGCACTTTTTCAGCGTCTTCATGGAAGCATGATGTCCCAAATAGCACGACTTGTGGAGGCGGAATATCTGTGGTGCATGTTCGTAAAGTGTCAGCATTTATTGGCTAACGTGTGTCCCAAATACCGGCTTGTGTTTCGAGAGGCCGTCCGCTCCTCGTAACAATTCACCAATAAGCAGCCCCTGGAGAGAGACCTCCTAGCCACAAGCCAACCGCAACAATCAAGCTCAGCCGAGCGCTCGCAATACCAATCTCAATGCATCGCGCAACCAAGCGTGAAATAGTCATACCTGCGTTCAGCAAACTCGACATCATTTCTCTCCTACGTGTCTGCGTACTTCACCTCTGTGGCCCACCACCCGTTCGACTCACAAGGCATTCAAGCGACACGGATACCGAATGCCCGTGCTTTAAGGGTTTATTCTACTCTGGTTGGGAACTAAAACTTTCGCTGCCAGAATGCACTAATATCGCATGTGTACCAGATTTTTCCATTTTGTATGCAAGTAAATGGGGTAATTGTTAATTTCATGAAATAGGTCAATAGAATTGTGTTGAATCTTATGATTGGTATCGTGTTAGAACCTACGTAGAGAATAAACTTTGTTCTTCGCACAAGAGTGCAGATATAACCGGATATGTCCAGTTTAATTCTGTTGTTAACTGAATTCAGCAAATTTTTGGCTTACACAGATAAAACTCAACAGGAAAAAAGTATTGAAATCATTAAAAAAAATTTTTTTTTTGGGTTTTCCTGCGCAGTTTCATCAAGGGAACGAATAAAAGGGCAAAGTTATTTTCGATGACAGCTAGTCTATATTTATTTCGCACTTAAATTCGTAATATTTTCCCACTAAAATGAGCTTGCGCATGAACACTCGGTGCCAAAAATAGTTGCATTTTTTTTTGTGTTTGTCCGTGTAAACCCTATTGAAGGGCACGAATAACAGTTACGAAATGAAGTTAATACTATTAATTTTGGCTGGGGCAAGTATAAATTACAATTACAGCCAACACGAACTTTTACACACAAACATACAGGATTTCTTTATTTAACGCCAGTCTTAATAGTGACCTCTTTGAACACCAGCGCACCGCGCGGCGGAAAGTTTCCTTATGCCATACTCTCCCATAAGAAATAAGAAATCTCGTTTTGTTCCCAACCTGAGTAGAATAAACCTTGTCCTTGGTTCAGATACTACTCCGATATCGTACTTCACTTATCACTTATCTATCAACAATGTCGCCTGTAGACATACAACTCAGGTCAAAAGTTTTAAGACCACAGGGCAACAGCAAAAAAAATTATGCAGAACCCAAACTTCTGCCACGAGAGATTTGTAAACTTTTTCTGTACTTTTCCTTTAAATAGAATACGCAGGAATAGATTTCAATTCCTTGATGATGTATTGTAGAAGTTATGAATTTTTATATTTTGGAAGACAACGGTGAAAATGCACCTCTTTTTTTTCGATACGTAATGTGCTAGAGTTCGATGAATTTCACTGTGATGCAAAATTGAAAGTTTAAAAAATACCGTACCCTTTTTTTTCAGCATGTGTGTGTATATATATTTATATATATTAATTTATTTATGTTAAAATGGGTTGTTATTCCTTGTTTTATAAAATTTAGTTACAAGACGGTTCATTGATCCGTCGGAGCTGCCTCTGTCTCTTTTGGTTATTTTTACTGTACAAATGCAACCATTTGCAGTTGGTAGTGCATGATGGTAACAAGAAGGAAGTTAACAAGTTCACTGTGTAAACGATTCGTGGG
>NQII01000016.1:707589-747083 GCA_002778355.1 Clitarchus hookeri
AAGCACACGTCATCAGTCGTTTGACAGCAGTAAAGTAAAACCGAAATTATTTTGTTACTTTACAGCTGCCGACAATGGATACACGAATGCCAACCAAAAGATCTCAGTAAACTATTTAGGACACATGGTCCTGAGTACATCGGAAGGATCTATCTAGTGTGTTCTAAACATTTTGACCCTGCCTGCTTCAGAAATTCCAGCTTGCCAAGTCAGCAATCCTAAAGCCACAGCAAAAATAGTTTATAAGATACCGGAGTTAGAGCACTGAAAATCCTTCTCCCAGTGTTAGTGGTAACTACTTTTAAATCTGCATGCTGGTTGGTAGCCTACATATGCATTGCTGCAACGGCAGTGTCAAAAGAATCCAACCATCTTCAACGAACTAATTTGATGATGTTTACTAACCACATCACATCACTTTTTATACCTCGTACCGCACAAGCACATCCTTATCACTTGTAAGAGCAGCCCCTGTACTCTTATGTCCTTGAGATGTACGAACATTCACAGATAACATGTGTCTTGCTATATGTGGCTTGATACCAGCCGTTGTTTTTAATACTCATTTACGAAATTGTAATGCCGCACTCACTGTTTACGACCGCACAGGGAAAAGTTTATTCAGACTTAATAATTGGCGAACGAAATACTGCACATGTAGTACCAGTGTTTTAAAGATGAATTATTTATCTAGGGGCGCATTATACTTGCATTTAACTTGTCTCAAAACTCTGGTCTCGTCCCGAAAGTTTTGATTTGTGATCAGGGATCCGATAATTTAAACGTTTCTTGCAGTAATGGGAAATAAAAACTGATTGGAATGATTGAAAAACACCCTCAAATTTAAATTTGTAATGCACACTTTCGTATTTTTGTCATATGCTACTCGCGGTAAAGAGATCATTTTGAAGACCCTGCCATTTTTTTCCTGTCATCCGATTTATATCTTCCCGCCGCTTTTTAATGTAAACATCGCCATTTGACTAATAAACGCAGTGAATGCAATTCACCACTCTGCAAAGTCAACGCCCGAGTCTGTAATAAAATATATTTATTGGTGGTTAAAACCGGCCTTCAAAAGTGCTCACTTTGCCGCGAATAGCTCATATAAAATATTTAAATGTCTTAGTCAATTGTTTTGTAAAGGGTATAAATGATCCCTGTGGGAGGATTCAGAGTAAAGTAAATAAACAAACAAAGTCATGCGCATGTAAATTATAAGCGACACTTTTTATAGGAACGATAGGAAGGAATAATCTGAGGGGAAAAGATTTTTGTAACTTAATGAGGTAGAAGGATAATTTTTTATTATTATATTTAATATTAATTTGTATATTTTTTCCTTACATCTTATATGCCTTATGTGGGTAGATAACGGCAGTAGTGTAACAATGTAAACCTTAACGAACATTTGGTGCAACAAATATTCTTCAAAGCGATTTTCCACTAGGTTCATTATTATAGTGGATAATCTTGCCAAATCATTATGCTGATACGTGGTAAAACTATAACATAGTTTGTTAACCGCGATTTCGGTTTGAAGCTGCTTGTAACAGTCAAATGTGAAAGGCAGTCGGCGATATGGCCGTAATTTAATCTCGTCTAGGATGTTCCAGAGAATTTGATACTGTGCATTCTATTATCTTTATTAATTTACATATCGATTTATAAGTCATGTTTACACGATTACTAGAGTTATTTGAAATCGGGGATTTATAAATGTATTTGTTAAGTGAATTGTCAAAAATGTGTAATGCAGAATCATTGTATTAGTCAACTGCGCTAATTTTTAACCACCTTATTATGGTTTATTTACAACACAAAAATAGAGTTTACATTCTCAGTACTTTACCTATTTTTTAATTTCTACTGCAAATTTCTAAATTATGAAATGTTTTATTATTGTATGTGTAGCGTAACTCTATTCACGTAAAGAGAAAGTAATTAATATGGGATATTGTACCAATATATGCCAGAGTCGTTATTAATATGGCTGTATTTTGCTGTCTTAAAAGAAATAAACTGTGAATTATGTTTATTAATTTTTTTTATATTAATATGCCTTTCCCAATAGAAAAAAAATAATAAAAAAATTTGGTGCACATTTTTTTTACCAGGAAATTTCCTTAAAATTGCTTTTCGGAAGTGCAGTGGTGTCGATGTTTCATTACTGTTATTACACATGTATTACTTTATAACATAAACCTGATTTAAACATAATATTAAAATAGCACGCGTGAACTGGATAAGTAACGTTTTCACAACAATACGTATAAACTTAAGAAAGCAATGCAGTTGATTGCATCGCTATCTCTTTTATGTGTTTCGCGTATTCATTACTTTCAGGAATGAACAGACTGTTAAATTAAAACTAAGAAACGTATCGCCTTCTGGCAAAAATTTTTTGAAAATTTGGTCTTATTTCGAGATGTTCCACACAATAAACCCAACTTATCTCTTGAAACAAAAACATTCATCGCTTTGCCAAATTTCTTACTGCAATTGTATTTGAAAATTTGCAGCCTACTGCTTGATTAATTTTTTTTAGAAGAGACTATTCACACTTCAGTAAATATATTTACTTCGGCATGGCCGTCAAAGAATCAGGAAATAATACTTTTTTTTTTCTAAGGATTGCGCGTATTAATTTGTGTGGCATGACGGGTTGGGTTTAAAACTTCTTCTGAGCGCATGCGTGGCTGTGGGAACAAAGTGCGACCATCACGNACGGGTTGGGTTTAAAACTTCTTCTGAGCGCATGCGTGGCTGTGGGAACAAAGTGCGACCATCACGCCGCGCCGCTAGATACCAGCACTGTCGCTCTTCGCACGTGCGGCTGTGTTGTGGGTATACAGCTGTAGCTGTCCCGTATTCTCCTTCTGGCGTATTCGCTGACACCTAGAACATGCGACAATTAACCCGTTCGGTCCCACTGTGAACACGTTTCACGTGAACGGTACTTACGACCGGTGCTGTACACAGCAATGCATCAGTGCCCAGTCTCCCTTGTGGCTAATATGAATTGTGCAAATTCTCAACACCTCTTCGACATGAATTATTATTGCCAGTATCATTCGAGCACGCAGCACATTGTTCACTGATAGCAAGACAAGTGTTGAACACAAGCCCAACGTATAAATTAACCCCTTAACTTTTTACCCCGAGGATACTAGTTTATATACGGCTTTATGCAAAAAAAAATATCATTATCGCTGCTGCGCGCGTTCACAAACTAACACCATTACGGCCATAATTGTTCTGTTGTTAAAACGATTTGCTGCTGTTGCCACGTAGAAGCTTTATAATTGGCTGCTGCGTGTGTAGTAGAGCTAAAATAATTCTTCTCACAGGCTCGACTGGGTAAGTTAATATTAGGCGTTGGTAAGTACTTGTAAGACCGAAGATTCCTTCTTTTGCAAAATATGAAATTAAGTGTCAATTTAAACGTTAAGCAGTTAGTGTGTGGCCGAATGGTTAAAATCTCATCCACTCGCGAAAGTGGATCTAAAATAAATGTGGCACAACAAGTTTTAACNATAAATTAACCCCTTAACTTTTTACCCCGAGGATACTAGTTTATATACGGCTTTATGCAAAAAAAAATATCATTAACGCTGCTGCGCGCGTTCACAAACTAACACCATTACGGCCATAATTGTTCTGTTGTTAAAACGATTTGCTGCTGTTGCCACGTAGAAACTTTATAATTGGCTGCTGCGTGTGTAGTAGAACTAAAATAATTCTTCTCACGGGCTCGACTGGGTAAGTTAATATTAGGCGTTGGTAAGTACTTGTAAGACCGAAGATTCCTTCTTTTGCAAAATATGAAATTAAGTGTCAATTTAAACGTTAAGCAGTTAGTGTGTGGCCGAATGGTTAAAATCTCATCCACTCGCGAAAGTGGATCTAAAATAAATGTGGCACAACAAGTTTTAACCTTCTTATCTTAACACAGGTTGTTTATGGAAGGGCACAAGCCGGTGGGACTAGGCCGCGGGTGTGCGAAAAATCTTGCTGAGAACTGTAGAAATACGAGCCCCTGCCCGGCCACGTGTGTAACACGAGTCGGCGATCACACGGCCGGTTATTTCCGTACCTCCGCTTCCACTCGCGCATGACCGGCCCAGTTACAGTACAGCACCCCGCAACAGCTCAATCTCGTGCAGCCACTCAGCCGTTGCAGAACCACAGGGCTGTCAGCATCGAACCTCCGCCCAACATTCGACAGACATTCTGGCCTTTTACGATGTACCGTCTTACCAACTCCGCTACTTTGCCACTGCAAATGTCCCTCTCGTATTTCGCTTAGTAAATTAAACATAAAATGGCGAACAGCATTTATTTTTAGAATATGAAAATACTTAACGTTCCTAAAATATGTGCATATTTTGCGTATGCAAAAATGCCTTTGCAAAGTTTAGAAGATAATCGAAGTTAAATTTAGTTCATAATCTATGCTTTGAAAGTTAAATGTGGTTGTCGCAGTTTTCTGGTATCCGCCATTTCGCAACACAACGAGATTTTGCAGAATGGAACTGTTATTTTGAAGTGACAGATTTATGAACGATAACTGTGCTAATTCGACAGAGAAATGTTAAAACCAATACAGTATTGTCGTTTTCTCATTGTTTGATCAGTCAACTTGCAGAAAACATAACTTTTGTCGGTGAAAATCCGCTTGTAATTCTAACTGTCGAAAAAGTAAACTTATTACCGATCAATTTGGCACTTAAATTAAAAGTTTAATTGTGTAGTGTCTCGTTGCTTTGTTAAATGGGGGATACTAGTAAACATCGATAACCTCGTAAATTTAAACCACTATATTAATCTTTTAAAGCACATAATCAAAACTAAACTTACCTAAAATTGACTTTCGAACCTTGCAAAATATATGTGCGTGCCCAGAATATGTATATATTTCGACAGCATGGAATACTTTCACATCACGAAACATACAGCCGTTTGTCATAATATTGTTGAGTTCAGTACCAATAATACGAAAACCCCTTGTACACTGGTAAAGTAGGGTAGGGGTAATAATACTAACCATTGAAAATGCAGCACATTTCACTTTTCGCCCGGAGGTTCGATTCCAACCACATACACAATTTTTTTCTGTGTAAACAGTTTTGCAACAAAATATATCTTAATTACTTGATATCTGATAGGAATGCACTGATTTTTATCCTGGAGCTTATTTATTAACCAAGAATAAATAATTAATTTTCTACTTTTTTAAATAGTTAATCTATTTTAACTAATAAATTAGTGATAATTTTTCTACGGATTTCGGATGGAGCAGTTTTAACTGGCTGTCAGTAGACTAGATAATTACTGATGCCGTTTTAGAGTGCGAGACTATGTAAAGTAGTCTCAACAGCAAACATTGTGTCAGTCAGACAACTACTATCTTCCCACCAAAGCGAATCTGGTTCGAATCCCGGCGGGACCACCCAGATTTCCGAATTTGGGAAACGTGGCAGACGTGGCCGTCGGCCGGCGGGTTTTCTCGGGTTACTCCCGTTTATCCCACCTTTGCACCTGCTCCATCCTCACCCCATTCCACCCTCACCGGCACCCATGACCTCCCTGTTAAAGGGAAAGTATCAATCCAGTATCCCGTCCATTTTGGCATTTTTTTTACAAATATTCATGATCAAAATTCAAGACCGGGCGCGAAAAATCAAAGCTTGATATAACATAAGGGTTTAAAGGGAGTGAAATAAGTGAAGAGGCTCTTAAGCGGTTCTCAACATCAAGGTATTTAGAACCGATGAGGGTGAAGCAAGGTGAGTATGGGACAGCGCCGGAATGCAAGGGTGGGGGAAACGGGAGATCCGAGAAAACTCGCCGACCAGCGGCATAATCCGGCACGATTCCAACTTGCGAAAATCCGGGAGTGAACCGGCCAGGGATTGAACCCAGTCCGCCTTGGTGGGAGGCGTGCAGTCTAACCGCTCAGCCCCCGAGGCCCCTAGAGGACTAAAGGTTGTTCGCGGGAAACTGAGCACTTTTGAAATCCCTGCTTAAACTCTACTTGTATGTACACTGTGTATTCACCCGCCACGTGTAGAATCAATAGTGCCGTGTGCTGCATCACTTTATTCTCGCGTCGGTCTACTTAAACTTTCAAATTATCAGGAAAGTAAATATTTTACGAATTTGCTAATTATTACACCTATACGAATAAAAAACGGAAAGCAAAATAAATAACTTTATTATTCACAGATGTTTATCTAAAACTTTCAAATCAACTTTATAACATGGAACTACTTTCCCTCCATCGTTACCAACTTTACACGGCGCATGCCACTCAGCGTGACAGTTAAAATGTATACAGGTAGGGGCAGTGACTTTTTTAAAAGTTGATTTCAAAAGTGCTCAATTAACCGTGAACCTATACTTAACGGAATTTTTTTAATGTGTACGGTTTCAGTTAGATTCGTATTTTCCCATGTGGCAATAAAATAATTAAATAATGAGGCAATCTTTAATTACAGTTACGGATATGAAACGAATCATGTAAGAAAAGGCATTTCGGAATAACTTTTAGCATGTTTTCTACGCCTTAACAAATTTGGTTTTTAAATATTGACTCTGGAAATTAAGATATGGGGTGATATACGTAAATCCAATATGGTGGGGAAACTTACCACTTAAGCGCCAACCAACATCTTTCTTACTCAACGAAAACATTTCTTGAATGCTGACTTCGTACCCAAGCTGTAGCGGTGTTGTTGGTTTTTGCAAAAACTACGGAAGTTTTGGTCTGACTCTGAGTGTAGGGGGGCCACAGTGCTGTAGTGGTTAGACTACTTGCCTCCAACCTAGGCGAGCCGGGCTCGATTCCCACCGGGGTCGCTCCTGGATTTACGCATGTTAGTATCGTGCTGGACGATGCCACTGATCGGCGGGTTTTCTCGGGGATCCCACGTTTTTTCCCGCCCCTGCATTCCGGCGCTGCTCCATACTCACCTCGCTTCACTCTCATCGGCTCTCAAGATCTCGATGTTAAGAGCCGCCCAAATAATTCTACTCCACCCCACTTGGAGTGAAGGGAGGGTTATACAATTCCAAGACAACTTACACAATACATTTTATCTGTCTCCAACATACCTAACTTTATTTTGTGCTGCAGTGATAGAAGTGTAATAAAATCGCTAATATGATCGTTTATTTAAGGCCCACTGCAGTAAATTTTAATTATGGCTGGAGCTGTGTTATTTTCAAGAAAAACTAAAGTTTAATATTTTTTTTTCTTTTAAATCCAAACGAAATTTCAAATCTGTGTTCAAAACATGTACAACTTTGTTATAAGTAGCATTCCTCTTAAATACTGATATTTAGGTATATTTAAAATATCGTAAAGTGCTAAACATTTTAATTCTGATATTTACAAACATATAATTTTAATAGTACATGTTACACACTTTTATTTTGCAGTGACCATACATGAGTAAATTTGCACAAATTTGAATAAAAAACTATTATTGAAAATATAAGAAATTGTACACTTTCCTGTTCTGCAAATGTCTAACTTTTCTGCACAAAACCAGTTTCAGTGCCTACAGTTTCACGCACAACTTCGTACGCATGCAATACAAATCTCTAATTTGTTTTAAATGCACGAATGTATAGATTTATTTACATTACCACGCAAGTTAAAATACAGTTATTTATGTAATTGGTTTATAACGCACTAACACCAGGGATGAGTTCCTGAATTTTATATTCGTACTACAAAACGGTATTTGTATGAACCCACTCAGATATTGCAGAATTTTCGGAAGGAAGGTGTATGGTGGAGTTTGGTATTGTTAGAGACTTGTCCGCGATCACAAGATCAAATTATGTTGTGCTACAATAACTGTTAATTGACCAGGCAACACTCTACTGATGTGAACATTAAGAAGAGAATGGCGGTGTTCGAATTCACCAGCGAAGGGTTCTTACCTGGCTTCGTTCCCTTGAAAAGTGCATCCCGGATGTGACGTCATATTTTCGGTGACCGAATTCATAGCAAGGGTACGTTATGCACCCTAGAATGTCCCCTTCAGCCAAGGGCACGAGCAACTTGCCTTTATAGAGCCCCAGATAGTTTTCCGATGCGCAACCGTTTGAAATATTTAATTTGTTTGTGCTTGTTTTGTGTTTACAACTCTGCACGGCCGCGGAAAAGACTTGCAAACGTCACTAAGGAAATTAAACTCGCATAGAGCGAAATTTGACAGCATAAAACTCATAGGTGGAAACGAACACAGGCGTCCGAATCCAGTAAAGAATATTTCTCACGAAGGGAACAAGGGCTTGTGGCACGGGAAGCGATCAAGGGTAAGTGATCAAGGGCACATTGCACTGAAATCGAACACAGCCAATATTAGTGAAGTGACAAAGATTCACGAAAGAGTTAACCATATAGTAAAAATGTTGGTAAATGTTGCTAAAGTAAAGAAAGTGTGACGGAACAGGACGCTGAAGGTTTTATTTCCTAGGTTCTTAACAAAATTAAAATATAATTGTAAAAACATTTAAAATCTGCAACAGATTCCTTTTGTCCATCATCGAAATGTTTTGCTAGCTAGTTTCCAGGCTATTAATTGTGACTGCTCAAAAATACTCTCACAGTGCACATAATTGTAGTAATTTAAAAATTACTTCAAATTAAAATTTTTACAAAACGTAAACTTACAATGTGCGATTGTGTATTCCTTCGTACCTTTCAAATCATAATCAATTTTGCATTTTTCGTAATAAATTAATATTAACTTTAATTCACGCCAAAACAAGTTTTCTGCTTATTTCGATTTAGCATGAGAAAAAATCAATCATTCATTCGTCGTTTAATGATATCGTAAGCATTAAATTACAAAATTGTACGGTTATACCTTATTCTGACACAATTAATGAGACATGTATAGTTTTAATTCTGTATAATTTGTATCCAAGTATCTTTTAAAACCTAATTTATGGCTCGTAATGTGTATTTAAGTTTATTTCATAAAACGTACACTCGCATTGGATTTTAAACGTGAAAATTATTGCACTTGAAGACGCCACTTATAAAACATTTGGCCCAATGCGACAGCAAAACACGAGTGCATGAAATCAAAACACGAGAACCTAATACACGACAGCTAGTGCATTTCTGCTATAAACTATGGTGGTGTCAACTCCAGCTAACAGGCATGAATACCTATGTTCAGTAATGCGTTCAACTGATCTGTATAACATATTAGACTATTCAGACTTTCATTTAATTTCTTTGATAAAATATATATTTTTCGGTGCGATGACCAAAACATAAAGACAAAATCAAAACGTCAACAAGTCACATGTACGCAAAAAAAAAGTGATTTAAAACTGTTAATAAAATTGTATAAGTAAAAAATCTCTTGCTGGGTGTATTGCAGTGTCATATTTCCGTTCTTGCCTTACGTTTTTGAGTAGAGCTGCCCAGAACTCATATCTAGCGTATATGGCATTGCCAACCATTGCGTGAGTTCTC
Organism: Clitarchus hookeri; assembly: GCA_002778355.1. Lineage (NCBI taxonomy): Eukaryota > Metazoa > Arthropoda > Insecta > Phasmatodea > Phasmatidae > Clitarchus > Clitarchus hookeri. The sequence continues at coordinate 717,095 of NQII01000016.1, forward strand.
GAAGTTTCCGAGTGTGTAGAACTGATCTCAGCAAAATTGTAATCCTCTAACCACGCCATAAAGAACGACAGACTGTAGTTTTAGTTACTTTTTAGTTTTAAAAACATTTAAATGTTACCAACAACTCACCAAATCACTGTTTGAGTATGAAAGATCTTGACTTGTTGTGTACAGGTATTTCGTGCCTACAGTGGAGTGGAAAGGTTTGGGTGGGGTCTTGAGAGCCGATGATGGTGAAGCGAGGTGAGTGTGGATCAGCGCCGAAATGCAAGGGCGGGAGAAATGGGAGATCCCCAAGAAAATCCGCCGACCAGAGACATCGTCCGGCACGATTCCCACGCGCGAAAATCCGGGAGTGACCCCGCTGGGAATCGAACTCGGTTCGCCCGGGTGGCAGCAGAGCGCTCTATTTACTGCACCAACGCGGCCCCATTCTTGTGTTCAGCAATATATTTGGTAAGTGAAACACTTTCCCTTGAAATTATTCTGTCGACTAAATCCGCGTCCTAATGTCGCGCTCTGAAACTGAACTACCTCGAGATATTCTGCAGCAACGTCTTCGCATCCTTTAAACTCTTTTAATAAAATACCTGTGTGCAGCTTTATGAAAATTGATTCGCCACAGAATACGAAATAAGTAGAAACTTGCGAAAACTTTGCGTTATTATTTGCGTGCAGGCTAAACTCAGGTGCCGCGGTGGTGCAGTGGTTAGACTACTCATCTCCCGCCTAAGCGAACCTGGTTCGATTCCCGGCGGGAGTCGCTCCTGGATTTTCACAAGTCGGAATCGTGCCGGACGATGCCTCTAAGTCAGCAGGTTTTGTCGGGGATCGCCCGTTTCCCCCACCCTTGCATTCCGGCGCTGCTCCATTTTCACCTCGCTTCAGCCTTATCGGCTCGCAAGACCACGATTTTGAGAGGGGTCCAAATCTCTCAATTCCACTCTCCACAAATAAAATATTATAATATTCACTTTAGGTCCACTTCCTACATTGGCCAATAATTTGTCACGTCTTTCAAGACTTTTGAGCAAATGATAAAAATCAACGTTTGAGGGCCACTCTCCGGTAATGTGGTGCAAACAAGAAACTGACTCAGCAGCAGCCAATTAAATACTGTGAGTTGATATGTACGTACGTATATGGCATTGAAGTATACCGTGATATCAAACGATAAAAATAATACTGAAGCAGCACGAGTTAATTAAATAGCACTAATTGCCAAAATGTGGCGAAATGCCATTCGCCAATCAACGCGTAAAGCGACACGTCGACCAATAGGAGTCTACCGCAGCACGCAGTAATCAATCTGACACAAGTCCAGGTTTCAGAGTCTCGCGCGGCCAATCAGTAAATGGGCTTAGTATTGTCACGGTTTCTTAAAACATTTGAATCAAAACTTTGAAAAATCACAACATACGACGTGTTTAGTTGCCTCCTAGTTATATTATGTTTCACAAGCGTTTTATACTTGTGCTGGCACCAAATTATTTTTTTTGGTTGGATCAAAATGTTGCTTATGTTTTGTCTATAAATTACAATATTTCCTTTATGATTGATATGAATAAAAACAGTGAGAAAATGTGTGTGTGTTGATAATGCCTAGTAATAAATAGGTCTTGTGCGAAATATTATTACACTAAGTGCGCACGAATGCACTGCATTGTCCCTTTTGGTGTAATTTTCTAGACCCATTAAACTTTGTTTGCGTGAGGTGGAGGAATATACTGGAAGTAGAACTTAAGCAGGGCTTCAGAAAAGTTCGAAGTAACGGTGAATGGACTACAGGGTGATTCTAAAATAATGGGACAAACCAAACATTGAGGGGTGGTAGAGCTCACTAAAACAAACAATTATTGTATAGGAATATATGGGCGGAAGTGACGCATTGAGGCACAAATACAAAAATAACACATGAAATGCAACGCATTGTTTATTTACAACGTCGCCTCTAAATGCCTTCTTACAGCAACGTTTATAATAATTGCTCAAAACTGCTACCACCGACAGTAATGCAAGCTTGGTAGCGTCGGTGGAGTGATTGGCGAACAGATTCAAATACGCCGGGTATTTCACGCACGCCACCATTTTCAGTCAATCACGCCATATGTAGAGGTCGCCAAGCATGCGTGACTGTTGGTGGATGCATTTCCAGCANTTACAGCAATGTTTATAATAATTGCTCAAAACTGCTACCACCGACAGTAATGCAAGCTTGGTAGCGTCGGTGGAGTGATTGGCGAACAGATTCAAATACGCCGGGTATTTCACGCACGCCACCATTGTCAGCCAATCACGCCATATGTAGAGGTCGCCAAGCATGCGTGACTGTTGGTGGATGCATTTCCAGCAACTGTTTTAACATTTTCTGTACGGAATCACTCGTTACGTATGCTGCTAATGAACATTTTATGTTTCCGTTAATGTGTTATGTTTTTGGGTTTGTGCCTCAACGCGTCACTTCCGCCCATATATTCCTATACAATAATTGTTAGTAATGGTAAGCTCTACCACCCCTCAATGTTTGTCCCATGATTTTAGAATCACCCTGTATACGCACACGCCAAAGGAACCACCGCGGCATTTCGTTTCTGTTTGCTTGCATATGCTCTGATCATTAGTCTGAGAAGAGCACGTGAATCTCACTTATTTCTCGAACATCAGCCGGCAATTAACAANCATATGCTCTGATCATTAGTCTGAGAAGAGCACGTGAATCTCACTTATTTCTCGAACATCAGCCGGCAATTAACAAGCGTTTGCCGGCACAGACCAAGTGAGTTCTGTGTGGACAAGTCAAATAAAGACGTCGCGAATGTAAAGCGTAGTGGCTACTGAATATAGAACCCTCTTCGTTTCGCGATGTAATTTGAGAGCATGCGAGTCGTCGCAGGAGTGTATGTTAGTTACACGTGTATCACTGAACCTGCCCTCACACGATATAGGTATACGCCCTGCAGGACAGTGAACGAATAGTAAACATTCATCACTCGGACCGCACCCGTGTGACCAGGGCAAACGGGAGAGTGTGGCAGCAGCCAATGAACAAGTAACCTCTGCTCGAATTTGGAGAGGACTTTGTAAAGTTTAACCTGGAACCTCGTCATAATTAGAGTTTCGAGGAATTTCGTGAATTCATTCAGGACAAGGCTAGTATTCATGCTTGTACAATTAAGTGTTACTTTTATGACCAGACCATAGTTGTAGAGAGCATAGAGTGAATACGGGGTAGAGAGATCACGTTAACTGCGCGAAACAAGTCTCTGTGTCCCAACATTGAACTGCTTTTCTGCCAATATGATTATCTGGAGTGTTTACTGGTCATGAAAGTAATGAAAATCATGAACAAGTAGTGAAATTGAACAGGTGCTCAAGAAAGTCATGAAAAGTAATGCAAGTGAGTGGCTGATCATTAAATTATATTTTTTGTATCAGTCTAATAGGTATCTAATGACCCCCTCATTGTCGATCGACATTGATGTTCCATGCTACGTGGTAAAGGGTGGAACCGCAGATGATTTTTTTATGATCATGCGCCTATCAATAACATTCGTTATACACTCACATGCAATGAAATTTACGCACCTAGAATGGCTGCCATTGTGCCATGCATTGTCGAGAAGTCATGAGTTTTACAGATGATGTCATAAAAAAAGTCATGAATTTTGTTTAGTTGGAAATACCTAAGTAGATGTTTGTATATTTAATCTAACCAATTTGTAATGAAGTTTGATTAAATTCAGATTGGTAAAAGTATTTTATTCACGTAAAAGCGCTTGTCTTTCGAAAATAAAGTTATAAATAAACACGTTTGTTACTGTCGACCATGTGACTTTGACAGTTCTATTGGCATGGGGTAAGTCAACGTTGGTTACATGCGCAGAAGATGAAAAATCGGTGTACCTCGTCTTTGGTCTACGGTACAGATACACCCCCGACAACTCTTGAGCCAGTAGTAAACAATTGGAGAAAAATCTGGACCGTAGACCATATCATGAGCAATACAATAACTAACGTGACACAATGATGCAAAAGACTAAGAATTTTAAGCTGATGCCAATATTAATTCTCATTAATTTACGGACCTCGCGTTGTGACGTGAATTGGCACGGTCTCTACAAATGAAACGTTCGGCTTGAGAGGGACACATAAAGACGTTTCGTATTTAATGTGTTCTTAGAAATAATGTCTATCCATGGTATCTCCCACTGCCGAGAAGTGTTAGCGAACGTCAAAACCACTCGAATTTCGCCATCGACGTAATGACGGCTGGATGACGTGTTGCAGGTACATGGCATTGCTTGCTGACAACTTTACACACTCTCTGCACGCAGCAGAAACGAAGAACTGGCGTGGATACTGGGCAAACTGAACGTATCGCGACCACTTCATTAGTAACCTCTGAGAACAACGTTACTAGAAACACGGTGAAATTCGCCAGTTCATTTGGCTCTGTAGTTTTGTTTACACCCAAGGCGCTCTCATCTGTTCATTGGCCGGTGCCTACATGATGTTACTCTGTGTGCGGGGTTAACCGTGATTCCACTGTTACGTTTCTACAGGTGTATTAACCATTTCAGTCTCGAATTAATTTCCGAGTCCGAATGTTGTAATCGTTTAATTGTATGATGCGTGATGTACTTGAGTCGAGCCTGCTTCTCGCAACAAGTGAACAATGCGCTGTGCGTTGGTTGATGTCGGCATTAACCATTCAGAAAAGAGAACTACAGACACTTCAATAAATCAGAATGCTCTCAAGGAAAACGTTCAAAACATCGACACACTTGTTGTATACAGTACGGACCACAAATATTCTTCATGTTCAACATGTTCTCGATCATTTGGGACACCCGATTTTCGCGAAAAGTTTTGGCGACCAGTATCCGTGATTTAGGTGTTTCGCGTTTTAGATATCCGCCCGTACCTACAGTATTGGAGTAACCTAATTATGATTGGCCAGTCAAGTAAGAACATGTCTCATCACAGACACGCGCTGCCAATAAACAAAATACAACTGCTGGTACGACCGCAGGGTATTGAAATATAGAATACGCTGAAATTTTTCCGCGAAATTCAGGTGTCACTATCGATCATGGATACGGGGAATGGACAGGTTAATGGCTCACAATTATGCAGGACGTATTAGCAAACGAGTTGCCCAGTCAAGTAACATGAAAGAACAAGTGTTTAAAGTCTAAACTAACACCNTGCAGGACGTATTAGCAAACGAGTTGCCCAGTCAAGTAACATGAAAGAACAAGTGTTTAAAGTCTAAACTAACACCGCATGAACTCAAAATATTTCCGGATCTACCCACTACTAGGGGCCGGCAAAATCCACGTTATCATTTACCATCACACTAGACTTCACAGCCCTGTAAATACTCTAGCCGGTGTCGTTTGTTGATTGGCTGCTCTCTGGGTCTGAAGTCATTCATTCCCAGGGGTCGCGGTAGTGTAGAGGTCAGACTACTCTCCTCCCACCTAGGCGAACCGGGTTCGATTCTTGGCGGAAGTCTCGTGTGGGAATCGTTACGGGCGATGCCGCTGGTCGGCGGGTTTTCTTGGGGATCTCTCGTTTCCCCCGGCTTTTGCATCCCGACTCTCAAGACCTCGATGTTAAGAGCCACCCAAAACTCTCCTCCGCTCCATTAATTCCCTTTCTGATAAGACTGCACATGATTCACGCACTCCGCTATGAAGTGTATATTCAACGGCGCAAACATTTGCAAGTCACTTCAAATGAAGTACGATCCAATGACAAACTTGCCAACATACACTTGCTTCAAGTAAAACTTTTCGCCAAAAAAATTACACTAATTTTACAGTTCTCTAGTGTTACGTCAGCTTTAGAACTAAGTTTGAGCCGTGTGCAAACTAGTAAACAACCAGGTACAGTGCGGAGAAGACGCGAGCATACCTCGGGACATTTTTCCATCCNAGCCGTGTGCAAACTAGTAAACAACCAGGTACAGTGCGGAGAAGACGCGAGCATACCTCGGGACATTTTTCCATCCACCTTAGCATCGACGTCCGCTGTTTCCCTTCGCGCCCCCGGCATAAGCTACCCCTCACAGTAGTGAGAAATCTAATTTGCAGCCCCACCGTGGAAAGGGCAAAGGGGTCGCGCAACGAGAAGTACTGTCACGCTCGAAAGACGACGGGTTCGCTTGGGAAATTCTGTCAAAAAAAATATCTCTCTCTCGNGCCGTGTGCAAACTAGTAAACAACCAGGTACAGTGCGGAGAAGACGCGAGCATACCTCGGGACATTTTTCCATCCGCCTTAGCATCGACGTCCGCTGTTTCCCTTCGCGCCCCCGGCATAAGCTACCCCTCACAGTAGTGAGAAATCTAATTTGCAGCCCCACCGTGGAAAGGGCAAAGGGGTCGCGCAACGAGAAGTACTGTCACGCTCGAAAGAAGACGGGTTCGCTTGGGAAATTCTGTCAAAAAATGTCTCTCTCTCTCGACTTCGGGCGCGGCGCCCGATTGGGACCCGCGCGCGCCGGTAGATCCGTATTGCGCGCACGTGCGACGTATTGATTTCTGTCTGACGCACCCTCGCCCGCTTGAACCTTACACGGATCCTCGCGTCACAGGGGACAGACGCTAAAACGATCAGCCCGCAAGTGGCGTAATGGATTTCAAACAAACGCACGCGACGCCACGTCCCGCGCTTGTCTGTACGCGAGAGGGCAATACTGCTGTCGTTTTCGACAGCGTATGTCATGCCGTCTTGCCAAACAGATCCTACCGTTTCGCGTCGCTGAAGGAAAAAATTCCGCTGAGAAGTGACAACAGAACAGTTCTGTTATCTGGTTTCGTGGTATATTCTGTTCCCGATAAATTAAGCATTTTTTAAATCAACCTTTGAAATATGTAATTTGTCTGCATGCATTTTAACAGGAGCAGTGATTGGAATGCGACCAGTATAGTTGACAATGACGGAGGAAAAGTAGTTCCGTATCTTAACGTTGAATTTAGTGCTGGGAAAACAAGTGTGAATACTGAAATGCCTTCTTTTGCATTCCGTCTTGTTTTAATGCATTTAAGTGTAGAAATTTCTTAATTTGTAGAATGTTTACTTGTATAATATTTTTACTGTTTCACTTGACCTACGCACGAATAAAGTAATCAGGCTCATGGCAGTGTTAATTGTACATATAGCGGAAGATTACACAACGTTCATACAAGTAGATCTTAAGCAGGGCATTCGAAAGTGCTCAGTTTACCTTCTGTAGTGTCTTCGCGGTATTTCGCACCTATAGTTACAGTTGTCCTAAGTGTCGGTATAGGGCGCTCATATGGAACTTCTGCACCAGCAGCAGAATGTTCTTTTAGTTTATTACAGCTCTGTTTGTTTGCAGGAGTAGCCCTAATATTTCTGAAGTTGTCGTGTTGGCCGAGCTAGCTGTACTGTAGAAGGAACAGAAAACTCTGTTCTATGGACTGTATTCATAGTTGCAGATGCAATCGCAGAAATAAATACAACGTACAGTTTAGTTCCGATGATCAGTCTAATAGCTGTCCCTATATTAACAGTATATATGAGTTATGGGTAAGGAGCGAAAAATTTTCGCGAATTAATTTAATACAAGCTAGACTTCAAATACATGTACATTTCTGTTACGTTTGTAATGTGATCACAGTTTATTAGCCACGCCCAGGTGAACTCTGAACCAATAACAGGCCTGTACGAAAACAAACACCGAATCCCGTGCTCTATGGTCTGAGGTAAAACTGGCTACACACTGGGGCAGCAACCAATGAACAGAAAGTTTAGGTTTAAAAATACACAGGATTGAGGAGTCCATCCTACAGGCCGTTTTAAACACGAAATTATCCTGTCCTTAATTATAGGTACACAAATTTGGTTTCTGTAAATGTATGTTTTTCTGCTCTGTGGTACATAAATAAACATTAAATAGGCTGATAAAATTCTACGAGTGTTTTTTACTGTGATGCATTACTGTCGAGCTATTTCTTACTTCATAAATGTTCACGTTTTACCGCGGCGTCAGATACCGTGCTAAAAGAATGTATCACTAAATCAAAATATTTGCTAATTGTTATTTAGGATTGTCTTTTTCTTATTTTTCGATGTTGACTTNTGTCCTTAGTTATAGGTACACAAATTTGGTTTCTGTAAATGTATGTTTTTCTGCTCTGTGGTACATAAATAAACACTAAATAGGCTGATAAAATTCTACGAGTGTTTTTTACTGTGATGCATTACTGTCGAGCTATTTCTTACTTCATAAATGTTCACGTTTTACCGCGGCGTCAGATACCGTGCTAAGAGAATGTATCACTAAATCAAAATATTTGCTAATTGTTATTTAGGATTGTCTTTTTCTTATTTTTCGATGTTGACTTNAGAATGTATCACTAAATCAAAATATTTGCTAATTGTTATTTAGGATTGTCTTTTTCTTATTTTTCGATGTTGACTTCCAGATACCTGTAAACGTTAATTAACGTGTTCAACGTCAATTAATATACCGCTCTCTCAACCCCTTAACCCTTTATTCCGAGTATACTCGTTTATTTACGGCATGCTGCAAAGAAGGTATAATCATTATCGCTGCTGTGTGAATTCACAAGCTAACACAAATACGGACATAGTTTTTCTGTTGTTAATATTGATTGATACGCGCTCGCTACTTCGTCACGCGCGAGCGAGTGACAGAGTAGTTATATGATAGTGGTGGCAAGTCACAATGCAATGTTTTAAATGACAGCCGAGCGATAAACCAAGAATTGCGCATGTGTCACAAAAAAAGTGAGCCGACACGATAATCCTTTTTGCAGCGCGCACTGCTGACCTTGGTTGTATTGAGTTTCTGCGTTTATCTGAAGAATTTTTCTTGTGTTTTACTGCTCTGGTTTCTGTCAGCGTGATACGGGATGTGTAGAACTTTTCAGGTCAAGGCTAGAAGAGTATAAATAGTGCGACGGGCCTCTGGACCGAGAGTTGATGAGTGGATGAGTGGCTGGAGTTTTAGCGATAGACGACGAGCGAGAAGAGAACCGTGCGGCGAGATAAGTGACCAGCGGGAGGAAAATCCGCGACTGCGAGCATTGGCGCAGCGAATAGTGCGAATGGCAGGCTGGACTATTGGACTGGGTGCGTGAGTGAAATACATTACAAATGATGGCAACAGACAGATTGAGTGTGTGTAAATAATGAGTACGGGTTAATTGACTTTAATCAAACAGAGACATTAAGAAGGATTATAATTACAATTAAAATGGACATTAAAAATTGGGCTTACTGATAAATAAAAAGAGTAATAGTGGAGATAGTTAGATCGATTAATGCTATATTTAACAACTGTGCGAATAAATTTAAAATCAAATATAGTTATTTTATTTTTATTAAGACTTCCATCCTTCACGAACTCGGATACGCCCCTGAAGCGTATTGTAACAATACGATTGGCAGCTGTTGTCACGTTGAAACTTTGTAATTTGCTGCTGCTTGTGTAATAGAACTACAATAACGCTTCTCATAGGCTCAACTGGGTAAGTTAATATTAGGTGTTAATGCGTACTTGTAAGACCAAATATTCNACAATAACGCTTCTCATAGGCTCAACTGGGTAAGTTAATATTAGGTGTTAATGCGTACTTGTAAGACCAAATATTCCTTATTTTGTAACATATGAGATGAAATATTAATTGAAGGGTTAAGGGGATAATTGCGAAACGATTTATTATTGTATTTCGGGGAAATCCGCGAGTTCATTTTACGAGAGGCGAAACTTCAAACACATGCCTGTTTCACTTGAAATTTTTACATAGTAAGCGATTCAAGGACTTTGTCCAAGTATAGCACTGTCAACGCAAATCTGGGCACATATATTCCTTCGAAGGCAAAAATTGCACATAGGTAGTGACAAGCACCAAAACTGTCGCTTGGTAGAAAGTGTTTATACTGGTGTCTGAAGGGCCAATTTACTACTTNACAATAACGCTTCTCATAGGCTCAACTGGGTAAGTTAATATTAGGTGTTAATGCGTACTTGTAAGACCAAATATTTCTTATTTTGTAACATATGAGATGAAATATTAATTGAAGGGTTAAGGGGATAATTGCGAAACGATTTATTATTATATTTCGGGGAAATCCGCGAGTTCATTTTACGAGAGGCGAAACTTCAAACACATGCCTGTTTCACTTGAAATTTTTACATAGTAAACGATTCAAGGACTTTGTCCAAGTATAGCACTGTCAACGCAAATCTGGACACATATATTCCTTCGAAGGCAAAAATTGCACATACGTAGTTTCATAGTTTTCCTAATTTTATGATGATTTTAAAAGAACGTTTCGACTGCTCGACGCACATTTTCGTGAGTATAACACTACAATTTTGTGTAACTACGCAGATGAACGTGATGGAATGNCATAGTTTTCCTAATTTTATGATGATTTTAAAAGAACGCTTCGACTGCTCGACGCACATTTTCGTGAGTATAACACTACAATTTTGTGTAACTACGCAGGTGAACGTGATGGAATGTATATAATGCTAAGTGTATAGTCAAATCACGGTTACTTCCAACTTTGCTGAAGTCCTGCTAAAGTTCTAATTACAGGATGTTCATCCGCCATATCCAAACAAAGCTTAACTAAGTTTAGAAATCTACACCAAAGGGACAGCGCACTGCATTATTTCACACACAGTGTAATAGTCTGTATAAGAACTATATCTCAATATGCACTACCAACACACCTATTTTCTCTTTGTCTTTATTCTAATTAATTATAAAATGAATATTGTAATGTATTGGTAAATATATCAATACAATTTAATTTTAACCTAAAGTATGGTGGTTCTATGTCAACACAAGTATAAAACCCTTGTGATACATTGAATACTTAGGAGACAACCACACACATCATAAATGGGATGATTTAAAGTGTGAAGAAACCGCAAATAGACTATAAAAGAACATATTGACGGAAATGGCATATAAATGTATTGAATTCAGGCGACGTAATTTGACGTCGTTCGCTTTCATTAAACACACTGATTAAGTAATGTGTCATTAGCAGTTTTCATGAATTTCGCTGGACGGCAGTACTCAAAATGTAAATCACTCAAATGAACGGACCGGATTCGTATTGTATAATACGTTACGGGAGAAAGAAGATTTCATTGCGACACTGACAACTCGCCATTATATTTGGCTGAGAGCCGGCCTGTAATGAAAGTTTTATAGTAGGTGCAATGTAGCGCGCGGCGCATTGGGGAACAATAGGATGATATAGGCTGTTCACGGTAATTAAAAACTTTTGAAACCAACCTTTGAAAAAATGTTACTCCCCTACCTGCATATAACGGACAAATTGACTAGCATGCGCCCAGTAAAGTTGATAACGACAGCGGGAAAGTAGTTCCATGTCCTAACATTGAATTAAAAAAGTTAAGTAAACATTTTTAAATACTAAAAATATTTCTTTTGCTTTTTAAAAATTAACAAATTTGTAAAATATTGATTTTTTAATAACCTCACATGAAGTTTCACTTCACGGACGCATGAATAAAGCTATCAGGCCAAGGTGATGTTAATTTCGCATACGGCGGAAGTACACAATGTGCATACAAGTAAATTTTAAGCGGGGCTTTCAGAAGTGCTAAATTTACGGTGAACAGCCTATAGTAAGTGGGATTACGCAGAGACTAACAGAATTTGCGATCAAGCTGAAGTGGATATAGTCTTCTAAATCCAGGCTTTTCTCTTCAACGTCTATAATTATTCTATACCACACACACACACACAGAGTCAACTCTTACACGTGGCTGTGGAAAGGTGCACACTGGATAGGAAGAAACAACTATCCTGGCTTTCAAAAATACTCAATTGACTGTGTGTATGTGTGTGTATATATGTGTGTGTATATGCATAACTAATTATGTTGACTTGTTACTCGGTAGATGCGTAGGGCTTAACGTCTCGTCGACTGCGAGGACATTAAAGACGGAACGGGTAAGGAATCACACATGGCCTGTAGTAAGGAACCATCACAGTATTCGCCTGGAATTATTTCGGGAAGCCATGCAAAACCGTAATCAGGATGGCCTGACCGGGATTCAGATCTAAGTCCGAAGGTTTACCTCTGCGCCACATATCTCTCAGTCGTGTTACTCGGCCTCCAAAAGTTGCGTGACTCCGTACATGCTGGGATCGCGGTGGCTTAGCGGTTAACCTGCTCGCCTCCCACCAAGGCTAACTGGGTTCAATCTCCGGCCGGGTCACTCCCGGATTTTTCGCATGTGGGAATCGTGCCGGACGCTGGTCGGCAGGTTTTCTCGGGGAGCTCCCGTTTACCCCGCCCTTTCATTCCGGCGCTGCTCCATACTCACTTCAATCACCCACATCGGCTCTCAAGACCTCGCTGTTAAGAGCAGTCCAAATCTCTTCACTCACTCCATATACGTAGCGGTGGAGTAATTCGCCGCGCGCATAGGGTTTGCCGTTGTATGCCGCGCTGTGGGTGTGAAGTTACAGTACAACACTCAATACCGTACCAGGACAAGAAATGATCTATAACCGAGAAATCATTTACGATCTTTTCGAGAATCGAGCCCGGGTCTTTAAGCCCACATCATTCAGACTTTCTGACCACTGGACCGTATAATCGGACACATACAAACATAATATATATGTAACTATTTACACATATATATGTGTTTATAAACACATATATTAATGCAACTATACATACAAACGTGCATACCTTTAAACATACATATGCAAGGTCCTATGTAAATTCATACATATGTACAATACTATACATGCATATATACATGTATATATACATATGCAAGTATATACATGCATATGTACATTAAACACAAATATATACACTTTCACTTTATATATAAACACATATGTATACCAACACAAATAGCCACATTCAATCATACACACATGCATACAGCTCATACATACACACCTCTTCATTTAGATTTTAATCCTGTATTTGTCTTAGCTTTCATCACATAAACTAATGAGTATGATAGGTAAAACAACACAGCACACTTTACTAATTTCCCGTCTCTTTTATTAGGATACCGTTTAAACTGGCAAGAGCTGGGTATATGACCAACAGTAAATTTTCGTTATTACAGCTAGTGAGTTCTGGAATGCAAAAACAAACAGAAAATGACGAGCAAAAAGGGCAGCGATAAACCAAACAGCCAGAGTGTTTGCAAATGTTTTTCATTTATCACGTCATAAATGTTGATTGATTGCCAAGGGTTTCAAAGCGTTAACGTGCTTTCCAGTGATATGATAAATAAATTAAAATGTAAAATACCTTTTAACAGTTTTGTTAATGTATATATTCCAAAACATGGCTTCGAAAGAATACGTTGTATGTTTGTTATGGTTATCATATTTTTCACCTTCGTGAAAAAAATAATATCAAAGGCTTTAAATAAAAAATAACTCTCTTTTTCATCGAGTATTTTTCTCCTCTTGTTTTTTCGTGGCACTCTCTACTCTGGCGTTTATGAAAGCTATCACAGTTAAAGTAAAAGCATTTTTTTTCACCAAGGGAATTAAAAAAAACGAACGTTAAAACAAATGTATAGATTCTACCATTTCGCGTTGTAATTTCGGTAACATGTTACGCGTCACTGGCGTATATTCAAGTGTATAACGTTACAAGTGTATGGGCGCAACCAACTTTAATTTATTTAAATAGTCTAATTATGTTAACGAATTATAAGCTAAAATAATGCACCGATCTTCTATTTCCACAGTATAATTGTCTATCATCTACTATTTTTACTTACTGTTTAATCGAATGAAGGGGATTAAATTTGTTATATTAAAACAGTAAATTACTGTAATTATAAAAATAAACAACTCCCGAACTAAGCCAGACTCGTTATTTAATACCACACAGCAAAATGCCTAATGTATAGTAACATGCAATATTCAAGTTATTATTTGGCAACATGTTAGACTTCACTGCTTATCCGCGGAAAGATTTACATGGAAGCTGGACTTCAATGCCCTGTGAGCACATTTGCACCTTTTCTTTGATTTACTGGCCATGTGTCTTTGAGACGAGACATTTCTTACCTAACTGAATCAATAAGATTTAAGTTACTCCGATACGTGAACGTCCTTGAGTCGACGGCAGACAGTTCAGATGCGTAACAATTTAAATTGTATAATTAAGAAGACTAACGTGAAATGATGTGTTTTGGAGTACAACTAGTCGTGGAATTTTTTCGCGAAGAATAGATGCTATTAGTCATTAGTTAGTTCATTGGCAAATATACCCATGTGATCGTTTTTTTAACCATTGTTTGCTCAACAGCTCAGCCTTTTCTATTGGTTAAAAGCGTTCTTGGCACGCACCGCAAAAGTTTCGACGTATTTCGTTGCTTTCTAAATATGACACGTGTCACAAGCATTGTACATATACTTGTGTTGGCATAAAAGTCCCTTATTTTTGGTTAAATTTAAATTTTATTTATATTTTATCTAGAAATTATCATATTTCATTCAACTCGGTTAAACTTTGTTTGCACGAGATGGAGGAATATCCTGGAAGTAGATCTTTAGCAGGGCTTCAGAAAAGTTTGAAGTAACCGTGACTGGACTATAACGCTATATGGCAGTGTCTGTACCCATCTGCAGGGCCAGCTGTTTTTCGCGAAAAGATTTACCCGGAGACTAGATTTTAATATCCTATGTGCACACTTGCAGGCTTCCTTTGGCTATTGGCCGCTCGTCTTTGTGTGAAGAGGGTCTGGTAAATGAGTGTGCCAATCAGAACTAAGCTTCTCCGATACTGACCGTCCGTGATTCGCGGCAGACAGATAATACGCGTAACAATTATAATGATCCAATCACGAAAGTGTTTGTGAACTAAAAGCGTTTTGAAACACAACTTGTCATGAAATCTTCCCGCGAAAAACCGGTGCCCCTAGCCATATGCAGATCACCATGCCTGAAAAGTATTTACAGTTAATACTGAGCGCTGGTGAGAGATAAGTGAGACGAAGATAGCGCAACGACGGAATGCAAAGGTTGAGGAGGAACCGCAGTGCTCCGAGGAAACCGCACCGGCCGGCAACGTCCACCTCGTTCCCCACACGCGAAGCGGTGATGTCGGTGCCTGGCGGTGAGGTTGGGGGGAGTAGTCGTTTATTTTTTCATTTCTTTTATCGCTCTGGGATAGAGAATTCGTCAGATATTTACAACTATAGGCTTTTTACGGTAAAGTGAGCACTTTTGAGACCTTGGTTACTTTTTCCTTTCAGTCATTTTTTATCTTTTAACCATATTTTAAAATAAATATTTACTACGTAAGTAATAAACACCGTGTGTATATTCCACCGCACTCGGAAGTTAACGTCTAAGGCTAAAATAAAATGTATTTATTGACTTTACTTCCAAACGAGAGGGATTTCAAAAGTCTGACATTACCATGAATAGCCTATACTATTATACAGCATATACAAGTAAAATATGCTGTGACAAGACTAATAAAATCATAAAAACAAAATAGGTAATACGTATGAAAAAAATTATAGATTAAATTACATTTTAATGTCATTAGAACCAAGCTCATCTAACTTTACTTTTGATATAATCTTCAATTTCCTGGTTATTATAAAATCTCTGCTGCACAGATTTTATCAATTTCTTGATATTTATTTTACTTTAATGTATTTCGGTAGTATATTAAAGATTTTGAGACCGGAGTACAGAGTCATTGCTTACAGAACGAGCTAGAATGTTATATGTTTCTTAATTCAAAAGCATTCCTTGTAGACAGTAAGTGGGTATAGGCTTCCCACGGTAAACTGAGCACTTTTGAAAACCCTGTTTAAGATCTGCTTGCTGAACATTGTGAATTCTTCCGCCATATGTAAAATTAACATTGCCATGGGCCTGATCACTTTATTCATGTGTTGGTCAAGTGAAACTGTAAAATTATTATTATAAGTGTAAATATTTCACAAATTTGCTAGTTCTTACGTTTATATGGATTGAAAAAACCATAGAAAGAAAAATTAATTACTTCAATATTCACGAGTATTCACCTAACACATATGATTCAACGTTAGGACATGGAACTACTTTTTCTCCATCGTTACCAACTTTACTGGGCGCACGCCAGTCAGTATGCCCGTTAAAATATACGCAGGTATATGTTATTTACGGTAAAGTGAGCACATATATATATATATATATATATATATATATAAACGTATATTTATTTATACTTTTTATATTTTATTGTAGCCTTAGACTTTAACTTTCGAGTCCGGTGAAATATATACACTGTATTTATTACTTACACGGCAATATTTCTTTTAGAAAGTGGCGGAGGATAAAAAATGGCTGATAGGGAAAAAGTAACTAGGACATCAAAAGTGATCACTTTACCATGAAGAGCCTACAGGGGCAGTGACATTTTTCAAATGTTGGTTTTTCAAAAGTGCTTAAATAACTGTGAACAGTCTCTATCCTTGTCAGTACTCTAGGACTGTAAATACAGCTTCATAAGTTCTAATAGTTAAATGTATGTGTTGTGGTGTTGGCAGGACTGTCGGCGGAGCTGTTCTACGTGCGGGACGGCGTCGTCAACATCTACGCCATGAACTTCGTGGTGCCGGTGCCGGCTCACATCACCGACCTCGAGTTCTCCTGGCAGTCGCTCGCCAAGGCCCCGGTGAGTGCAGGGGGGCCTGTCCACGTGCATTTCTCACCCCGGGCGGGATGAGAACGGATCGCTTCTTGACACTCCCCTAACGTATTACTCTTCACACCTCTCCACGTCAATCCTCACCAAAACCATACACTACGGAGATTTCGCCTATGCAAGGAAGTGCAAGGATTATCCTGCAATCGCTTATTTTGAACTTTCCACATACTTAGAGCTAGTGATTCTTCGCTGGAAAAAACACCGGTGCACGGTAGATTTCAGTACTATAAGCACCCGACAGCAGTTTGTGTATTGCCATTGGTTGCTGTCTGCTTGAGAATTCGTTTTCATATTTGACCAGGCCGTTCAGAATAGGGATTTTTCCTACTTTTCTTCTGCCTGCCGCGTGATAGTATGAAAAATTTTAAGAATCACGCTGTGGTCCTTTTATTTATTTATGCGTGTATAAATCGAGAATAACGCATTTTAAAATAGAGAACGATTTTGCTGGGTAAAAATGGACGCCGCCATGTTGACGTGTCTGTGACGTTAGTATACTTTGTTGTTTACATGCAAAAAATGCCTTAGCGGGTAACGTGTGCATTTTATTTTTATTATATATTGTTGTTTCGGAGGATTTCAATGATATTGCTGTGTCATCGAACACCAGCAAGTGTTGCATAGGTCCACCAAGAAAAAAAAAAATACAACGAAATGTACTCATGATAAGATACCTACCAATACTTTAAGTGGAAAAACAAAGCGTGAAACGTGCATTGACGTATTTAAGAATCGTAAAAAACAAAACAATTTGCGACAAAAGCACATGTTTTGTGCGTGAAAATCATTTCAGCATTAAGTAAGTGTGTTTTCTTACCGTAATTGCACTGGCCTAATCCGTAACACGGTAATATTTATTTTAAAGGCGGTGCCTTTACGGCCAACGAGAATTTGCCCTTATGTTTCATTAAAACTTTGTGTTTTACACTACGGGACAGGCATATTTTTTGCACTTTTTTATAAAAATATAAAAACGTCCTTTGTCAGATATAAATACCAATAATATTATCGTTAAAAATTGCTTCATGATTTTGAGCTTATATGCTTCTGTTTATGCTCGTTACATAGGCCTACGTTTATATTATTTATTTAATAAAACTCGTGTCGTGCTTATTTCATCTGTAGAGGCAGAATCTTATCCTTAGTTTTTAGGGCTAATTAAAAAACACTGGGATGCCAAAATGACATGACATTGATATACGTACGGAAATAGAAAGTTCGTCAAATGTGCCCTCAAAAAGCTTCACGTATTTGATATTGTGAGGTGTCTCGCAGGAAAACATTTAAATTCAGCATAACGACCTTAGTATAGAAGGAAAGTTGTTATTCGTGAGAGTTAAATTCTTGAATAAAATCTTTACCTACAAGCTTAAATCCAC
The DNA here is from genome assembly GCA_002778355.1 of Clitarchus hookeri. Lineage (NCBI taxonomy): Eukaryota > Metazoa > Arthropoda > Insecta > Phasmatodea > Phasmatidae > Clitarchus > Clitarchus hookeri. The sequence goes on from NQII01000016.1 coordinate 735,219, forward strand.
TGCCTATTGCTGTACTAAAATAGTGTTTTGAAACGCCGACTACATTTCAAACATCGACGAAGGCGGTGACAATTAAAGCAAAATCATGTTAAAAGTATCAGTAAATTTTGCAAGAAACATACGTTTCCAAAAACCGTTTCATCCCCTTTTCAAAGCGTCTCTGTAATTCACGGCAACCGGCCGAAAATACGTTCGCACGCATGCTGACATTAAGATGGCGAGACCAAAACACGTGCATCTACGTCACATGCTCGTTAGCCAATAGCAAACCGTTTTGATTGTCTACTCAAGATTTTGAAAATTTTACATTTTGAAAGCGTGATAATTTGAAAAATGAACTGCGCACGGGAATAATATTTTGCACGGTAGTATTATATACGGTAGTTATTTTAATGGCATTAATAAAAGTGTAATTTATTTTTCAGGAGAAATCCCTATTTGGCAACATTGACACGGCTCCAGCGTGATTCATATGCAGACAGTTAACACGTTTCAAAAAGTAATTCAACCAATCAAGATAGGTAAACGACCCTACAGTGTTTTGAAATATAACTTGTCTTGAAATATTTTCGCGAAATTTCATTACCTCTACACATTCCACAACATAATGTAAATATACCTACTTATTATTACACCTACTCTGTTGGTTAAATGCTTTGAATTTGTATTGTTATGAGTTAGTGAAAGTGGTTATATTCGATTTATAGTTTTGCACTTTTTAAAAAGAAAATATGTTAAATAATGTACAACAAAACAATGTCACACTTTGTGCCTGCAGGCCAAAATGGGCAGGGGATGATACGTTGGGCGAGTCCATAACAAGATAAGTCATAGCTAGACACATGAAGAATTCGCGGATTCATTTTAGGACAAGCTAGACTTCAAAACTCATGCTTTTATATAACTTAATCCATTGGCCCACGCCGTATTTGACACTTCCTGGAGAATGCTGATCCAATCGACGCCTTCCACTGTGACAGCAAGCAACCAATGCGCAGTTGATGTCGGCATATTTGTACATAAGACTGTAGAATCTAGTCTGCAGGTCATTGAACTAGCGATTTTTTCCGGTCTGTACACATAGCTAGAATAAAACGTTCCCGATATAAATGATTAAAATTATGCAATTTATGTTATCCAACTATGAACTTAATAGAACCAACAATCCCAAATTACAAAAAAAAAATCTTAAATTGAAAAAAATTACCCTAAAACAACTTCGGAATTTTTTGTCCTCGGTTTGGCACCCCTTGCAAGCCGGCGGCCAGTGCCACTGCTCATGTCGACAGATCCTTGAGCTACATCTGGCACCCATTAGCTGAAAATAAAGTGGACTGCAGATTTTCGCCTTCTGAGCACGTCCTCTATGTTGACTTAAGAACTGACAAGACACTAGTCAAATCCACGTGTTTCAAAAATGAAGGCAGCCGTTATAATTCGATTCTAGCCCCCAACCCGCTGACATTTTGCGTAGCTTTATTGTATACATTCTTGCGTCACAACTTTATCGAAAGTAATGTACTAGCATGTTAAAGTATTCAATTACTTAAACAGTTTGCTGACGTTAATCGAAGACATGTAATTTTGCTACAGTCTGTTGGATGAAAAATAGTTCAGTGCTGGGACACGAAAATGGTTACTTCAAAACTGGCATGCGCAATCTACCCCATATTTACTCTATGGGCGAGTGCGTCCTCTCGTTCAGTGTTTCCACGTATAAAAAAAACCTGTTAAATTTATTTTGTGGAATGCAGACACTTGAAGAATTCCGGGATTCATTTCGGAAGAATCTAGAATTCACGAACTCTTACATTTATGTTATTTTCGCAGTTATTTAACGCATTGACTCCTCCTATAGAACACAAAGCCAGTAATTCACATACAACAAAATGCAGGCCACAGCAATCTATTTTCACTGCGATGACAACTAATCAAAAAACAGTTGATATCTGCGTGAACTAGACTATAGGTTACTGACCTCGCGAGTTTTTCATGTCTCTAGTGATATGCTACCAATGCTCGAAAACGTGCGTGGAAATTTATTTTCCAAACAAAACTTAACGGAGACATGATTATTGTAATTTCATATTTTACGCCGGAAAAAATTTAAAACGGTACCTAAGTAAAATGTTTGCTACAGCTTAAAATTATTTTTAGTATCATCAGATAGCCATAACGAAATCTCTTGGTATTTCATTTGTTCGTCTACGAATTAATTTCAAATTTTTTAATTAAAATGTATATATATATATATATATATATATATATATAAAGTTTAGATGTTAGAGGTTAAGTCGTATTTAGAAGCAAACCAAATTATGTACTTCAAAGAAATTGCACCGCGGTATTTTATGGTTCAAACAAACATTTTAGCTAAGTCGAGAAGCAATTGTGTTCCGTAAAATTTTCAAAATTTGTTTAAAGAAAGATTTACAGTCAAATTAAGGATTTGTAGTCACGTCAAAGTATGTGTCGTAAGTTGTTTTACATAGTTGTTTTATTTTAATTTAATTTATTTTCAAATCGTGCCTGAAGAAAGAATTGTAAAACTTCCTCAGCTACTATAAAAAAATATTTAGAACTCGAAAACAATCGAGTCCTAATCATTTAACTATTTTTAAAAAAAGACATGAGCTACGCAAAATGACAAAAACTTGGCATAGTTATATGACATGGCCTTGAAAATACCATTATTGAAAGCAAAACACGTCACCCTTTGTGTATTTTGACATAAGGATATCTTATTTTCAGAATAAGAGACTAATCGATGTTGGCATACACTTCACATATAAGTTGTTTTAATTTTATAAATATGAATCTAATTTTAAAGTAAATCTAGAAATGCATACATTAATTTAATTTTGAACATATCTGGCGACACTAGAGGCATTAGAAAGTTACAAGGAAGTCAGCACATGGATAATATTTAGGGACAGGTGTTTTTTTGCGAAAAGATTTCAAGATCAGTTGTACTCCAAAACACTTTTGTTCACATGCACTTCCATGGTTGGATAATTTTTAATGTCACGTGCCTCAAGTGTCAGTCCGCTAACCATGGACGTTCAATATCGGAGTACTTTATTCTGATTGGCCCAGTCGAATAAGAACATGTCTTTTCACTTAGACGCGGGGCCAATAACCAAAAGAAGTTGTGGTTGTGGACGTAGGATATTGAAGTCTAGCATGGTCATAAATATTTTAACGAAAAACACCTGTCTCTAATAATATTAGTGGCGTGTTGCATGCTGATCTGATGCTTGCCCGGTGCTGTACAGTGCCAACACACGCGGCAAACGCCAATATCCACTCGGAGCCTGAACAAACTGTACGTATTACAAGCACTCACTTGCGAGCTGCGAGCTGGCTCCCATCACACAACTAGTGTGAATGAATAAATATAACAGGGAACGTTTATACAGAGGAAACCACAAGCCAGCACTGTCCGCCACTGGTCGCATCGCAACACAGCGCCAGACCGGAGAGGCTGTTCGCGGTAAACTGAGCACTTTGAAAGCCCTGCTTTTATGCACATTGCGTATTTTTCCGCCATACTTAAAATTAACAGTGTGATGGGCCCGATCACTTTCTTCGTGCGTCAATCAAGAGAAACTGAAATTATTAGGAAAGTAAATATTTTCCAAATTTGCTCGTTATTATCCTTGTGCTCGGAAAAAAAAACAAAAAGCAAAAGAAAATATTTTACTATTCACAACCGGTTACCGAACATATTTAATTCAATGTTAAATGGGGGAACTACTTTCCCTCCGTCGTTTCCAACTTTGGGCGCTTGTCGGTCAGTGTGCCCATTAAAATATTTTAAGGTATGGGGAGTGACATTTTTCAAATGTTGCTTTTAAAAGTGCCAAAATAACCGTGAACAGCATACAAACAAGTAATTTGGTAGACACACCACCATTTCACAGCACAAAACGGCACCAGGCCAGATAAACAGTCCTTTACTCACTCATAACAAGAGGTAATTTGTTTTGATGGCTGCCGCCACTACTGACCCAAGAAGTTTGGCAAGTTTGTGTGATGGTAACAATACATTTTAAGGTTTTTATTTTGGCATTCAAGCAACTGTTTTTTTTTTTTTTTTGCATCCTCGGGGTAGCTCTTGAACTAGTAACGAACACCCAGCAATAGAATGAGTGAATTAAATTTCAACTAAGTACGTAAGGAAAATATACCAGGGAATGAAATCACGCAGTGAGTAGAATGAATAAAGGACAGTGAGGCCTAACTCGTCAAATGGACTCGTGAATTTTTCGGCCCTTCAATCATAACCCATTCTCCTTTTCCTAATGAGTTGAGTGAGTGACATAGATTTGGGCGGCTCTTAACAGCGAGCCGATGAGGTTTAAGCGAGGTGAGTATAAAGCAGCGCCGGAATGCAAGGGCGGGGAAACGGGATATCACCGAGAAAACCCGCCGACCAGCGACTCCTGTTCCTGTGCCTCCCGGAATGTAGAAACCCAAAGTGCTAAGAGCTCTGCAGGGCGAGTCATATGAACAGGTTAGTGACTAACACCCAGGTTTTTCTGAAAAAACAACCGGGTTTATTTGGACTTTAAAAGCAACCCCCCACCCCTTGTTTTTTATGATCCGGTCAGTTTCCATTTACAATTTTTTGTAATTTTGATGATATAACTTGAAAATTGTTTAGCCGTCATGTATTTTAAATGTATAATTTTAGATACCAAATATTTATCACGGAATTGTTTTTAATAAGAATATTTAAGTTTACTATATTTGTACTATGAATTTACCTGTGTTAGTTTTATTTCGGTTTTGAATATAAAAGTCTAACTTAACGAAATTATTTCCTTGTATATAACCTTACGTTATGTATGTATATATTATCTTTCTCAACTATTCCGCGGGATCTTGTTGATTATTTCTTATGTGAAAACAACACCCACAACATCACACAGAAAAGAGTAAGAGGCAAAATGAGTAAGTGAACATGAAGCTCCACGCTAGCTGGCAGCTGGCTGATGGGTCATCAGCCATCTTATTACTATCTGTTATAACAATAAGTTTGGGAACCCCGCCCCCCAGAGATACTAAAATCCCCATTCTCATATTTCTCCCCTCTTGCAAAAGGCTACACAAGATCTTCCTCCCTTCTGTAATTCGGTGTGGTATGAATAAACGGTGCTTAGTATTGATTGAACTAAATGGCGACGTGCATGTGTCACTGGTAATTGTGATAAGTAGCTACCGTGCATTTTGTAGCTAACTTAAGGTGAAAAAAAATGAACTGAAAATTTATTGTACCAGTGAAGTGTATATATTTCATGAGCATAATTCCTAGGAAAGTGGAAATAATCTGGCGTCATTTTTATAAATGTGGCAAGTAACCCTTGCTAGACGAAACCCAAAATTGTCTTCTGTGGTTTACGGCATTTAAAAATCAAGGACATATATTTCTACTCCATATCTTTGTTGTCTGAACCTTAGGCGACAAGTTTATCTCCTCGCAAATGTCGTATGCTTACAGAAAATAAAATTTTTATATTCTTGACCAAACTTACGAAGTATCTTCTGAATTGCTAACCATCCCAGCAAGTGTTTATTTAATAAGGGTTTTTGAATTTTTGGTTCTTAATATTATGCATGGTCAAAGGTAAGAATAATTCTGGGATTTCAGAAATTCCACAAATTTGACCATCGGTATTAACATAATCAGCCTTTTAACTAGTCACTGCTCTTGTTGACTCTCGTCTTTTTACAGAATGTCCCATTTATCTTGACCAACCACAATAACTCCGTACCGAGGCTCTAAATGAAAGTGTTTCATACAAAAATGGTATAACTGGAAGGGGGAAATAATACTACTGGGGAGTTAGCCTTATAGCATTATTTATTAGTGAGATACGAGTACTAAGATCAGAATTTTAAATGGCACCATGTATCATTTCAAAGTTCAATGAAGCTCATCAAGATCTATTCAAAAATGTAACACAATGCACCAGTCTAACAAACAGATCGTTAAAAACCGCCACAGACATTGGGACTCGTAAGGGTTCATGAAGACAAGTTATGTGGTGCCTTGCGGCACGATTGCGCTGCATGATACAGTATGACGTTGACGCTCTGCATTAGATGTAGAGGTGATGTAAACTGCACCCAGAGCTGCGTACCCCATTCCACAAAGGTTGCGCTTATAGGAAACAAAGGAGTACACATGACGTGACGACTACTCAATCAGTCATCCGTGTGCAGTCGAATACAGTTCAATCCAAGGTGAGAGTTGTCATAACGGAAATGTACTCCAACAACGAGAAGGTATAAATGCTGCTCATCTATGGAGAATGTAAGTTAGATGGATGTGTTCGTATTGTTTTATCGGTGTAGTACGTTTAAGTGAGTTGTACTGAAACACACACACATACACGATTCGGTTATTAAAATGTTCAATAGCTTGGCTTGCCCACACGTCGTTCAGTCTGTTGAAGGTCGGCGTAATGCTAGTGAGGCGGAGCAACTCTATAGAGGGTGATACATGACAAGATCTCGCCGTCCAGACGCATGTTTTCCCGTCTCGTGAGGCTTTATGAAACGGGCAATTTGAACCCACAGCAACGCAATCGTCGTAGAACTCGCACAGATGAAGCTGCTGAGGTTGCTGTTCTCGCTGCTGTAGCAGTTAATCCACACGTCAGCACACGTCAACTTGAAGCCGAAGTTGACATTCCGAAAACGAGTACACGTCACATTCTTAGGCGTCATACGTTCCATCCATATAATGTACACTTACACCAAGAATTGCACGGGGATGATTTCCAGAATCGTCTAGAATTCTGTCAATGGGCGCAGCGTCAAATTATCACCAACCCGAACTTTTTTCCGGATGTTCTTTTTACCGATGAATAGTCGTTCTTCAACTCAGGCAAATTGAATACGAGGAACATGCATTATTGGGCCGTCGAGAACCCATTATGGATTCGACAGGTGGATCATCAGCGTCAAAGGAGAGTTAACGTATGGCGTGAGATGGTTGGCAATAAGGTTATAGGGCCATATTTCGTGGATGGTAACCGAAACGGCCGGGAGTATGCCACCTTCATACAAAAAATTCTTCCTGGTCTCCTAGAGGCAATACCTCTAAGGAGCAGAATGATAATGTGGTACCAGCACGATGGATGTCCAGCACATAATGCCATGTTCTGGACCGTCATGTTCTGGACCAAAAATATCCTGGTAGGTGAATTTGTCGTGGAGGACCAGTTCAGTGGCCTGCGCGGTCTCCTGACCTTAACCTCCTGGACTTTTTTCTTCGGGGTTACCGCAGAGCCACTGTATATCGAGATATTCCAACAACTCTAGAAAACCTGTAGGAACGCATTGTGCGTCCTTGTATTGCTCTTCAGTAGGCAACACTGGAGGAATCAGTGTTGTCATTCACCCAGCGACTGAACATGTGTATCGCTGCCACTGGTCTTAACTTTGAACATCTAATGTGAATGTTCTACCCCCTCGCAGTGCCCATATAGATAGTACTACAAATGGTCAGTAGAGATCCCACTTTCTTTGTCGTATTTCATGTTCATGTTACGAAAGTGTACATTGTGCTGCATGTTTACATAGGTCTTGGCGAGTTTCATTGAGTTTTTGACAAATAAGTACATGGCGCAATTTAAAAAACTGATGTTAGTACTAGTATCTCACTAATAAATACCTAATTCTATAAGGCTGACTCCCCAGCAGTGTTATTTACACCTCCCAGTTATACAATTTTTGTATGAAACACTTTTTCATGTGAAGCCCCGGTGCGCAGTTATTGTGGGTGGTCAAGATAAATGAGACAACTTGTATATGTATGTGTATGAGAAATAGAATATGTTTTGCAAGTGTGTTTCAATTGACTATACTATAATAATACTAAATATGTTTCATAGAAGAATATTGGTGGGTGCATCGCTACTTACTCTGATGAGCGGAGGAGCATAGACGCACTTGAAAACAACATAATTCTACGAAGGCGAGCATGTTTTCAAATTATAAAGCGAAATAAAGAGGGTCGCTGAAGATAACGTAGACTGATTTCCGTCGGCTGTACATGTCTTCGACATTCCCTCGAGAATCGCATAACTGTCGAAACCATGTGATCAAGCAATGGCATGGATGTCTGCTATTTTCCAGTTTTTTTTTCCAACACGTGATTGTTTATCGAGCACTTGTGAAATAAACTTTTGAAAAATGTCAGTGCCACTACCTGCAATTATTTTAACGTGCACAATACTGGTATGCGCCCAGTTTGAAGTTGGTAACAATGGAGGGAAAGTATTTCGATACATAACCGTGCGCGTTATGGCGCAGGCATAACACATTCACTGTTACGAACATTAAACATCCATTTTCTTGGAAACCGTGGGGTATAACGTATTAACACACGGCATTTACGTTCTTTTATTAATTAACCATACTGCTTACGTCAGCAGATAAATAAATCCTTACATATTCCGGAGGGTCACATTTTTTCATGCACGTTAAGGGGTGCCAAACCTTATTTTCTCATGGAAGTGTTTAAAAACGGCCAAAATAATTATCATGGACTTCCCATCTTAGTTTGATACCACATTATACTGGAACTCTGAGATTAATATCAGATACTGCATGTTTTATTTGCAATAAACATGGATTTTACCTCCACTTTTAAGGGTATGTACACCCTCAAAGAAAATCCTTAGGCTGTATGTAGTATGTATATATATAGCGTACCTATTTTTTGATAATGAATCACCTCCCGGAGTCTTTCGGTGATTTTTAGTTACACGTTGTGTGTGTGTACATATGTGTGTGCATTCATATATGCAGAAGTGATGATCGAAAATGTAGGGATGAGACGTACAAATGAAGAGAAGCAAAAAAGTTTCAGCAAATATGGGGCCCGGAAATTAACCGTTTACGAGATAGTGGCATTTGTGTGCTGGTTGGGCCGCCAGTGAACTCCGAGAGCCTGGATATTGTAATGCGGCAATGTTTTGTTTACAGCGGCAACGGACATGCCCCGTACTATGCCGCCCTCTCCCTCATCCTCTATTCGACTCCTTTCGCATTGCGTGAGTCTTAGTTCTAAACAACACACAAGCAGCGTGTCGTGAACGCGGTGTCTACGTACGGTGTGCATGAAAGGTCTGTGCAAAGTACGTGCAGAAGCGTGATTTACTTGTGCGAAGGTGTTGTAAACATGGACCACGATTACAGCAACGTAGAGTACGCAGATATTCACTTCCCGTACGGCAAATCCAACGGCAATGCACTGGAGGCTGGGTGGCTGTACGCAGAAGTGTTTCCTTACAGAAGGCATCAGTATCCATCAACGCCTTAGAGAAAATGAGTCCGTCGCACACCATCAACGACCAGGTAGACCGAGCTCTATAGCTCCTGTTGTAGAAGAACGTGTGTTAGAACGTGTAGATGTAAACCCAGAGACTTCGACTAGGAGGGTGGCTATGCAAGAGGGAATAAGTGCAAGCAGTGTATGGCGAATCTTACATCGCCAGTTACTGTGCCCATACCATATTCAACATGTGCAAGGTCTCAAGAATACAGACGTCCTTCCCAGATTGAATTGCTGCCAGCAGATACAACACCAGCGAGCCCTAGACCACCAGTGTTTAAACAATGTGTTGTTTACAGACAAAGCTAAGTTTACCCGTGACGGCATTATTAATTTCCACAACTCTCACGTGTGGGCCGTAGTCAATCCTAATGCAGTAAAGGGACCACGGGGGCTGAGCGGTTAGCCTGCTCGCCTCCCACCAAGGCGATCCAGGTTCAATCCCCGGCCAGGTCACTCCGTATTTTTGCATGTGGGAATCGTGCCGGACGATGCCGCTGGTCGGCGGGTTTTCTCGGGGATCTCCCGTTTCCCTCACCTTTTCATTCCGGCGCTGCTCCATACTCACCTCGTTCAATCATCGGCTCTCAAGACCTCGATGTTAAGAGCCGTCCAAACCACAGAGGCTACATGGCGAACGGTACCTCCGTTTTTTGCGGGACGATCTTCCAACGTTGCTTGAAGATGCGCCATTGCAGCAACGCCAGAGGATGTGGTTTATGCACGATGGTGCACCAGCACATTTCCTTCTACGTGTAAGACGATATCTAAACAGACGCTATGGTGACCAGTGGATAGGTAGAGGAGGACTTGTGCCGAGGCCTCCTAGATAATCGGATTTAAATCCGATTATCCGTGTATTGGGTTATGCCGAAAGCCTAGTTTACAATACAGCAGACATTGCCACAATTGAAGAATTCTAGCATCGGATTGTAGAGGCTTTCCAGCAAAAGAAGAATTACCCCGAATCGCTCGAGCGCATTAGCGGGTCTTTGCGCAGACGAGTAAGACAGGTGCATTCAAGTGCAAGGTCAGCATTTTGAACACCTGCTATAAACGTCTTCAGTTAGCATGTTCACATTGTACTGTAACTTGTGTATCCACAGACATCTCTGTTGTTCAACCCAGACCGTTGCTTTTGTGTATGTTCAATCATATTTATGTGGTGCTGAAGCCACAATTATGACTTGTACTGTCTCGTGGTTTATTTATACATTAAACAAAGTGTCACTGTTTTTGTTGGCATTCGTGACCAATACTTTTTAAACAACCTGTATATGTATATTTATTTTTTGAAACTTTCATATATATATATATATATATATATATATATATATATATATGTGTGTGTGTGTGTATATATAGTNTATATATATATATATATATACAATGCAATATCGTGAGTGGCCCTTTCTTTTCATGGAATAAAATTACGTATCGGTAGAGCCCTGAATTTTTAACGAGTTAGTTTTTCAGCTCGCTTTAGTGTAAATAGGATTGTGAAGTCTAGCCAGCTGAAGAATTAACTCGTTAAAAACTCAGGGCTCTGGTGATACGTAATTTTATTCCATGAAAAGTAAGGGCCACTCACGATATTGCATTCTACGCGACCACAAGAGTGCGTATCAATCCGCTCAGTGCTTCGCAGATAGACGCGACTAAGCAGCTATAGTTTATTCACGATTACTTCCAACTGTCTGAAACCCTGCTTAAGTTATACTTCAAAGATATTCGTCCGCCTCATGCAAACAAAGCTTGGAACAACAGGGCCAACGCACCGCATTCGTACGCGCTCAGTGCAATAATATTTTGCATAAAAACTATTTATTATTAGCCGTCACCAACACGCCTATTTTATCTCTGTCGTTATTCATATTAGTTAGAAATCAAATACTATAATTTGCAGATAAAATATTAGCAAAAGTTAAATTTAACCTACAAGAAGTAATTTAATGTTAACAGAAGTATAAGACGCTTGTGAAACGTGGCATATTTAGGAAGCAACCAAAAAATCATACATGGGGTGTTTTTTCAAAGGTTTGATTCAAAAAGTGTGAAGAAACCTCTAATAGGCTTCATTGCATGTGTCAACGATGGCTTTACCAAAAAATATTCAAGTATCCTCAAGTATAAACTAAGATGCACTACAAACACTGTGTTCTCTGCTGTTTTCGTGTGGTTACAAAGAGCTTATTTTGAAACCAGTTCTGGGCAAGTGTGTTCCTGCACGAAAAAAAAAAAATTCAGTGTTGTGTGTGAAGCGAAGCGCGTATTTCAGTGTGAGATATTCGGCCGCAGGAGTTGGTAACCGGTTTTCATCGCGTGGTTGCGCGGGATAGGGGGAGACTGTCAACGCCCCGAGTCCCATCTCGCCGGCGGGCGGCCTTTCCCCCGCGCTAGTTCGCGCGCTCGCCGCCAGGCGGAAGCACTGGGTGCTGATAGCGGCGCGCCGCCAACAATGAAACATTGTTTCTACGTGCCGGAGGTGGTGTGGGGACGGGGGACGCACGAGACGA
>NQII01000016.1:747323-757673 GCA_002778355.1 Clitarchus hookeri
CACCTACCATCCTACCTAACCCAATACAATACCCAGAATGCAGTGTGGAAGCCGTGCGAAAACTTACGACATCGGGATGCGGAACGGTGTACCAAACATGCATTGTGACAACGGCTACCGTGACATGGCCATAGCGACCCATATGGGGCTGGTGGAAGGAGAGTGGACTGAGCGAATCGGTCCTCTCTGGTATAACAATATTGTTCCATGTTTTACAATATTTATTTAACAACTCAAGGCCGGAGTAGTGTCTCTTCCACCGCGGCACCATTGACGTGCCAATTCCTTATTTTCACTAGTCAGCCTGTGTGTTTGAAAAGACCACTAAATAAAAATTGGTTTGATGTAATACAGACTATTTGTAATAAATTTGTTTAAATATATTATTAGCGTTTATTTTTAATTTCGTAAAAACTTATCTTTATTTTACGATATGCAGCCCCGATTACCTAATCCTGCTGACGCCTTTGCGCAGCACTGCATCCGACTGTGCATCATCCACAATTAATTAATAAGTATTGCTAGGTTAAGGTTAATTATACTCAGGTTAGGTACAAAACGAGTTTTCTTATGGGAGAGTTCCGCCACTAGGTGCGGTGTGTTCCAAAGAGGTCACTTTTAACGAAAATCTTAAGCTACGTTAATAATAAAAGATAAATATTTTACTTAGTTACGTAGTTATTTTATATTTGATTTACAATTATTGCATTAATTTTGTTTTTTTAACGTAGAAAATATATATATGATTCGGCACACATGCGACACTAGCTCTTACCTAGTGGCGAAAAATTTTAGTCGGCAAACTAAAAGCATTGAACTTCCCAATCTGAGTAGAATAAACCTTAATTAGGAGCACATGTTATTCGCGAAAATATTTCAGGACAAGTTGTGTTCCAAAACACTTCAGTTCAGAACCACTTTGGTGATTGGGTCATTTGAATTGTTACGCGTTGTATCTGTCTGCCCGCTAATCACGGATTGTCAGCATCGGAGAAACTTAATCCTGATTGGCTCACTCATGTAACAGACTCTCTTCACACAAAAACAAGAGGTCAATAGCCAAACGAAGATTGCAAGCGTGCACATATGATGTTGAAGTCTAGCCCCAGCGTAAATCTTTTCCCGAAAAACTGGTGGCCCTAAGTATTACACGCACTATTTAAATTACCATAAAACTACCATATATGTTGCATAGGAAAGAAGAACTTATTTTGCAACACTATAGAATACTTTATTGGAATTTACTTTTGTTTAAATATATATATTTTTTCAAATCCGTTAATAAGAATCTATATTTCAAGAAAATGTAAACTTTAGCATATGTGGTATATATAGGTGATCCACATCTAGCTTGTTTTGAATGTGTGTAAATATGTGCCGCACTATGTGCGTTAATTGTTTGTAATTGGCTCGGAGTCATCGGGATGTGTCAAACGGACTGTATTCCAAAGACAAAAGCTGTAAACCAGCATATGTGTTTCAAGACTATTCTGTCTCCGAATAATACAATCTTAATTTTGCAGAGCCGTTAACACGCGGTTACGAGAGGTTTTCGGCGGCGCGTAACTCTTCCGAGGCTTTTATAAAAATGTAATTGTGGGCGTTGCAACGAACAGTTATTTTTTGTTTGGAACTACAGTGTAACTCTCTGTCATATCCCGGAATCAAAAAATGTTGTTTATGTTTGATGTTATTGGCGACGGCTGTTTATGCGACTATATATCAACTAATGACGTCCTTCAACACGCGAGGGACTTCCTTATATCATTAAATCCACTCTTTGTTCAATTTCCGATATACAGAGAATCTATCATTAAAGAGCCGGAAATTCCGCGGATTCGCTTGGCAACAAGCTGGACTTTGTGTACTCGAGTCTCAGTTAGTTGTTCATCGGTTGATGCTCCAGTTTTGCCCCAGACAGGGTAGCACGGGACTCGGTCCTTGTTTTCTTGCCGGTTAGTTATTGGCTCTATGTCATCCAGGGCGTTCCTTACGATCTGCGGTCCAATTGGAAAAGGAAGTCAAGTGTAGGCTACATTAGTTTGAAGTCTAGCTTGTCGTCAAATGAATCCGTGAAATTCCCGGGTCTCTATAATTTAGCGTTATAATTTTATGACAAACTAGATTTCATAAAAGTATAAGTTGGCTTCATTGTGCACCAGTGGTCCTCTGTTTATCCGCCACGCCCTGCAGGACTCACGACGAATTGCAAACACTCAGCACCCTGGTAACTTCGCATTCCGTGTGGCAGGGCGGATCAGGAGAATGAGTTCTGCCTGTTGCGGCAGCCAATGAACGAGTGACTTCTGCTCGAGTATATAGAAGTGTTGTGGAGTCTAACTCTGCGCCGTATTTAACTCTAAATGGCAGGGTCGTCAGCCATGTGTAAACCAGCATGCCTGGAATGGATTAACAGGTAGGTATTGAGTATGTAGCTGCGCGTTCTATTGTCTGTCTCGTATAAGTTGGCGAGATTTCGACAGTTCGACGAAAGTAGCGCCAAATATTTACTTTTCGTTTATGTATCCTTTCGCCATCAGCTGATGCGTCAAGTGGAGGCTGTATTTTTTTTATCAATACGTTGTCAGCTAATCCACTTGCCATTGTACTGTAATGTTAAACAAACTTTAAGGTATTTATAGACTGACATATGTCTAAAAAATTCGTAGGTTATAAAAGTAAAAATATGAAACCTTGCAAAAAATTAAATATTTGCAATCTTTTTTTTAATTGATCTGTTTTTATTTTATTTATCTATTTTAATTTGGGTTAACATTTACGAGACGGCAATTGTAGTTATTATCACACTTTGGACGTTAGAGCTAATATGTTAAGAATTTAAATAAAAATAATTTTGGGAACTTGCTTGACAACGCACTTTCATTCGCCAACTCACCAACGACTTTACAAAGCAGGCGGCAGAACATCATGGCGTGTAATGGACGTAGACGTAACGATTACCGGCCCAAAGGAAATTTGTAACAGCTATGAGAATCTTATTAGAGATTTTTTTCGAGATCTACATTCGTGATTGGATGATCTAAGTGGTGTTTCGCGTTTTAAGTGTCTGCCCTTGCGAATCATAGATGTACAGTATCGGAGTAACCTATTTATGATTAACCAGTCAAGTAAGTAAATGTCTTCTCACAGACACACACCTACAATAAAGCAAAAGATAACTGATTGTGTGACCGTAGGGTCTAGCAAGCGCGGAATTCTTTTGGCGAAATTCGGGTATCCCTAATTATTACACGCGATAAAAGCCAATGGATTAAACTACAGACGCAATTTGTGTTTCTCTCCTTTCCCTTTAGAAAACTGCGTAGGGAAGCCGTAAAAATTGTAATTTTTAAAACCATTTTCTCTCTTTTTTCTCTTTTAATGTATTTAATATCATAATAAGAAATTTGGAAATGCCTGCTCAAAAATCTTTTTGCTAAATCTGCGTACGTGACTTTAAGCGATGACCCTATCATACAGTAAATGATGGAAAGCCTGTTGTGAAGTTAAATATAGGCTCCTATTGTAGTTTTGCTCTGCCTGGGTAGCATAAAGATAAAGCAGTCTAAAAATCCCTTTTTTTAGCTATGGTGGAGGTCTCCTAATTAATATTTATTGCATGCGTGATTAGGGCAGCCCACAGGGAGGGGCAAGTGGGACAATTCGTCCCAGAACCGCCTATGCAGCGAATTCCAGCCACACACTCCAGTAAAATGGCGTCACTGACCAACAAAATGTTTGGAACGCCGTTCGCCAATCAGCGTCTGGCAACCTACTCGCCAGCCGGCAGCCAGGACAACAGGAAATCTTTCGCAGCACACATTAGCCAATCAGACACAAGGCCTGTTCCTAGTGCTTCGCGCAGCCAATCAGAGAATGGGTACGTCCACATCGAAGAACCCCCGCGCCATTTCGTTTGTGTGTACTTATCTACTCTATGGCCAGGGGTTCGTTTAAGGCTCCCACCTTCCTGGAACTATTTTCAGCGTTTGAGGCCGTGAAGTGCGGGAGCAATAAGAGCGACACTGCCACGCGTATCAAGTGCTCCATCACCGCTAAGCGCAAAGCTATCAACTGGCGTGCAGTTTTCTCGTCACTCTACGTGTACCTATGGGACTTTTGGCTTTGTCCCTGTAATTTTATTGGTGGAAAGTCTGAGGCGAGGTTCAGTGCATTGCCCTTGAGTACTTTCGTAAGTATCCGAAGCATATGTTTTGATATACGGCGTTTTGAATAAGTTATTCTTAGCTGTGTTGGAATGCTCTGAAATGGTGTTTCTAATGCGCATGACGTCTTGAAAGTACTCAACAGCCCTCGTCTGAAGTGTGTTCCTTTCGTAGATCAGCATACCGGATGCACGTTAAATAGTTTCGTGGGAAAGCGTGTATTTCAAACACTCTGTAATGCAGTTCAAGAACCAGGTAGGCGAGGGCCTTCAAACGGGAAACTCACTAGATAGTCTTGGTCCTGTACAGCGTGGTAAGATACCAATTAGTCCACTTGAAAGCCATTGGTTAGCACGTCCCGGCCGGTCCGACTGCATTATAAACTGCGCGCAGGATGAGTGACGTCACAGTTACTGCCACCTGTTTCTCGCGAAAAGATTTCAGGGCAAGCTGTGTTCCAACACACTCTGGTACAGAACCACTTTCGTGATTGGAGCATTTGAACTGTTACACGTCTTACCTGTCTGCCCGCGAATTACGGACGGTCAGTATCAGAGAAACTTAATTCTAACTAGCTCACTCATGTAACAGACTGTCTTCGCACAAAGACGTGAGGCCAATTGTCAAATGAAGACTGCAGTTATGCAGATATAATATTCATGTCTAGCCTCCGCGTAAATCTTTTCGCGAAAAATAGCTGGCGCTAGTCGCAGCGCTACGGAAGGCACTGGATGCAGGGCGAAAGATGCTGGGACTAGCATTCGTAAGCACGATTTGAAAACACGTACCTTCAAGCTCACCAAGTTCTTTTTTTTTCTTATATTTGCCCTTCATTAACACTCGCCAAGCATTCGGTTTTCGTGCCAGTTATATATACTTTATTATTGAGGATATTTCTCTTTCTCTTTACAGGCTCGTCTTTAATGACGCACATCAAAAAATTTTGGTATTGAATTTTATTTTTATCATTAAATATGTATTGACACTGAACAAATATATAGTTCTCCGCGGTAGTTTAATGCGAACATGATATAATTTTTATTATTAAACACCAAAATTCATTAGTGTGTGGCGGCGTCCTTAATGATAGGCCGCCAGCTTCGTCGGTGATGAGACTCTTTCGAGAGCCTCGCGCAACATGTTAGGCATGACCTTGACCATTGACCATTATCTCGAATAATGACATCATATGACCTTGACCATTACCTTTCACCACAATCTCCCTCGCGTAACATGTGAGGCACCTTTATCGTTGTGTGCCGCAGCGTTCTTTATGATAAGCCACTAGCTTCGTCGAAGTTGTATGCCAGGGGGCAATGAACACGAACATTCTTCAGCCAAGATGGCTGGTGCTGGCTTGTCAGTTACGGGTCCATTTCGAGAGCTTCGCGTAGCCAATCAGATATGTGCTCCTTTCGAGATGTCGGGAATGATGTCTATGTTATGAATTTGACGACTGTATCTTAATCAGGGCAGCAATAACGGTCAACTATGCTTATAAGTACGTATAGAGCATAAATGACTCTGTGATAATTTTCGTTGTCAGGAATGATGCCTATGTTATGAGTAGGTGATGTCTATGTTACGATTTTGGTAGCTGTACCTTAAACTGTTCGTAAATTACGTTCAACTATTCTTATAAGTAAGCTTAGGACGTAAATGACAATGCAGTCATTTTAGTGGTCGGGGGTGATACATATGTTATGAATTTGATAGCTGTATCTTCAACAGGTCGGACATTACGTCAAACTATGCTTGTAAGTACGCATAGGGCATAAATGGCTCTGTTATAATTTTCGTTATCGGGGGTGATGCGTGTGTTATGAATTTGACTGCTGTAACTTAAACATTTTGGAGATTATAGTCAACTATGATTATAAGTACGCATAGGACATAAATGACTGCGATACTTTTCGTTGTCAGGGGTGATGTATATGTTTAGAATTCGGTGACTGTATCTTAAATGCCTCGGAAATTATGGACAACTATGCTTTTAAGTTCGCATAAGACATAAATGCAAATGCAGTCATTTTTGTTGTCGGGAATTATGCCTATGTTACGAATTTGACGCCTGTATATTAAACGGTTAAGAAAGTATGGGCAACTATGCTTGTAAGTACATAAAGGGCATAAATTACCATGTGTTAATTTTTGTTGTCGGGGGTGATGTCTATGTTACGAATTTGACGCATGTATCTTAAACGGTTCGGGAATTGTGGTCAACTATGCGTATAAGTATGCATAGGAAATAAATAACCCTATGTTAATTTTCGTTGTCGGAGGTGATGCGTATGTTATGAATTTGATGACTATATCTTAAACGAATCGGAAATTAGGGCCTACTATGCTTATACGATGTGAGAAGTTGCATGACAAGGGGGCAATGAACACGAATATTCTTCAGCCAAGATGGATGGTGCTAGTTTGTCAGTGACGGGACCCTTTGGAGAGCCTCGCGTAGCCAATCAGAAACGAGAGCCTCGCACAGCATGTTAGGCTAATCCCTCAACCCCTCAATGTCACTCATCCGTATTGTGGGGTCATGAGCGATTTCAGCCGAATTGTGCATGACGTATCTTTTTGAGGGAAATTCGGGATATTTTGAGGGAAATTCTAGAAAAATTTGCCATTTTTGAGGGGGAAAAGGGAAATTTCGAGGGAAAAAGGGAAAAAATGACGTCATCCAAGATAGCCGACTGGATCCCGCGATCCCCCGCCCCACGCCCATGCCTTACAATTGTCTGTTTCTAACTACTCGTTTAGTTGTAAATATCAGAAACCTTGTGATTGAGCAACATATCAGTGGATTGTTTTTTGTATAAAAGATATATTAAACCTCTAAAAACACTGTCAGTAGTATAATCTCCCTTCCTTTTGAACATGGCTGTTGACATCCTATGTTTTCATCAAACTTTGTGACACAACGTTCTAAGAAATATTTATAGAAAAGCCGTGAATCAGCACGTCTAGACGAACCAAAAGTCGTCTTGTTCGAACACACTCAGGTAAACAGTTTGTGAGATAATTCATGTTGAACATTCCAAACAGATCGTGTGTTGCATACCAGGTAGGTAAACCACAAAACAGAGTAAGGCAATTTAAATGAGGATTTTTCAGGAGCACACCGCTCGCTTAATAGTCATTGGCAAGAAAAGTGTTATCTACATTTTAGTCTTGTGTTATCGTCAGAAATACACTGCCGAAGTTTGTCCGCATGTTTCAGAAACACGTTGTATATACTGCAATGCAAGAACACAAGTTCTGTAGGTCTTACCACTCACCACAGTTCCTATTGGTCAACACCACACCGGACACACTTACCATACGTAACCACGTTCATCATTAGCTGGTCATCAACTATTGGGGTGACGAGTCGATTTTTTTCCCTAATCAAATGTCCTTTACCGTGTAAAATTATTTACATAATAGTGTGTCCCCTTTCGAGTATTTATAAATATAATATAGTTTTTTAGACAGGAAAATTGTTATTTCTGGGTTGTACGTAGTAATCTTGTTAGGTCCTATTAAACACTAGCGGAGCAATGAATCTTTATACCCGTGAGTTTTGTTAACACGAACTATGGAATTTCAAAATCATTGTTGTCGGAACTACACTCAGGCCAAATCCTCGAAGTGTTAAAATCTTTTGCAAGAAGACTCCTTACCCGTTCAGTCTCCGTGTCCACGATTGTCGACATGTTGCACGTGAATTATATTTATTACCGGTACTGTACACAAAAATGCACCCGTTCCCACTACTAGAGTCTTCCTTGTGGCTAATCTGATTGGTGGAATTTTACGCTTCTCTTTGGAATGAATGGTTATTATAGTCTCTTCGTGGTTTCTTGCCCCTTTTCGAATCAACCCTTTGAAAAATCACTCCATGCGTGACGCGTTTGGTTGTTACTTAAATATGTCATGTATAGAGACCGGAAAAAATCGCGAGTTCAATGACCTTCAGGCTAGACTCTACAGCCTTATGCACAAATATGCCGACATCAACTGCACATTGGTTGCTTGCTGTCAAAATGGAAGGCGACGATTGGACCAGTATTCTCCAGGAAGTGTGAAATACCGCGTGGGCCAATGGAAAAGTTATATAAACGCATCTGTTTTGAATTCTAGCTTGTCCTGAAATGAATCCGCGAATTCTTCAGGTCTCTAGTCATGTATTACAAGAGTTTTTATACTTCTGTTGACATAAAATTGGTAAAATTGAACTTTTACTTATATTTTATTAATAAACTGTAACATTTCATTTACAATTAATGTGATTAAAGACAAAGATAAAGTAAGTATGTTGGCAATCGCTAGTAAGAAATATTTTTTATGCAGAATGTTATTAAGCTGAGTGCGCAGTAATGCTGTGCGTCGTCCCTTTGGTGTAATTTTGTAGACTCGGTTAAGCTTTGTTTGCATGAGGGGGAGGAATATCCTGGAAGTAGAACTTTAGCAGGGCTTCAGAAAAATTGGAAGTAACCGTGAAGGAATTATGAAGCCAATGCCATCGAGTTCGCAGCTGGTCGTGCACTGGTTGCTACAAAAAAAAAAGCTTTAACGCCAGTACAGCGGACACCAAAATATTTGCGTGATTACAACACGTGAACTCAGAAATTAATGTGTGACCGAACTGGTTAATAATAACGAAGGACTGGAGAATTTTCACGAATTCATCTAAGGCAAACTAGACTTCAAGAACATGTGAGTTTATGTTATGTTTACAATTGTATGACGTTTCTTATGGACACTCCCAGATGTAATCTGAGCCAATAACAGACCTGCAAGGAAACAAGCGCCGAATCCCGTGCCACCTGGCCTGAGGTCAAACTGGCTACGCACTGGGGCAGCAGCCAACAAGCAGAATGCTTAGGCTCGTAAATACATAGGATCGTGGAGTCTATAGAGTGTTCGCGGTTTCTTCACACTGTTTTAATCAAACCTTTAAAAAATCACCTCAACGTGTTCAATTGTTTTTTAACTATGCTATGTATCACAAGCTTTATATATTTCTGATAATATAAAAGTACCTTATTTTTGGTTAAATTTAACTTTTACTTATATTTTATCGATAAATTTTAAATTTTGATTCATAATTAATATGAATATATCTATAGAGAAAATATGTGTGTGTATAATGCCTGGTAATAAATAGTTCTAGTGCAAAATGTCATTAAACTGTGGGGCAAGAATGCTATGCACGGTCCCTTTGGTGTAATTTTCTAGACTCAGTTAGGCTTAGTTTGCCTAAGACGGAGGAATATCCTAGAAGTAGAACTTAAGTAGGGCTATAGAAAAGTTAGAAGTAACCGTGAATGGACTAGTGCTAGAGACCTATTTATTCCGCGTTATTATTTTGGAACAGGCTAGAAATCATTGCCCTATAAGAAACTGAGTAAAACTTGTGATTTCATTAGCCGATGGCTTCTATGTGGGGTCACGGGCCTGTGTAACTGTGTTACAGGGGATTGGTCACTCTGCCATTGAACTGTTGCTATTGGTTAAAAGGTTCTTTCGCGTCGTGCCACAAATACTCTCAGCCATTTACGGACGCCAGTAGAGCGCGCAACACCTTGGAGTTTAGTCTGCCGCAGAGAAATAACGCGAATTTCGCAGGTCTCTTAACTATAGCCTACGGGTCGTTTAAAACGTTGATTTTTCCTATCCCTATAGTTGGGGATAGGAAAATTCCTCGAGTTCATTTCAAGATAAGATAGGCATCAAACACTTGTACACTGAAGTCGTCTGCAATTGGATCAGCATTCAATAGACACGTCCCGGATGACGTTGAGCCAGTAGCAGATATTGAATAAAAACAATTAGCGAATCCCGTACTGCCAGGTGTGGGGTGACACTGGCTAATCTCTGGGGCAGCATCCAATGAACAGACATCTGAGGTTCGACTACACAAACGATTGTGGAGTCTAGTCTAAAGGTGGCCGAACTCGCGAAATGTTCCCTATCCCTACGTATAATATATAACTGAGAGTGTGGGCGGGTTAAGAGGGCAGACGACGGAGCAGAGGGCCGTGTACGGCGGCGAGGCAGCAGGCGCCCCTTGTTAGCGCCGCGGCGCCAGTAATCTGTCCTGCAGCTATCGATCCGCTCCCCCGCGACCAGAGGCGCCGCCTCTCGCGAGAGCCTCCCTCCCCCTCCACAGCCACAGCCAGGCCGCAGCAAAGGCGGC
>NQII01000016.1:757706-777608 GCA_002778355.1 Clitarchus hookeri
CCCCACTTTTCGTCATTTCCTTCACTCACAACACCTAACCCTCAACTACACACAGCCTCATATTATATATATCACATTTTTATTCGTCCAAGAGAAACTAATACATATTAATAATATTTTCCTACGAGGAATAAAAATGTGTTGCCAATATCATTAACATGTTCCATTCATAGTTACTTCCAACTTTTCTGAAGTCCTGCTAAAGGTATAATTTCAGGATATTCCTCCGTCTCATGCAAACAAAGCTTATATGAGTTACAGCAAAGGGACAACGCACAGTATTCGTGCGCACTCAGTGTAATCATATTTTGCATAAGAACTATTTCTTACTAGGCGTTACCAACGTAGCTGTTTGCTCACTGTTTTAATCCATATTAATTTTAAACGAAACATAATTTATAGATCAAATATAAGTAAAAACGTAGAATAGCAAAATTAACGTAAGTACTTTTATGTTGTGGGGTATTCACGGTAAAGTGAGCACTTTTGAAAACCCTCTCATTTGGAATAATAGTCAATAAATATATTTTATTTTAGCCTTATACGTTAACTTCCGAGTGCGGTGGAATATACACACTGTGTTTGTTACTTACATGGCAATATTTATTTAAAAAGGTGGTTAAAAATTAAAAATGCCTGAAATTAATGAGTAACTAGGGCCTCAAAAGTGCTCACTTTACCGTGAACAGCCGATAACATGAGTATGATATGCTTGTGATAGATAACATAATTAGGAAACAACCAAAAACGTCTTACGTTGTGTGATTTTTCAAAGGTTTCATTCCGAAAGTGTGAAGAAACCGCGAATAGACTATACCTATTTTAAAATAAATTCAGAATGCCAATACCCGAGTACCGATTGTTAAATAGCCTTGATACTTAACTAATACGTTGTGTATGCGATACAGATAACATGCCATGTGATTCAGTTGGCGAAGTTGATTAGGAGCATATTCCATATTTCAACATGTTTGACCTTTCGGTGCTATATTTAGAAAACTGTAATAATTTGTCTACAAATAATTAAATTGATGTGGTCCTTACATAATTCTCTTTCAGATAATGAAACAAAAAAAAAATGTCGTTAAATATGTCTTTAGCAGTCCTCTGTGTGTTCGAGCCAGCATATTTGTCCTTTGGTTACTGCCACAGGGCGACAGGACGAAGCATTTGGTTTGTTACCAGCTAAAAGTTACGTAGGGTGTTTTCAAAGAGCTACAGTCCAATCATAAAGACAGAACCAAGCAATAAGTGTTAGAAGTCTTCCCTGTCACCGAAAGAAAATGCGAAATACTCGGTGCTCTATCAATCTAATGTATTTGAAGTTTAACGTGTTCTCAGGCGAAGTTTTGAATCTCCCCGCACTGGAAAAAGTTTTCGTGGCGGCCACAAAATGTTTTGTTGGTATACAACCTACCAAAATTGTTTTGTGGTGAACACAAAATAATATTTAGTGGCCAATAAAGTTTAGTGATGGCAACTAAAAAATTGCGTGCTCACCATAACAAAAATTTGGCCGGGTGGCCACCGCAAATAATTTTTTTTCTGTGCAGTCCTTAAATTGTTATACCGTTAGTATTATTGTCGCTACAAAAAATGTGCATAAAAGCATGCAATAAATGAAAATTAGCAAGACGCATAACGTATCTCGTAAATGATGGCTGTCATCAGGACTCGAACAAGCATTCGTATCTACTTAATGTTTTCACGTGGGATTTCTGCAACCTTTCTCCCAGGCCCGTACATTGTATTTTCTTTATCAGAAGAACCAAAACCTGGAAGTGGTACAAAAATTCGACTCTTCACACATCCATTGCCTTTTCTTTGGCCTTTTATGGTCAGAGATGCTTGTATCTAGTCAGTAGATTGCACATAAACCCACGTTCGAATGATTTAGTTAAGGAGTCTCTGAAGAAAACATACAAGTCGTTAATGGTAAGTTTTGCGACACCAATAATTATGTTTAGGTACGAGGCATTGATTTTATATGTTTCTGTTCTGCGTCGCTTCTCTTGCTCCGTCCCGCTCGAACGTGCAAAGTACTGTTTCAAGGGCATCACTGGTAACCCTAAAATAAGGCGCAGTGACAAAGGAGCGGCGATAAACATATTAAGACTCGAGCCGCCTTGTGCCCGTATAAGATTGTATTACTTGGGTTATTGTTGCAAGGATGTTCTGGTCATCGCCTTCCTTCAGCGTGACTAGGGGCACGGGGAACCTTCTGGACCGAGCCAGTGGGTCTATATAAATGCGGCAGCCCTCCTAGTTGACAGTGTATATTTTGTATGATTGTACGGCCTTAAACGCCATGTGTGCTAAGCCGGCTAAGCGAGAGCTGCGACGACAGTGACCAGCGAGAGTGAAGTCTGCGGACTACGAGCATCGGCACAGTGAAGTATGAGACAGGTGGGCAGGGCTACTGAACTGGATGTGTAACAGACATTTGGTATGATGGCAATCGACAGTAGGGTTGAATATATGTAAATAATAAGTGTGAATTAAGTGACTAACTAAAATAAAGACAGCGATAAGGACTGTAATAAGAAAAGAGATTGACATTAAATATTGTGTTCACTGAGAATAAAAATTGTTCATAGCAGAGGGAGGTAGTTTAGTGTTGTAAATAATAGCTGCGTGTGTATATATATACTATGTATATGCCTTGTAAATAAATTAAAAATTTAAAAATATTTACTTTATTTTTATTGAGACGCGAACTTGGATACGCCCTCTGGCGACTCGTAACAATATGTTGTTTAATGCGTGCTTTATAACCTTACGATAATACTGGGTTTTTTAATTTCTAACAAGAGCGAACATTTCCGAGAGGAGTATGTCCTCTTGTTTCCTGGCGTCCCCTTTTACACAGTTATGTTCTTCAAACATTAAAAAAAAAGTTTGGTGACTGGCTGGTGGGCAATTTTGGTAACTCAACTCATCTCAGAAGTAATTTTAATTACGTTCTAAATGAGCTCAGTTAATCGCTGGGGAGTAAAAGTTTGCATATAACCATTAGGAAAAAAGAAGTTCTCAGAATTTTACCACTTCCTTATTTCGTTCCAAATGAAGTCCTTCAACATCCTCGATGGTATCTGTATTCCGGGCAGAACTAACTAGCTGCAGAACTCGCTCTGGAACGACACGTGGTAGAGATGTTAGGTTGGGGTGAGCGGTGCCAAGGTGCGGCCACAATTGCCGCGGGACACGACTCCACGTCTTTTTACGAGCCATAAAAACTTTTCACGGCCAGACGCTCCAGTTCCCACGCCGCTTTTCCTCCGCGACTGCTCTCGATCTCAGCACCTTGGTCGTAAGAACTAGTTTGCCTTCTGTCTCCACCGCAGTGACGCCTTTATTAATGTCTAGTATTTAAGAGTACGGTAGTGATAGAAATAGGGCTCCGATGGCAGGGGCTGGGGGGTGCGGATCTGCGGATAGTAGGTTTTAAATGCCGTATACACATTGCAACGTTGATATGATATTCACATAACCAATTCAGATATGCCATCAGAGTATATGTGTGCAATGTTTAAATAGTTATTATTTATTAATGCATTTTATTATATCACATTCTTATTTTCCTTCTTGTTCTTATTTTTTGAAATTATAATATTTGTAATAAATATTTAATTACCATTATTTATATTAAAAATATTTGTATCAGTATACAATTATATATATATGTATATATATATATATATATATATATATATATATATATACACGTGTAGAGTGTGTATGGGTTTTTTCGATCATCAAAAATTTGTATTACCAATTAACAGTGTATGATTATTTCATCACAAGGTAATACAAACCATTTGTCGCATGTAAATATTAAATATTTGATTTCATGTGCATACCTCGACATAGACTATCAAAGGTATTCATGTGCAGAATGAAAACACGAGCGCGGAACAGTATTTATGAACACGAACCAAGTAATTCAGAAACACTATATATATGATGGTTGAAATTTCTACTCACGATTAAACGAAGTGACGACGACGGCGATGAAATAATGTCTCACAAACACAGATGTTAATTAAATTTAAAGAAATTGAATATAGTGTTACTATATACAATAATAATATTAAAAAATACATATTCGCAAACAAAGCTGGAGTATACAAAACTACCCTGCCGCCAATTAATGCCTTAACATATTATCTCGAGAACATTCGTTCACGTTTGACATGTTGCATGATAAGTAGAATCATAGTCGTTGCCGTGTAAGTCCAGAAGCTATACCAATACGGACGTCGCGTTCCCTTGGCCAATTCTGCTTGTTGCTACTCACACACTAACTAATTTATAAGTGGTTGCTTCTTGTGCCATGGATATAATGAAACTCTTTCCATAGGTTCCAAGGCGACACTTGTATAAAAAAAATTCGTAAGTACGACCACACCACAAATGTATTATTTTGCGAAATGTTAATTTGTACGTTAAGCGATTAACTATGTAGCAATTTTGTGCAAAATATAAATTACAAAATTTTTCTATTACAAAATTTATGAAAAATTACATACCTGAAGAAGAGTGGAAAGACTGCAGTATAATGCCTAACAACGATTGGCTGCGTTGCTAGGGACTCCCGTGAATCGGACGATTTGACTTGGACAAAAGGGAACTCTCTGGCTTCCTACCACGGAAGTCGCTTCACCTGGGCAAGTACCACATAATGTAAAAAAAAAAAAACTACAATAATCATACGCAAAATATTTGTCACGTGGAAGTAAATACTCACTGCTTGTATTTGTGTGAAGATGCTGTGATTTCCTTACGGACGTAGAGACTTGACCGCAAGCCGACTGAAGACAACTCCAAGAATTGGCAGGACGTGTGACTGTGCCCAGTGGGAACCTGTAAAAGGGCAATTGTGTGTAAAAAAAAACATAACTTTTAATTATCTTATCGGTGCTAGTACTTACTTTCAAAATAGTTTGCAACGCGCGAGAACTGACAGTCGGTGCCGACTTGTCCCGATGTCGGTTGACAGGCCAAGCACGAACATTTGGTGAAGGAACTTGACGCACTGGCTGCCAATCACTGCACAAAATAAACTAAACGTAGTTAATAACTTTGCATTGTAGCATTCACCAAGCACATAAAACAATTTCATTTTAAAATCGTTTGCATAAAAACTTTATTTAAAAAAACTAATTAGTTCGTTGCCAAAATTAATTTAACCAGTTAATAAAAGTTTACTTCAAAACATAACATACCTTCGCGATCAATTACTCTAAGCAAAACTGGAAGGCGACTGCGATTCCTCAAACTCTCTCAATAAACGCAAAATGGAGACGAAGCAGGAGAGTATCTGGATATGCTGATGGGGAGCCTTGATATCGGAGTGAGAGTTTTCAGCACGCTCCATCCTTCATATAATGCAGCCGAGTGGTGGGGAGGCTGCATTATATGATACGAGGGAAATAGTACCTCTAGTTACCATAGCATTTTCACTGGCCAACTTCCCCTCCTTCCAGTCTTACTTATTTTGTCAGAAACTATGTGAATTATAAGGTAACGATTTTGGCCAGGCATTTTTATAGGTTGACTTCCCACCCCACCTTACTTATTTACTCATAAGCTATGTGGGGATGGTAGCAGTAGGAAAATACCAAGTGAATTTCGGACAACCAAGTCAGTTGACGTCACAGGTAGGGGCGCGTCTTCCTCCTCCTTCCCAGCAACATAAAAAAAAATTAGTTTCAATAAAATTTTTAATTTATAAAAAAATTTAATATTGGCATGCTACCATAGATTATTAGTTATAATATCAGTTTTTGCACAAAAAAATCGCAAAGAGAGTCGCAGTAGATCGTAATTTCAGTTTTAGAAAGCATTTATTGACCCCGAGACATTCGCCGTCGCAGCAACGCGCGGCGTGAGACCGCACGGCCCCGTCGCGCGTGGGACGACACCGTGACAGACCTGGGCGGCCTGGCAGGGCAGGGAAGAGTGAACTGGCCTCCTCTCCAAAACAAAAAAATATTAAATTATTTCACGCGAAAGAAAACTTAGCTCTTAGTCGAGACGCAATGAGTATTGGAAAACTACTTACTCAATTTCATTGTTAGTCTTGCAAAAAATATGCAAACGAGATGCATAAAGAAACCAATAAAATCGCGCCATATGCGCACAGGAATATGTATCAGTCCGTGCAGGAAAACACTACATGTTCTAAACAGCCAGTAACCGAACTACATCCGCTTTCTGTTATTTTTCTAACTTATACATATATATCAAATACGATTGTGCTCGTAACATAATCACTGCCCGCTGAGATATACCGTCATCTATATATTTTTTAAATGTCTAAGTGGTGGGAACATAAACAAATGCGACGTCAAGCTCCTTAATATGTCACATCTCTGAAAAAAAATTACAGTATATAAACTATGGTTTTTATAGTTCATATGAAAATACAGTAAATCCACGTATAATGATTTGCACATTGAAACACAGTTCTATTGTCTGATTTTTGAAAAATCATCACATGTATTTGGTTGTGTCGTGTATCATAATTTATCATTAACTTATTGGCTAAATTGAACTGTTACCTATATTTTATATGTAAATAATGTAAATAGGCGTGTTATTAAGAAATACGCGCACGAATGTGGTTCGTTGTCCTTAATTTAGTTGTATGAAAGTAGAACTTTAGCAAGGCTTCGGAATGGACTTTAATGTCCGAACGTGCACGTGATATCCACAGGCAAAGATGGGGAAAATATTTAGCCATGATGTAACACAAGATCGGTGGAGGGTTTAAGTAATCGTCTTAGGGATGGTTGGTTGTCTGTTTAACATCCGAAACTAGGAAATACCTATTCTTATACCCTTTAGGTATTGTAAGCAATTCTGTTACATTTTCTTGGTTACTTAGGCGTGTTATTCTGTAAATACTTTCTCCGCGTCAAAAAAAGTCACAGGAATATTTTATCAATGCATTTCATGGTCGTCATACGGTTGGTGATTTTTTTGGACTTGGAGTGCATCCTATATAGTTTAGTAAAATATTTCAGGTACAGTATAATCCCTCGAGTGTCAATACTGCCATAAAAAAAAAAAAAAAAATTAAAAAAAACCTACCATTATCAAATGCAGCCGTAAAAAACTTGTGCAAATTTGATTTCCTACGTCAAATTACAGTTCCGAGCACTGTCACATCACATTAAAAATCATGTAAGGGAAGCATATTAAGTTCGGTTATAAGCTGCGTATGAAATGTAATCTTGCTATCCTGATTGTATAGCTCCTTCTTAATTTTCAGTATGAAGATTTAATTCTGATTTTGGCATAGAAATTATTTTTAGTACTGGCTATTCAAATATCAACATTAAAGCTTTTTTTGTACAGAAAAACTTCTGGGAAAACAGTTCTGCACATTTTGAAGTACCCACTTGTACTGTTATATGAACATTCTTAAAGTTTCCCACTGTGCAACATGTTAAAAAACGGAACTGAAAAAACACCGTAAAATCATAAAAAAAAAAAACATAAATTTTAGTTTAAGTGATTTATGTTAATATTTTAACAAAGCACTGACATAAAGATTTTGAACTCAAAACTACTACCTGAAGTACTGAAATGCTTAAATGTGGTACAAATTATTTTTATNCTGACATAAAGATTTTGAACTCAAAACTACTACCTGAAGTACTGAAATGCTTAAATGTGGTACAAATTATTTTTATTGGAAATATCTTTCACAGAGCTTCTGTAACACGTTTAAAATTAGTATACAATCGTGAAACATACGCTTCGAAACAGTGTGACTTTAAAATATATTTTTAAAAAAATTAGCTTTTATAATTTTACAGAAATACACTATAAATTTGTATATGTTCACTCTAATAATAAGACCGTCACTCTATTGAACATTAGAATATATATATTCTGATCTGTAGTTCAAAGACATTTTAATTGTCCTTGCAATGAACTGGAAAGATAAATATAAGTGCTATAAAAAAAAGACATCTTCTAATTTTCGAACATCGTGTTGTATGGGCACCTGAGTTTTGTCTTTGTTTTAATGTTATGCTGACAGCACATTTAAGTAAGCTTGACATTATTTCGTGGTACAGCATAATACTATGAATTATGATTTTCTCGCTCTATATACCTGCACTATTAGATTAACTGCACTGTAAAACTTTTCTATTTTTTTTACAAAATGTTCTTTGGAAACAAGTTACCAAGTTTATTATTTGTAACACTACAATAAATAGCAGATTTTACATGTTACTGTGGAGTGGGTAAAACAAGCAAGTACCATAGACTGGTTTATTATAAACATATAAACAATTTTTAACGTTTCATAAAAGTGCATTGTAAAGAAATGGTGTTTGAACTGTGGTGCTGCAAGAATATTTTTTGGCTACTTCTATTTTTTTTTTTAAGTATTGTTTGTAAAATGAACTATTTTACTGCATAAAGTTATAAAATCAACAAAAATTCTGATTTCATCAACTGTGAAAGAACTGGAAACAGATATTTTTTTCAGTTGAAAAGGCCTCTGTGAAAAAAAAAANTTCTGATTTCATCAACTGTGAAAGACCTGGAAACAGATATTTTTTTCAGTTGAAAAGGCCTCTGTGAAAAAAAAATGCGTAGAAAATACACATTATGATAATGTAAATAAGGATGAGTAAGTTAGACAGAAATAAAGGTCCTNAAAAAAAAATGCGTAGAAAATACACATTATGATAATGTAAATAAGGATGAGTAAGTTAGACAGAAATAAAGGTCCTTCAGAGAAGAAAAGACTTTTTCAAGCTTTAGTTTTACCACACATATACTATTTTATATTAACATATACTAAGTTCATATAAGTTGGCCAGATTCTGACAGTCAGTGAGTGGCAAATTAACATATTCAAAACAAACAACGTGCACTTCATAAAATTCTGTATCAACTGATGCACGAACGTACAAAAGTTAATATTATGTTGGCTATTCTGAGTGCACTGCCGACGCACATTAGACCAGCCGAAAATACGCAATAAGAAAGAGAAAGAGTTCCTAGGTTAATTAATACATTTTATTTACGTGGTCATAAAACAGCGGTTTTTAGTGTTAGAAACTACACTTCGTGCTAAAGTAGAAATGTATAGGTGTTCAAAATTAAAGGCACATTAAAACGATCCGTATCCAAATGAAACGCAATTTCAAAACCTCTTTTCACGTCTTAATCGCTCCTCTCCAACCCCGCTTTCTAAGAGGCTCAGACTTCGCTCCAGACAGAATGTGAGCGCTCTCTATCGCATTTTTTCTGAAGCATTACCAGCCACAAAAAAAAAAGAGTTCTGCGTGCGACTTATATAAATTTAAGACCAGATACTAATAGTTTTATTTTTCGTGAGCTCTGCATAATTTTTAAAGTAACTTATATTTTGTGTACAGTGATTTTGAGTACTAGTAATTTATATTCGGCAGGCAATCGTTCGTCCACGTAAATTATAAGCCATATTGTTCTCCAAAAATCCATTTCCTGGTTTCCGAAGAAAGTTGGACATGCGTGAATAGTTTTTAAGCAATTCTAACGTTATTCCACGTCACATATTTCCAACTCGAATATATTAGCTATAATGTCAAACGTGTGATAATAGCTGCAACTACCGTTTCGCAAATGCTATCCCAAATTCACTGTCTCGGACAAATAAAAAAGTGTTAGCAAATATTAAATTTTTTGCAAGGTTTTATATTTTTACTTTTATAACCTACTAATTTTTTTAGACAGATGTCAGTATAAAACATCTTAAAACTTGTTTAGCATTACATTTTTTGTAGTTACTAAATTTTAAATTAATTATTTATATTTTTGCCCTTTAACATAACAATCTACTGATTAATTATTTGTGTACACATTACTATTACTACAATCGTAGCTACGTTTTTCTGAGTAGCAAGTTTGCCTAAAACGTCGCACGAACTGTACATTGACAAGGGGATCGGCTGATAATGACAGCATGAAAATAAACAACATCGATGCCATGTGGCCGATCAGCTGATGGCGGAAGGATACGTAGTCAGATGTAGTCAGGTGTAAACAGTGGCGCTACTTTCGCAGACCTGTCAGAATCTGGCCAACTGACATGGTACAGAGTATAGTTCCGGAATAAAAGGGAGAGGGAAGCGGGAGATCCCCGAGTAAACCCGCTGGCCAGCGGCATCGTCCGGCATGATACCTACTTGCGAGAACCTGGGAGTGGTCAGGCCGGGGATTGAACCCGGCTCGCCTTGGTGGGAGGCGAACAGTCTAACCGCTCAACCATCGTGACCCCTGCCTTTCCCTTAGTGTAACTGCGCAGGAAAGCCCCACAAGTGTTTTTAGCCGTTTCACTATAATTTTATATTTGAATATATTTAATAGGATAAAACTAATAAACAGTGGCGGCAATAGATAATAGTTATTTTTATATTTCCTAGAAAAAAATTATGTTCCCAGACCATTTATTTACTGATATACGCGTATACAACGAACACTGAGTTTACAGGCAATATTTTATTAGGAAGTGTCCTTAAATCTTTGAATCAAACTTTTTAAAGGCTGCAAACAACAAACGTTTCGTTGAAACTGTACTAATGTCAGTATAAAGCTCTGTCATTTACGGGACCAATAAAAAGGTAAATAAGCACTGAAAGCAAAATTTCTAGTAACTACCTAAACTGCAGTGGATTGCATGGAAATGCTACGTATAAGGCTGCAAATGTAGTAATGTGCAGCATCGCTACTTTACGAAAATGGGAACTTCCCTACGCATTTGAGGAGCTGCGGTGGTGTAGCGGTTAGGCTATTCGCGTCCCACCTATGCGAACCGGGTTCGATTCCCGGCGGGGTTGTTCCCGGATTTCCGCATGTGGGAATCGTGCGAGACGATACAGCTCGTCGGCGGGTTTTCTTGCGGATCTCCCGTCTCCCCCGCTCTAACATTCCGGCGCTGCTCCATTCTCACCTCGCTTTATCCTCATCGGCTCTCAAGACCTCGATATTACGAGCAGCCCAAATCTCTCCACGTCCTATTCACGCCGTACGCATTTGACTCTTACCCGAGCAAATGTAGGAACGCTACGTATGTGTGTATGGGAAAAAATCATTACCTCTTAATGCTTCTCACTATACGTGTTCACTGGTGTAGTGCATTTACGATTACTTACTTAGAGTGAGAGTACGGAATGTCACTCCAACAACGAATGATGTTTACCACTCTTCCCTTTTTAAACGCTGCTATCTGCTGCATAAAATGGAGATCAGTGAAGACACTTCTGCGTAACGTCTCAATGCAAGGGGTTGTGTAACAACTGTTCCAGATATATACATTTAAATAGCTTCTTCCTCTTTTTTTAAGTAACGTTTTAATTTGCTGATGCATTTTCTGGCATACCTTTGCTCCAGAGTAGCTTACTGCCAATAATCAGCTGAGCACAATTACATCTCGGGTGCTGCTCTTGGTTATACGCCGTAAATGCATCACAGAGAATACTCCCTTGTTTCGGAAGTTTCTCGAATTCATTTGAGGACAAGCTATATTTCAAACACATGCACATTTGACTTCCTTCTTCAATTTGATCGTAATTTGTAAGCTATTCCCCCCTGGACAATTTAGAGCCAATAACTAACATGCAAGGAAAGAGCGGCCAAATCTTGGGCTATCTGGTCTGACGTACAACTAGAGCAGGGTTTTCTGATGCTATATTTTTCAGAGACCTACAAAATTAGCATATTTATTTTTTTGCATGCTAGTCTTCACTGCCTATACCTTATTGAGTGTAATTCGTTATTTCATTGGCTACTGACATCTATAAGACGTAATTTACCTGTGTGACCGCTTTACTAGAGATCGGTTATTCGACTTTTAAGCCTTAGCTGTTTGATAAAGTGATCTGGGGACGTGCCAAACAAGTTGTCGGCCAATGGGCAGAAGAATAAACGAGCACACATCTTGGAGTTTAGTCTGTATAGTCTATCCGCAGTATCTTCATACCTTTTTAACTAAGCCTTTGAAAAATCATCCCTTGTGTGAAGTGTTGGCTGATTCCTGAATATGTAATGTAATATAAGCGTTTTATACATCTGTTAACATAAAACTATCTCATTTTCGGTTGAAGTGAGCTTTTACTCATACGAAGTTATAATATTTCACTTGCAATTAAAGTATATTTAAAAAGGGGAAAATGGGTGTTTTGGTATTGCCTAGTAGGAAATAGTTATATTGGTAAATATTATTGAACTGAGTGCGCATAAATGAGGCGCGTTTTCCGTGTGGTGTAATTATCTAACACTTAGTTAAGGTTTGTTTGTATGAGGCGGAGGAATAGCCTAAAAGTAGAACTTTAGCTGGGCTTCAGAAAAGTTGAAGTAACCATTAATGGTCTATAACCATAAAATAACACGAATCCTGCAGGTCCCTAGCTTTTAAACAATTGTGCCCTCCGCAGGGTGACAACCTGGGGTCCCCTGAGGCATGGGAGGGGGGTGCTCGTTGCTCACCTGCCCCTCCACCAGAGCTGTGATACCACCCACACCCCTGGTTACCAAAGGATGTCCGATCCCGACATTCAAATGAGAGTAATTTCCCCCCTCTTGTAGATTTTCAAAACCCTCTCAATAAAGATATTCTTTCCTGTCCTTTGTGATTGTATAATTCTTTTCCACACTTTGTACTAAATAAGCAATGTACTGCTACGTGGGGAATCTTGAGATTTAAGTTGTCGTGAATCAAGAACTAAAAAAGAACGTGCTCATATGTTTCGTTGCAACAATTAAAAATGTAACTTATTAAGCAAAAAATTTTAGCATTAGGTACCGCCACGGATATATACCTATATATATTTTTTTTTTCGGTACATTTTCTTTGTGTATGTTTCCTTCGACTAACAGTACATAATTAAAGGGGGTGTCTTGCGCAGCAGAATATTTATTACCACTTTACGAAACAAAAACAGAGTACAATACAGTAAATTATTTTTATGTATGGAAAATCTAGTTTTATATGACAGCAACACTTAATTTCGCAATCATGACCAGCACAACCGAGCAGAACAAACATCCATTATTTATTTATTACGTTGTGCAGAGTACTAACCGATCATTGATTAGGGAAATTAATTCACTGCAGATTTCATTTTTACATAATTCGCACACTCGTAGCATGCAGGATTGCCAGACGTAAACTCCTACAGTTTTACCTGGAACAATTCCGTTTTTGCACGTTTTTTTACTTGCACTGTTCTTGTCTGTAACAGTATGCAAATGTTCCGTTTTTTTCCCCTTCAAAATTGATTGCACAACATAGCAAAATTCGATCAAATTTTAAAATTTGATGACAGTAGCTTCGTTCGAAGAAATTTCTATTCTTTTCAAAACACATTATTTGTTTTCTAATAATTCGATTACATATCATTCGTTCGCAATCCAAAAAGAAAAATAATATATTATGTTTTTCTAAGGGCAGTTTTTTTTTTTCGTTAACATCAAATAAAGGTATGAAATGAACATAATTTCAGTTAACTTATTGAAACATAAGTTGTTTACATTTTTCAATGATAATGAACTTTGTAGTGATTTTTATAAAAAAAAACATGCTTGCAGACAAAAATTGCTTAGTATGGCATTTTCTTACAGCAAATATTTATAAAGATACTTGTATAATATTTTGTCTATTTTCAGTAAATGTATTAGTTTCTAAGCCTGGTCTTTTATGTATGTAAAATAACATAATTAATTTCCAGTTGGTCAAAAACGCAATGCCTCCATCACACATTCTGTTTCTTACTTTCCGAATGTCTGACAACCCTAGCTGCGTGTTTTATGCCAGTGACGGCTGAATGTGAGAGAATGTAAGTGTTAGTAGCAACCACAAAATCGCAAAATAGCAGAGATTTACCAGTGATATGAAAAGAAACGGGGGTGGGGGGAGAGATGTGGAGAGCGATATGCGGCTAGAGAGACGGTTGAAAAGGGAAAAGGGGTAGGAGGTGCGTGCGCGTGTG
Source organism: Clitarchus hookeri (assembly GCA_002778355.1). Taxonomy (NCBI): domain Eukaryota; kingdom Metazoa; phylum Arthropoda; class Insecta; order Phasmatodea; family Phasmatidae; genus Clitarchus; species Clitarchus hookeri. The sequence goes on from NQII01000016.1 coordinate 771,704, forward strand.
TCGCAGAGCTATAGCCGCCGTATCGCGTGGCAAGTGTCAATATGACAGAGAAGCGAAACTTGCTCACAATCGATATGTGGCAGCTCTTTTACCGCAGCGCGACACGAGCCCGAGTCCGACCATAGCCCCGCCGCTGACGTCACATACAACACCACTGCAGCCGCGGTGGTGTGGCGGTTACACTACTCGCCTCCCACCAAGGCCAACCAAGTTCCATTCCCGGCAGAGTCACCCCCGGATTTTCCCATGTGGGAATCGTGACGGACGATGCCGCTGGTCGGCGGGTTTCCTCGGGGTTATCCCGTTTCCCCCGTCCTTGCATTCCGGCGCTGCTCCATGCTCACGTCGCTTCACCCTCATCGGCTCTCAAGACCTCGATGTTAAGAGCCACGGAAACCTCCCCACTCACTCACAGAAGCAGCCTCTTCTGCCGCGAACTCCAGCAGTAAAATGGCGGCGCTGGCCAGCAATAAGGCGCAACACCGTTCTTCCATCAGCACCTGGTAAATACTAACCAGCCGGTAGCCCAACTAATAGCGAATCTTTCGCAGTAAACAATAGCCAGTGACCAGAAAAAATCATGGGTTCGATTACCTCTACGCTGTACTTGACATTCGTTTGCCCACCAAAGCACGTATCAGTATTGGCTGGTTGCTGACATCGTAAGAGGCAGTAATTTGGCTTGCGTTCTGTTGTGTGCTTTTCATTGGCCAGAGTCGTCCAGGAGGTGTCAGGTTAAGGCGTGAGCCAATCGCAAAGAAGCACAAACGTGAGTTTGTTTGGAGTCTAGCTTGTCCCGAAACCAAACAGCGAATTTTTCAGGTCTCTAGCAATAGCCAATCAGCAGAGTGACCTGTTTTTCGCGAAAAGACTTACGCGAAGGCCAGACTCCAATATTCTATGGCATACGTGCAGTTTTACTTTGGTTACTGACCACGCGTCTTTTCCGGTAGACAGTTTCTAACCTCACTGGGCCAATCAGAAATAGGTAACGCCGATATTGAGTTTTCCGTGATTCAAGGGGCAGACACCTACAATGCGCGACAGTTAAAATCATCCAATCACGAAAGTGGATCTGAGCTCTAATGTTTTGGAGTAAAGTAGTCCTGAAATCTTTTTGCGAAAAACAAGCAGCCCCACCAATCAGACAAAAGCCTCACTTCCAGAGCCTCGCGCTGCCAATTAGCGAAAGGGTACGCTCACATCAAAGGAACTGCTACGCCATTTCACTTCTATGTACTTGCCTATTCTGTGACCACATGGCAGTGCACTAGTCGATTTTCTCTGACGCCCAGACGCATGACTTTGATAAAAAAGTTTTGCGCCGATAGTTGTACTTAAAAATTCTTTTTACGCCTTTATTTAAACATTTTAGTACGGCACACATTTACAGACTTTCGAGACAAACCACGAGTCCTCTATATCAACCATGGTGTTACATGAATGCCTGAGGGGCGTAACTGTGTTCGAGAGGGATGGAGGTCTTAATAAAAATAAAAGAACTAAATTTGATTTTTAATTTATTTTCACAGCTATTATTTACAAAATAAAATTATCTGTCTTCACTATTTCTCTTTTCATTTCACAGAGAGCGCAATATTTAATTTCTATTTCAACTCTAATTAACGTCCTTATTTATGTATATGTTTTATTATTGCCAATTAACTCATACTGATCATTAACACACGCTCAGTCTATCTGTTGCCATAATTTGTAATGTATTTCATTCACGCATCCAGTCCAACAGTCCAGCCTGCAGTCGTACTCTTCACTGCTCTGATGTTCGCAATCGCAGCCCTACATCCTGCTATTCGCTTATCTCGCCGCGCGCTTCTCTTCTCGCTCGTCGTCCTTCGCTCGATGCCGCAACCACTCATCCATTCAAAAAATGCGGATCGGAGGCCCCGCGCTCTTTTTATACTCTGCTAGCCTTGACCTGGAAATTTCGATGCACCTCAAGTCACGCTTAGAGAAACTAGGCCAGCAAATCACTATAACTTTCTAAAGATAAATACAGAAACTCAATACAACCAAGGTCAGAAGCGGGCGCCATAAAATGATTATCGTGTCTGCTCGCTTTTTGGTAATAGATCCGTAGCTTTTGGTTTAGCGCGCACCTGTAATTCAAAACATTCCATTAACTTGCCGCCACCGCTATCATATAACTGCTCTCCTTCACTTCCACTCGCTCGCGCAGGCTGAGAAACAGTGAGCGCATAACAATAGATAGAGATTGTGGAAAATCGCAAAAAAAATTTTGAGCCAACATATTTTCCATAACACTCTATAACTAGTTTATTCTTTCATGATTGGATGAACAATGTTTTGACTCGGTTAAGTTGTTTGCAGACCAATCACGAACGTTCTGCCGTATAGTATCAGAATCCTTATTGGTCCAGTAAAAAGGGGTAGTATCTTCATACATGCATAACAGCCTATGAGGAAAGAAAACTGTCGGACATGTGTACAGCATGTTGAATCCTAGCAAACAGTCAACTTTTCCCGCGGTAAACCACCATCTTTAACCATAGAAGAAACTCCAGTTCCGTTGACCTGTGTGTTTCCACTTACCACCGTCCTATTNACAGCATGTTGAATCCTAGCAAACAGTCAACTTTTCCCGTGGTAAACCACCATCTTTAACCATAGAAGAAACTCCAGTTCCGTTGACCTGTGTGTTTCCACTTACCACCGTCCTATTTACACCAGACAATTGCCACTGTAATGAGCAACGTTCGTTGCTCGCTAGATCTCAGACGATAGGTAGTGGCGAGTTGGTTGTGTCCAGTTAAATGTTCTTTCATATGTATATAACACAATATACAGTGCACTGTGGTCATTTGAGTTTTTGCATAAAATTTTCTATCCACGAAAATGATCGTTGCTGTGATTTTGTGCTCTTGTGGCACCCTCACAAGCAGGGCGCTAATTAAACATTTTGCTAAAAATGAGGGAGGGGAAAATTTTTGGTTAGCTCAAGACTTTTAGAGATTCGCTTTCCCAGCAAAATGGCTGATATCTGGTGTCGGAAATGTGTACTGCATTATAGGTCTTAAACAAAGTGTAGTGTTACATAACTCCAATCTGTACCTGATGTGAAATTAAGTACACCAAGAGAAAAACAAAAGTTTATGCTACACCGCAAACCTGGGTTTTGAGAGTCAGTATATTTCAGCCGCCTGTGACCTTGTGTGTTTTCGAGTCATACTAGGGGCCGCGGTGGCTGAGAGGTTTGCCTGCACGCATCCCACCAAGGCGAACCGGGTTCAATCCCCGACTGGGTTATTTTCGGACTTTCGCATGTGGGAATCGTGCCGGGCGATGTCGCTGGTCGGCGGGTTTTCTAGGAGATATCCCGTTTCCCACGCCCTTTTATTCCGGGCGCCGCTCCATACTCACCTCAATCACCCTCATCGACTCTCAAGACCTCGCTGTTAAGAGCCGCCCAAATCTCTTCACTCTTCCCTCACTCAAGCCATACTATCCATCTGACGTAGGCATCAAGCTTCGTTGTTATAGTTTTTTTACGTGGAAACAATTTATCTCTTCAACCATCATGCATTATTACTTTTTAGGGAGGGAAATCACTTTTTCCTGACAGGGAAATAATTTTTCGTACATGAGCAAGGAAAAAAAAATCCCTGGCATTCCTCCCACTCCTCCTTTTTCCCCATCTGATTCGCACTCTATTCGTAAGTGTTTTAGAAACAAAAAAATATCGGGTGCCCCAGATTAATGCTTGCACTCTTTGTACATTAATAATAGAGAAACCATTGAAGACAATCCGACGGGACTGCGTGTATTCCACACTACAAGGACAACTTCGGGTGTGTGAGAGCGCGTGTAGCCATTTTGCTACTGTCAGTCCCGTTTGCAGCCAAGAGCGGCAGCACTAAAATGTAAAGGAAATGGTGTATGTGACAAAGTTTTCTTTCGAGTAATGTAAGTGGATTTTACAGTGTTATTGAAAATTGTGAGAACATGCCTGATGTGCAGAGACTATGGAAACCAGAATTCGATACTGCGCCATCATCATGTGTTAGAATGAATGATACGATTAGGTGCCAAGTTCGAGAAGGGACGGAATTGTGCGTGATGTGAAGAAAGAACGGTATTCGGCGGGAAGAGAACGACGGCGGACGAAGAAAGTGTGGGTTCTGTGTTGCAAGCATTCACACGTTCCCTCGGGAAGTTGAAGTCCGTATGGCAAGCTGCGCGTGAGTCAGGTGTCGGTAAATTAAGTGTCCATCGCAGTTTAAGGCAGCTTAAGGCAAATGAAGTTACTTCACGCTCTGGCCCAGATAGATGTGTCGGATTTTGTGAGTAAGTTGTGAACAACTGCAACGACAATGAACACTTTACCGACGCAATTGTTTGGTCCAATGAGGCAACCTTTAAATTGAGTGGAGTTATCAATCGCCACAACTGTGTGTACTAGGCCAATGAAAATATCCATATTGTGGCAGATGAAGAAGTATATCTTCCTGGGTTAACAGTGTGGTGCAGTACGTCTGCCAGAAGACTTATGGGGCCATTCTTGTTTGATGGGAAGGTGACAGGCAAAAGTTACCGTATGAAAACATTGTGCCAGCTGTTCGCCAACTTTAACACAGTTGACGATTGCTTTTTTCTAGTAGGACGGTGCACAGCCACATTGAGGTCGCTCCTGGATGAAACATCTTTTGGAATAAGGGGATAGGCCGACGAGAAAGTGTTGGGTATCCACCCAAATCTCCAGATTTAACGCCGTTAGATTTTTATCTAGGAGAAACTCTGAAGTACATCGTGTACGCCACAACGCCACGGACACCGGATACCACGAGAGACGCGATTGTGGCCGTCTATGAATGCACTACTGTGGAAGCAGTAGCTACTGTTTGTCGTTATGTTCTACGACGTTGCAGACGATGTCTTGCTTTGCTGCTGATGGCAGGCATTTTTAACATTTGCAACTGTTATTATCATTCGCACACATAGGGCGTTGTCCTTATGGCATCAAATACAAACAGTTCCATAAGATTGTCTTGAAAAGTTTTTCTGTTATTCACGCTCAAAGTGTGTAAACATTAATTTGGGACATCCGGTATATCCGTTTGAGAGCTATTTTTTTACCAAAAGCAGATAGCATTTTCGAACTAATGCCTGAGCTTCGCTAGGGATTAGTCCTTACGGTTAGGCTACTTCTTTCTACGCACTTATCAGTTTTTCGCACGTCAGTCACATAAGCTCTGTCTTGCAATAACAGAATCCTAAGTGTCCTGGATAAATAAGCACCACAGCAGCCAAGAATATGAGGAAAGCTACCAATGTACAGATATTCAAGCTGCAATGCTATATTTTCATGAGAACAAATAATTTGTTTTTGCGACTAAGAATGGCACTACAGCTATGGCGAACCACAATATGCGGGTTTGCTCCCAGTAATTGGCACTCCGACTTAATACATTTTTCTGAGCCGTTATATAATTACTAGGTATATACAAATATTTCTCGAAATCATTGCAGCACAATTTATACTCCATACGCTCGTACTTTAGGGTTATTGTTGATATTGTACCGCAGTTCATTATATACACCCTGCATAATTTCGAGACAATAATAAACCTGCATGTAAAAAGGGACCGAATCCCGTGCTACCCGACCCGAGGTAAAACATGGCTACTCACAGGGCAGCAAGCCAGTGAACAAATAGCAAGCCAATGAACAAATAGCGGAGACTCGTGAAAGCAAATGGCAGTGGTCTTATAGTCTGTATTTGTGTCCGAGAAATATTCCTTTTATTATTTATTATAAGGTGCATGACAATTTCGCGGGTTCAATGAACTGCAGGCACACTCAAACATCAGCTCTTTGTCCATTGGCTGCTGCCCCAGTGAGTACCCGGTTCTACCAGAACAGGTAGCAC
>NQII01000016.1:777644-794126 GCA_002778355.1 Clitarchus hookeri
ACCCATCATCACCCTTACAAGGTTTGTATTCATATTACTGGTTAAAACTTTACGTCTCTCCCACCAACACGTGAACTCGCCAAACGAACAAATGGCGTCAACTTGAGTATAAATGGACGTGTGGAGTTCATGCAGCTTACATGTCACTCAACGCGCAAAAATTTTAGTATCAAACATTCACCAACTGTTATTGATCCTTTTCAACTTAGCACAACTCGTAACAACAGTTAATCAAATCTTTCTGATATGTAAATTATTCAACACAAAATTTTCTTTTGCATGAGATATTAAATATACTTGTAGGATGCATACGATTATATTTACATATAAAATAATGCAAAAAGTGACCTTAAATTGTGCAGATTTGTGATGTCATCACTTTAACTTATAATTTAAAATCTTTATGTAACAATGTTCTGAATTGAAGTACACCTTATGAACTACGTGTATTCCCATAACTATCAACAATATTTATAAATTCGAATAAAAAATAACATTTACAGATTTTAGCTAATACCATCAGGCCCTGTTATAGAAATCTTACCTTTCATTTTTTTAATACGTTCTTGTATCATGGCTGAATGAAATTACTTACAGGATGAGTATAAAAGAATACCCCAACTTTGAAGGCATATAATGTTAACACCAAACAACCTACAACCTTGATTGACCAATCAAATGAGCCGTGGAACAGTGAAGTTTGTTTACCATGCCTTTATAAATGTTCAATGTGACCACCACGAGCAGCCCGAACGACATCTACGCGATAATCAAACTCGTTCCACACTCTTGTCAGCATGTCTGGTGTTACGGTTTGGATGGCGCCCGTAATTCTCGTTTTGAGGTCGTCAGTGTTAGCCGGCAATAGTGGACGAAACACGCAATCCTTTATGTACCCCCATAGAAAAAAAACGCACGGGGTAAGATCCGGGCTTCTTGTGGGCCAGTGATGTAGAGCCTGGTCACCAGCTGCTCCTCGACCAATCCAGCGTTGCGGCAACGTCTCGTTCAGGTACCCGCGAACAGCTAGGTGCCAATGGGGTGGCGCACCATCCTACTGGAAAATGAAGTCCCCACCATCTCTTCTAAGTGAGGAAACAACCACTCTGTAAGCATGTCCAAATAAAGGATTCCAGTAACAGTGGGCTCGTGAAAAAAGAAATGGCCGAAAACAGTGTCTTTGGATACAGCGCAAAACACGTTCATTTGGGGGAAGCGCGCTCGTGTTCCGTGGTTTCATGCGGAGGCTCCTGACCCCAAATCCGCACGTTGTGCTAGTTCACCTTACCATTTGTATGGAACGTTGCTTCATTGCTAAAAACCAGCTTAGAAATGAAGGCATCGTCTACCTCGTTCTGGACAAGAACGGACGCGCAAAAATCACGTCTCAGATCTTTATCACTTTCGGTAAGAGCCTGTACAAGCTGTAACCTGTATGATTTGTACAGCAATCGCTTTCGCAACACTGTCCATATCGTCGATTGAGGGATTCGCATTTTCCGTCTAGCTTGTCGAGTTGATTTTCTCGGACTGCGAACGAGCGCTTGTTGAATCCGTTGCACATTCTCTTCAGACACATGCGGCCGCCCGGAACATTTGCTTTTTCAAAGGCACCCTGTGTCACGGAACTGACAAAACCAACGTACGATACTCCAACTATCGGGAGGATGACGTCCGTATTTGTGACGGAATTCACGTCGAACAGTCGTAACCGATTCACATTTAGCAAACTGAATAACACAGAACGCCGTCTGTTGTTCCGTCGCCATCGTGATGCGGACTAACACACAACACACGCTCATAGAGCGACGACAGACGCTCCCAGTGTCATCTCTCGGCACATAAAGGAAACATCAGACCACCCCCTTCACATTTACGTGTCGAACACGAGTTCGCTACCCACTCACCACCTCAGACCGAGAGTTACGAACGCCATCTAAACCGTAACACCGGACATGCTGACAAAAGTGTCGAACGAGTTTTATTATCGCGTAGATGTTCGGGCCACTCATAGTGGTCACATTGAACATTTATGAATGCATGGTAAACAAACCTCGCGGTTCCACTGTTAATTTTATTGGTCAATCAAAGTTGTAGGTTGTTTGGTTTTGATATTGTAGACCTAGAAAGTTAGGGTATTCATTTATACTCAACCTGTATTTTCAAAATAGATTATATTTAAGATGTATTTTTAGTCATCATCCATGTCCACTTCAATATAATTGTAGCAGCTGATACCCTGGCAAGCAGTACAAGCACTTGTACACATCATCCCCTGTATTTTGCACACACATTGTTTTGTAGCACATTAAGTTGTAGTACAACCGCATTTAAAAAATTTAATCAAATGGTCAGGCGCTGGTGTTTTTCTCATCTTCGTTGGCGCCAGTCTGTCCTGATGCAATTCCCAACCCCAACTGAGAGGATCCGGGTTTGTGCCCATCCACTGTTGAACCTGGTGATAAACTCGTAGGCAATGAAGTGTGTTCGCATCTTTCGTGGGAGGCAATATTTCTGGTTTCACTTGAATGGTTGAATTTGTTGCCTTTGATGTAAATGTCCTAAGCCAAATCTCATTCAGTATTTCCCCCGTACTTCCTCTGTACAGACACGCCATAGCTGCATGGCCTGCAGCCTTAATTTCTTGTTCGGTTTTATCTACAATTTTGAAGAATGCAACTTATTCCTTGAAAAAATTATTTCTCATTAATAATTAAATAGTGTCACTTTTTCCCAAACCCAAAAGGTTTTGATGTTATTTCTCATCCTAGCATTGCATAAGCAAAAAGAATGTGAGAACAGACTTTTTACCAAATTTGTGTCTTATTTGTTTGATGTCATAGACAATTACATATCTTTCAGTCTTCTTTGACTGTGGGAGTAAAAAATGTCGCAACATTGATCGTTTACATAATGAATAAGTAGGAAAAGGAGACCAGTGTCGTCACCAATAATTGCGGTATGGTACTTTTGTGTTGATTCTATACCTTCTGTAAAAGCAAGACGTCTGCATCTGTTTTAGCTTGTTTTGTGGTGCACCCAGCTGCTTCCAACTTGTTACAGAGGTGAGTTATGAAGGATTGTTTATTTTCGTTGTTGGAAAGAAATATTTCCTTTTTCATGATGATGGAAATTAAAGTGAATAAAGAGACCTTTGGTCCTTCCAAACCTTCTGTTCGTTTCCGATGAGCTTCCGACTTTGTTGATAGAATTTTTCCATAGCCATCAAAGACGATTGTTGACTTCTCATAATTCACAAGTATACATTTATCATAGGCAAAAATAACATCATCAAAGGTTGGTTTTGACTCCAAGGTAGGTGATGGAACAACCATCCACCATCAATGACAAAATGTAGATTTTCAGGCATGTTAATATCAGTTGTTACTTGCTCACATATATATTTAGCAAGCTGAAACTACCCAGATTCTCCCATATATCCACAGTTATCAAATAAAGAAGCAGAGTATGTGCAGAGCTCGTAACAGAACACATAATTCAAATTAAAACCAGTAGTCTGAGCGCAGAGCAACAAGCGCTGAAACAGTGATAAATGCATAATTTAAGAATTTAACTACATTAACTGATTTAATTAGTTTCACTTGCTTGCTTTTTCTGAATGAAAAATCAGTAACTGTTTTCTCAGTCGTCTCATTGAATATTTTACTCCCAACTTCTTCTGCCATTTTTGGATTCACGTCGTTACTGTATATTACTCCGGTCACAATATTATGCAGGTTACTATCTCGCTTAAAAACATTCAGTTGCTCTACATATTTAAGAACTTTCTGTGTGTCATCATTATCACATTCAGTACTAGAACTGGCCATGGTTACATGTTGCTCATTAACTGCACATTTGACTAAAGCAAATACTTGCATACAACTATTCACATGGACACAAATGGGCGTGACATTACCCAGAGGAGCTGTTGTTGTTCAGTCATGCCTCTTCCATGTGTCATTCCACCATATTTCCTTAATGTTTCTAATGACAACCTGTTCAATGACCAAATATGTTGACAGGCCTCCCCAAAACCTACCACTTCTTTTCGTGATATTTAGACCATTTCTAAAGGCATTGTGTACTTCAGGGACAATGCGTGAAGCACAGAAGACACAATCAGGTGGCCACGGATAGCTCTTGCAATAGATTTTCCAGACCGCATACAGTATGCTTCACAGCATTACCTGCATATATGGTCTCAAGTATCTCCACCAATCTTGTACTAGTCATTGCAAACCCATTGCACCCAAGNCTCTTGCAATAGATTTTCCAGACCGCATACAGCATTACCTGCATATATGGTCTCAAGTATCTCCACCAATCTTGTACTAGTCATTGCAAACCCATTGCACCCAAGAAAGCTCATAATGGTGTCCAAACCCCCTAATCTGTGAACAACCTTTTTTAAGGGACTAGAGTCTCGTTCAGTACTGATGATTCCTAAAGCTTTGTAGAAAAAAGACTGATCGAAAGTCATTATAGGTGTCTAACCATACATTTTGGCATAATCAGTAACAAAAAAAATAGTGTTGAAATTATACAAGTCTCACTTATTGGGTCCATGTCAATCATTGGGAGATATACTACAGGTGATACTCCTGGATGTTCACCTTTGTGGAAAAGTTGACACATGCCTTGCCAACCAGGGACTGTCTGCCTGAAAAGATGTGAAATGTTCCATAGGATGTCTAAGTTTTCAGATGGGTCATCGTACTGGATTTTCTCAATAGCCTTGTACTTAAGGAACATCATCCCACTTGCCTGTGAATGGTGTGTAATAATAGGTATGTGTCCCAATTTATTCAGTTCCTCAAATGAGACATTATGTTTCTTGATGACAGTTGAAAATTTCCCTGCTGGCGTCACAGTAGTAATGATTTCCATCCCATGAAACGTTCTCTGACAATCAAGCATGATCAAATTATGATCAATGTTGTCAGCAACATATTGAATAAACCTTTCAGGAGTTTCAGAAAATTCTGTAGGTTCAGGCAATTGTGTTCCTCTTTCTGCAGCAGTTGAACGTTCAAACCTCACAACTTCTGAATAGGAGCTGCAAAATCCCATTTGGTTCACGGACTCAACCAAAAATCTGGAGCCTGTGTATTCATGTAGTTGAACTTAAAGTCCTAACTGTAAATGTGTAACTAAAACTCGGGGACGCACAGCTTGCATGATTGCCTGCCCTATTGCAGCCAGCTTTCTGTCTTTATTTGTTTTGCCACCAAAGAGATTTGACAATAAGAGTCCTAAATTTTCAGGAACATAATTTAAGTTCTGTTCCACATTACAGATATCTTCAATACAAGGATAATTGTCTGGATCAGTTAACACATCTTTCACACCATTCCGAATAATTTCAGCAGCTGCTAGAATAATATTTATTTTGTCTTCTTCAATATTGTCATGGCAGGGACTGTGGTAGTCTTGCAACACATGCAGCTGCACTTTTTAAGGTAACGACATCATTAGCGCCAGCAATTTTCCCAATGAAGATTTCATCTTTAAAATTTCATTTGAGCTTTTGCTTCATGAACATCGAGGTATATGGCTCCGATGTACTGCGTTCTGGTGGAAACCCTTTCATTTTATTGACAAGCTCACTTACAGTGGTTTGTTCTTCATCATTTTCCTCTATGTATGTACTTAGTAACTTGAAGAACTGCTTCTTGGAGTACTGCGTCTTCCGGATGACATGCCGGTGTATGAGGAGTGCCACTTAAATGTCCAGGGATTGCTTTTCCATTTCGGAAATTGACTAGACATTGTTTGAGCTAGCATGCATCCGCAACAGGTCAATCATACACATTTTGGATTCGTCTCTCCACATTCTCTGTCCTATCATCATTGCGCTCACTACACTTTTCCAATATTGAAGATCTAAAACTAAGTGTTCACTTTTGAAACCAATCATTTCTCTTCCTTTCCCTGAAGGATTAGCTTAACTCAATTTCACAAAATAAACAGTTATTTTTAAATTCAATATATATTTCACTTGAATGTAGCATGCGGGAAGTACTAGGTAAATCACATGGTTTATGAAAGGGAGACTTTCAAGTTCATAAACCGCACTCTTCATTTCTTATGAACTTTCTGACCCACATTAACATGAAAATCTCCTATTTTTTTTTCTTGCATATTTTTCGGATTACTTGTAATCCTTTATCTGTGCGTGTGGACACCTCGTAATTTTCCTGAATGATTTATTCGCAAAGAAAACACCTCTCAAATTCCATTTTATAGTAAAAAGATAAATCATTTCAAAGTGCTGGTTTAATAAAATAAATGTACATATATTAAACAAAAAACAATTTCAGACACACACTACTAAAAAATTAAACAAGACAACCAAAATTAATTAATTTAGTTTCTCATTTTTTTTTAGATTTAATTACAATAGGGCTGTAAGATATGTTAACTTCATACCATAGACTTTATTTAAATGTAATATAAAAGATAATTTTACGTGGAAAAACTAAATAAGGGGTAAAATATGGCAATATGTGATACAAAAGAAGATACAATCCAAAATGTGCGTTTGTGTTTCACTTGTGACGGCCATATTGTAAAATCTGCCATATTTGGCCTACGCACGCCCGTAGAGTGGTAAACTTTATATAATCGTTTCCATGTGAACTTTTTCAGTAAGAAACCGTTTACATTATTTATATTACAATTACTTATACGGTCACGTACAATTTGACTAGACTAATAGTCGGGAGGGGCGAAAACGTGACCTGAGTCTTTGGTCTGAGAAAATGGGCTTTCGTGTATTCAGTGATGTGCAGGATTTAGGTCATCACGTTCCTCTGTAAACGTGAGCCGAATTATATTTTTTGATTGGCAATAGTTAGAGACCAGAGAAATTCGTGGATTCGTTTCGGGACAAGCTAGAATTCAAAACACGTGTGTTAATAAAACTTCAGCCATTAGTCCACACAGTGTTTCACACCTCCTGGGGAGCGCTGGCCCAATCGTCGCCTTCCACTGTGACAGCAGACAACCAATGTGCAGTTTATATCGGCATATTTGTACATGAGACTGTAGAGTCTAGCTTGCAGGTCATTGAAATAGCGAATTTTTCAGGTCTCTAACAATAGTCTTTGTGAGAATGCAATTTCACCCTCGAGTGGTTTACAAATGATTCACGCCAAGAAAAAGGTTTTGTTGAATCAAACAAAGTTTGTTTGGTGCAACCAAATAAATTGTCTGTATCGTGTTATGGTGTGGTCAGGCCTTAGCTGAACGGTTTGCCTGATCACACCTTCAAACATTAAGCATGGAAACGAGCGGGATTGCAACGCCACTATTTGGTCGCCAATCCTTGCGAAACAAGACAGTTGCAGAAATGCCCTCCACCGGTCACTGAGCGGGTCCGCAGAACCACGCGCTTGATATAGGCCGGTGTAACCGGAACGCGCGTCTTTCGTCTTTCATCTTTAGTCCTTTGGCGACCCGACCAGCGAAGCTGACCAGGAAGATGGGTGTGTCCGGCCGGCGTTAACCGTCTCATAGAATCAGCCTCCGGCAACATTAACAAAGTCATCACCTTGTTAATGTTGCAATATTTCGTTGTTGAAACCAAATTATGTTGTTCTTATTTGGTGCTAAAGGTTTGTTTGGCTCTACGTATATTAAAAGGTTTCTGTTAACATAAAAAAAATGTGTAAGCCCGATCGTGATTCGAATGTAGGTCGTTTGCGCCCAAACACTACACCAGCAACTTCAAATAAACTGATCGCTGATGAAAGTGGAATGTTGTTAAATACGTACTTTCAAATATTGGAAAACGTGCGTTAGTAAATATTTCAAGTTATACATCTTTACTCTTTAGTTTATTGTTGATCTTGCTTTATTAGGATGCTTATGCCATTATTAAGCATCAATAAATGCACTAACAAACACCGATACTATCCTAATTGTCACAAAAAGTTCAAACTCTTGAGCTGTATTTTCGAACGAAGCCAAACAAATATACAGCTGATTCAACTAAATATGTTGTTGACAGTCTAACTTCTTTTGGCCCAACACAGAGGTTTTGTTAATTCAAGGGTGTATTTTGTTAGATGAACCAAATTAATTTTGTTGCTTTTCAAGTTTTGTCTAATCAACAACATATCTTATTGGGTGAACTAAATATATGTTTTACTATACAAACAAGTATTTGTTCGCTGGAACAAACATTTATCACAGTGCATTCCTATGTTTATTTTCTTGCGAGCTTGAATACTGACTCAAGGTATGTCAAGTTGTCTGCGGTCCAATCGTGAAACTCTCCCGTAAAAAAAAAAGAATAAAAGTTTCCGCAAAAGTTGCACTTGTTTCTATTTGTTATCCTCTTTCTTTTAAATAGCCTATTTTTGACGTAACGTTGTTAAGTGTTTAACTTAGTACTTCTAAAGGCCTGGTTGAGTGAGTGAGTGAAGGCCTGGGTGAAATCTACTTTTCTACCATGTTGTGTCCTTCCGTCTCAAGTGCAATTAACGTTGTCACGGACCTATTCACTTTATTCACCAGTCGAGCAAGTGCAACTATGAAATTGTTACGGGCGTGTTGGTTACTAATGTGCAAATTGTTACGGGCGTGTGCATAAAGCAAACGTAAACTAACTGAAGAGCGTCTATGTCTACATATTTAAGCACCACACTTTTAATACGACTTTATGACGTTGAACTATCTTTCCTACATTGCTACTAACTTCAATGGTAGGATATCAGTGTGTATGTTCAGTGCAGATTAGTTTTCCTAGTGTTGATATTGGACAAAGCATTAGTACGTGGGGACCTCAGTTGTTCTTTCGCCAGACAAACAATATAGTCACTTCCATCAAGATGGCTGCCCAACCCGGTCGTTTTTGTGCGCACTCGTTAACGAATTGCATTAAATCGTGGATGGACGACAACTTTTGGGAAACTATCATAGATCTCCGGATTTTATTATCACCTGATACGTAATAGTGTCCGTTAAAATAAATGCAGTTTAGAGCAGAGACATTTTCAAAGGCGGTTTCCAAAAGTGTTCACTTAACTTCGAACCATCTATACCTGAGGCGGGCGCACAAAAGCAGGTTTCCCCTCCGTGCTGGGTTTAAAAGAGGTTTCATTCCCCTCTTCCACTCTTTTACAGTGGCGTAGTTTGGCTGATTTCTCTCTCCGAGGGGAAAATGGAGCTGCCCAACCCCATTAAAGCTAATGCCTACCTGGGACGGGGATTGCGTCACAAACTGTATGAAATATGCGCTCTCGAAAATAACCACGTACTGTGTGCATATAAAAAGAACCTTCGTTTCGGACTAGTCGTGAATGTAAATTTTGCACCTCGCGTGTTGCGAAGATAATTTTGTAGCTCTTCGAAATGGCCCAAAAAAAATTGTCTTTTCAGGCGTCTGTACTTAAAAACGTGGCAACTGTATACGGGGGAAACTTAGGTTATATGACGGCATTACACTTTGCTTCGCCAATAAAATGCTGAAGTTACCACTTCTGGTGACATAGTTTCACGACGAGAAGACATTACACCAGTTACCGTAGAGACGATTTTACTCTAGCGCCGTCCTTAGCGTTCCGCTGATTCTCCGCCACACTCGCGCGAACCTCCATGCAGACGAGAGCCTTAAACTCCAATTATTTTGCAAAGGGGGCTAAAAGTGTTGAGAGTTACAAGAGACCCAGGTGCGAAGCCACTCCCGAAAGGTCTTAAATTCTCGACGACGCCCGCACGCTCGAGCAGTTACCACCTTCATTAACTCGCAATGGCCGGATAAACATTTGAGGTCCCGTAACGATTCAGTTTTCATTCCTCCTTTAGAGGAGACGAAGCTGTGTCATATATCTTCTCTCTCTTCCCTGGAGCCAGCATTTGTTCCTCGTAGCTTCCTTTGATATTCCCAACGCGAATGTAAAGTGAAACGTGCCGTAGGATAAAGAAAACACGCTATGAAAATTACATTCATAATCTAATGTGCTTACGTAACATGTGTAAAGTAAGAAAATTATATAGCTACACTGAGGACTAAGATCAAGCGTAGCTCTCCCTTTGAAAACGCCCACCTAAAAGAAATTATATTCAGCGTTTCGTCTGCGTTTATCAAGACCTTACAAGAACCATACAACCCAGCAAAAATGTATTTCCATAATAAAACCTTTATTTCCGTATAATCACCCAGTGAACACGACGAATTTAATATTTTATAATTAATAATTTTCATAATAATTACCTGTTTTTCGCGGAAACATTCCAGGACTACTTGTACTCCAAAACACTAGAGCTTAGATCCAGTTTCATGATTGGATGGTTTCAACTGTCACGCATTGCAGATGACTCCCCGCGAACCAAGGACACTCAGAGTCGGACTTACCTAATTCTGATTGGCCCAGACTCTACACTCTTATGTACAAATATGCCAATATTAAATGCACATTGGTTGTCTGCCGTCACAGTGGAAGGCGGCGATTGGGCCAGCGTTCTCCAGGAGGTGTGAAACACCGTGTGCACTAATGGCTTAAGTTATATCAACACACGTGTTATGAAGTATAGCTTGTCTCAAAATGAATTAGCGAATTTTTCAGGTCTCTACCAATGGCCAAAGAAAAACTTACAATTATGCCACAGGATATTGGAGTCCAACCTGCGCCTAAATCTTTACGCGAAAAACAGATGGCCCTATTTATAACTAACGATAGGTCTTTTGGACTAGATAAAATCAACTCGGCTCTCCATTAGCTGACATATTGCCAATAATGATTATTGTACGATACAACAAATAGGGATACCCGATTCCCGATCTATCTGTATTTCATAACACTTTAGCTCATATCCACTTCCACGAGTAAATAGCGATTAATGCTACGCTACTTAGGTGCTTACCAGAGAATTACAAACTATCAGTATAGGAGAAATATCATACAGCACAAACGATCGTTACCTAAGAATCCTTATTCTGATTGGCCCATTCAGTTACACTTTTAAAAATAATATTTCAGTGAACTTTTTAAACAGTAATACAAGTTTATAACTTGCGTTACTAAAGAAAATTTACCACATATAAAGCTACAAGTACGCGAGTGA
This sequence comes from Clitarchus hookeri, assembly GCA_002778355.1. Taxonomy (NCBI): domain Eukaryota; kingdom Metazoa; phylum Arthropoda; class Insecta; order Phasmatodea; family Phasmatidae; genus Clitarchus; species Clitarchus hookeri. Next base: position 788,718 of record NQII01000016.1, read on the forward strand.
GTGAAGAGATTTGGGTGGCTCTTAACATCGAAGTATTGAGAGCCGATGAGGGTGAGGCGAGGTGAGGATGGCGTGGCGCTGGAATGAAAGGGTGGGGGAAACGGGAGATCCTTGAGAAAATCCGCCGACCAGCGGCATCGTCCGGCACGATTCCCACACGCGAAATTCCGGGAGCGACCTCGCCGGAAATCGAACCCGGTTCGCCTAGGTGGGAGGTGATTAGTCTAACTACTACACCACCGCGGCCCCAGCTAAAAAAATGGAAATGCTGCTATAGACAATTACGAACTTCACTATACATCTGACTCTATCCTGAACGAATGTAGGTCAGCTACTGCGGTTGTGTGATAAAAGGCTTTATAAGTTGTTCACTGCAAGATCAGCACTTTTAAGAGCCCTGCTTCAGACCTACTTGTATGTGCAGTGTGTATTCTTCCGCCATATGTAAAATGTACGTTGCCGTGGTCCTGATCACTTTATTCATGCGTCGCGTCGGTCAAGTAAAGCTGTCAGATTACTAGAAAAATAACTATTGTACAAATCTGCTCATTTCTACACTTTTATGCATATGAAAACAGAAAGCAAAATAAGTTATTTCAGTATTTAAAAATGTTGACCTAACACTTTTAATGTAACGTTAAATAATGGAACTACTTTCCCTCCGCCACTACCAACTTCACTGGGCGCGCACCACTCAGCTTGTCCGTTAAAATACATACTGGTAACCTCTTCCAAAGGTTGATTTCAAAAGTGGTAAATTAAACGTGAACAGCCTTTACCATTTGTGCTTTCTTAGTGTGTGTATACAATGATGTGGTACATTTGCGAGCAATTTCTCAAAGTGCACGAAAATGCCTTCTCACAAAGGTACGCGGCCAATAACCAGAAACCTTATCATTTCGCGTTATAGTTCAGTACCAAGTTGAACGGCATACAAGTATAGTCCATTCACGGTTACGTTAAACTTTTTTAAAGCCTTTCTAAACTGATACTTCCAGGATAGTCCTTCACCTCATGCAAACAAGGTTGAACCGAGTCTAGACAATTACACCAAAGGGACATCGCGCCGCATTCGTGCGCACTCAGTTTAACAATATTTTGCACAAAAGCTATTTCTTACTATGCGTTAACAACACACCTATTTTCTCTGTTTGCATTCATATTATTTATAAATGAAATATTATGATTACGGACACGCGATTTTCGCAAAAATATTTCCTACCTAGATGTATTTCAATATCCTACGTACGCATCGGTACTTTTCCTTGTGGTTATTGGTGGTGTGTTTCTGTGAGCGGACATATTGTATTTGATTGGGCCAATCATAATAAAGATACTCTGACACTAAACGTCCGTGATTTTCGGGCAGGCACCTAAGACCCGCAGATTTTAAAACAGCCCAACAGCGNACCCTATCAGCGAAAGTGGATCTGGCCTGAAGTGTTTTGAAATACACCTTGTCTCGAAAATCGGGTGTCCCTCTCAATAACCAGAGCTATCGATTTTTCGCGAAAAAAACATGAGTACACGGTAGACGCCAATACTATAAGAACCCAGCAGCGGTTTGGCTATTGCAATTGGTTGCTGTCNGCCCAACAGCGAAAGTGGATCTGGCCTGAAGTGTTTTGAAATACACCTTGTCTCGAAAATCGGGTGTCCCTCTCAATAACCAGAGCTATCGATTTTTCGCGAAAAAACATGAGTACACGGTAGACGCCAATACTATAAGAACCCAGCAGCGGTTTGGCTATTGCAATTGGTTGCTGTCAGCTTGAGAAGGCGTTTTAATATTTGACCTGGCCACTCAGAATTCGGCAGCATCGGCACGCCTTCTACGTGATTCGTGTGAAGACAGTTAACACGAGTCAAAAAGTAATTCAGCCAATCAAGATAGCTGACTGACCCTACAATATGTTGAAATTTAATTTGTCTTGAAATCTTTTTGCGAAATTGCACTACTCTTAACTATAAACTAAATATTAGGATTTATAGACAAAGCTTAATTAAAAGGTCAATTTAACACAAAATAAGGTGCTTTTATGTTAACAGTAGTATAAAACGCTTGTGATACACGACATATTTAGGAAACACCCAAACACGTCATACATGGAGTGATTTTTCAAAGGTTTGATTGGAAAGGTGTGAAGAAACCGCGAATAGAAACTTGAATGGCCGTGACACGAAATAGATAAGTATACAGAAGTCAAATGACTTGGTGATTCCTTTCATGTAAGCGTATTGTTACGAATTAGCTTTTAAGTCAATTCGTACTGAAAGGTGGTATGGGCGAAGCAAAATTATGAGTCATGATTAGGTAGAGCTTATTGAACATAAGGATTATACAATAACTCTTTACGTGATTATTGATCGGGATAGCTTAAATGGAATACCAAGATACTAATTAATTATATTAAGTATTATTGCCTCGCACCATTACTATTGCAATCTAATTGGAATGTCCCCACCTTGTCCATGTTTCCGGAGGCTGATTGTAAGAGGCGGTTAACGGCGGCCGGACACACCCATCTCCACGTCATCTTGGTCCACTGCCCCGATGACAAAAGCTGCTGCTCCCAGTGTTACGCTGGCCTATATCGGGGACGTTATTGTTTAATATTTTTGGCCTCGTTTACTGGCTGGTGGAGGGGGTTTCTGCGACTGCCTTTCGCAAAGTATTACTGCAATAACGCTCGTGCCCTGGGTCAATGTTTGAAGGTGCGATCAGGCAGGCCGTCCAACTAAGGTCTGATCACTTCATAACAGTACTCAGTCATCGATTGGCTACGCTTGCGTCTGGAAACTGGCCTTGCATTTGGTTGGCTATTGCACGCCTTATTGGGGGACATCCGATTTCCGTGAAAAGATTTCCTGCCAAGGTGTATTACAAAACACCAGCTCAGATCGACTTTCGCTATTGGATGGTTATAACTGTTGCACGTCTTAGGTGCCTGCCTGCGAATCACAGACGTTTAGTATCACAGTATCTTGATTCTGATTCGCCCAGGCAAATGCAATCTGCGCACTAAAGCAAAAGCAAAGGAAAACTGTAGATGCGCACGTAGGATATTGAACTCTAGCCTGCTTGGAATTCTTTTCGCGAAAATCGGGTGTCCTTACCTATTGGTCGATCTGCCGTTCGGCAAATTAGTCTCCAGGCACTGGTTGGTGAACGGCGTCCCACCATATTACTGACTAGTGAGGCCATTTTGCTGGCGTGTGTGACTGGAGTTCGCAAGGTACGCCGCCGCTTTCATTCTGCATTCTAAAATATTCTGTGTCCATAATTCGCACGTAACAGTTAAAGTATGCCGTAAGATATTTAATAAGTCATTAAACACAGGTAACCCCAAAATGTATGAAAAATTAATACCTATCTAGCCTCGGGGCAGCGGTTGTGTAGTGGTTAGACTACTCGCCTCTCAGCTAGGCGAACCGGGTTCTATTCCTGGTGTGACTTCTCCCGGATTTTCGCATGTGGGAATCGTGCCGGACGATGTCGCTGCTCATCGGGTTTTCTCGGGAATCTCCCGCCTTATCAGCCCCTTCATTCCGACGCCGCTCCACACTCATCGGCTCTCAAGACCTCGATGTTAAGAGCACCCCACATCTCTTCGCTCACTCGCTTATCTTGCCTCGAAATCTTTTTGCGAATACCCCTCCATAATTACCAGGAACTTGCCAAGTTCACGTTATTATTCGGCATCCTATTAGACTCCACCGTCACGTATGTGTTCAAGTCTGTGTCAGTTGTTTGTTGGCTTCTCCCACTTTTTTCATTTCTGAGTTTGCTAGGTGTCATGTGGTCATTTTGTCGTTGGTTGTTTCCTATTGGTCTAAAACCTTCTACTATGGGGCATGCCAAACAAACTGTTGTCCAATGACAAAAAACAATATATTCGCACATGTGTTTTAAGTCTAGTCTGTCTTTAAAAAATAACGAGGATTTTTGGGGTCTATAGTAATTACTAGAAACCTGCCACAGTCCCGTTATTTTTTGGAGATAAGTTTTAAGCTCGTGCGAGTTTGTAGTACGTTTGAATTTGTACCGTACTTCATTTGACACGCCCTGAAAAACTTTGCGGCAATGATTATACACTTCATAGTTGTGGGCATACATGATGTGTAGTCTTGTCAGAAGGGGAGTGGCATTACACCCAGATAGCGGTCAATGAACTAGCGACACCAGTTCAAGTATTTACAGGAGTTTGAAGTCTAGCGTGACGCCAAATGATAACGTGAATTTTGCACGTATCTAGGAATTGCTAGGCCACCTGTTTTATTGCAAAAATATTTCAGGACTCTTTGTACTCCAAAACACTAGAGCTCATATCCACTCTCGTGATTGGATGATTTTAACTGTCACGCACCGCAGGTGTCTTTCGACGAATCGCGGACACTCAGTATCGGAGTTACCTAATTCTGATTGGCCCAGTCAGGTAAGGAACTGTCTGCTGACATAGACATGTGGCCAATAACCAAATGAAAACTGCATGAATGCCGTAAGACATTGAAGTCTAGCGTTCGCGTAAATTTTTTGCGAAAAACAGGTGGCCCTGGTAATTACTGCCCCTGACTATGAGTAAAGAGCCTATAATTTCCCGTTATGATATAACACGCTAGGTGCCATACAATTACATACCACGTCCACTTGTATAATTGGATCTCAGCTCCTCATACACGCCCTGCGCGTTTTCTGACCCACTAAAACAGTGGTTTAATTCCTTGTGGCCGAGTTGAACAGTAGAATGAGTTCTTACTGTGGCGGCAGCCAATGGACAAATTACCTCTACTCGACTACGGTATATTATTTAGGACTGTTGAGTCTTGGCATGGTGCCATGTTATAACGCAAAATGGCACCGTCTCTAAGTATGTGGTATACGAGGACATTGCAACAGTGGCAGTATTAATTCGGTGTGCAGTAGAGTTTATAACAACTTTTTTTTTTTTTTTTAAATTTAACTTACGCCCACAACGTGATTATTTTAAGTCTGCACTTCCTGATTGTACACTGAAGAGCGAAAAAAACTGGTATAAGCGAGTGTATGCAAATAACAGAGGTATGGAACCAATCAGAGTAACGCGATGCGGTCGGCAGCTAGATCGGTTACTGCTGCTTCAATGGCAGGTTATCAAGATTTAAGTGAGTTTGAACGTGATGTTATAGTCGGCGCACGAGAGATGGGACATAGCATCTCCGAGGTAGCGATAACATTTGGATGTTCGCGTACGGCCATTTCACAAATGTACCGTGAATATCGGGAATCTGGTAAAACATCACATCTTCGACATCGCTGCGGCCGGAAAAAGACCGCGAAAGAACGGGACAAAACGACGACTGACGAGAATCATTAAACGTGACAGACGTGCAACCCTTTCTCAAATTGGCGCAGATTGGATTTGTGGACTG
>NQII01000016.1:798495-827741 GCA_002778355.1 Clitarchus hookeri
GCGGTAAAAAAAACCTTCTACACAAAGGAGTAGGAAAAGTACATACAAATTAATTCGTTCGGTTACACGTTTCTTTATGAACTCAAGGGTTGCGATCATGTAATATTTTGATATACGCTGTACTTGTGTTTATCATGCTTCTTACAACCATTTAACAACGTGCTACGTACTTGAGACTATTAGCATTAACCATTAATATACGAAAGGTACGAAAACGTTTTCAAATCAGATTACTAACGAGCATGGCGCTGAGAACATCGGGCACTGATTCCTTGCTATACACAGTACCGACCATGAGTCGGAATAGTACTTTAAAGTTACCACGCATGCTGTAAATATTATTTCGGAGCTCTCCAATACAGTTAAATACGCCTTTTTCAGACTGCAGTATCTTAAAGCACATTAGCCGGACACGAGCCAAACTACGATAGGAGCCTGTATTGAACTTTGCTACAAACTTTTCATCAATGAAGTGATAAAGTCACCGCTGAAAGTCTCGTAGGAACACGCAGCACGACGAGAACACTGCTCGCCAGTTCAGCGTAGCGTAGCGCGTAGCGGCGATGACGCTCTTATAGCCGCCGTTTATCATTACTGGGACGCTACTTCCTCAACGCGGGGGAAGTACAAGCCCTTGTGAGGGCTCTTGTCCTCCCATTTGTTTAACATATCTAAAGCCCAGGCTGGGGACAGCTAGCCCATCCCGCCTGGCTGTCGATCAAATTGTTAGTATCCGGCAATTCAGCAGTCTGTTTTGTTAGTAGGTCCCCTGGGCAGCGCCAGGGGGCCTGGTATCGCTCTTGTAGCGCGTGCCAGCGTAACCCTATATAGCTCCCACTCTTCTCGGCCATTAAAAAAAAAGGAGAAAAACGATGCAGGCAGGCGGGCAGGTATTTCAAAAGCGCTCGATTTACTGTGAACCGCCTGCAGGTACATTTACCTGGCCTTCTCGCCCCTCCAAGACTTCCCAGCGTTGTCATCTGCGCCCCCACCCCCCACCCGCGTGGACGACGTACAGCGTTCCGTAAACAAGACCGCACTCTGGTTTCCCGCCACACCACGTCAATAACACAGAATTCCCTCAGCTCGAGAGGCAGTGACAAGCTTCCGTAATCTACAGCCGTACGTTCTTGACATACGGCTGTTGCGGGGACCACAGTGGCTGAGCGGTTCGCCTGCTCGCCTCCCGGCAAGGCGGACCGGGTTCAATCCCCGGCCAGGTCACTCCCGGATTTTTGCAAGTGGAAATCGTGGACGATGCCGCTGGTCGGCGGGTTTTCTCGGGGATCTCCCGTTTCCCCGCCCTTGCATTCCGGCGCTGCTCCGTACTCATCTCACTTCGCCCTCATCGGCTCTTAAGACCTCGATGTTAAGAGCCACCAAATCTCTCCACTCTCAGTTTCGCTACAAAATGATAGGGTCACCGTTGAAAGTCTTGTGGAAGCGAGTCGACGAGAAAAAGACTGCACGCCAGTTCAGTGCCTTGCGCGTAAAGGCGACCAGACATGCGGTGCTAGCAGCACCGCATGTCGCCCTTAGCGCTCTCACGCTTCTAGACCTCGGACACGCAAAATACCTCCAACCAGATGGTGCCCTTAGCTAAACAACTTTAAAATCAAAGTCTCTGCTCCTACGTTATTTCAACTGCGGCACTGAAGTACATGCTGAATAAATTTAGCACAGAAAATAACACACACACAAAGTAGAAAGTTGAGAAAAATCCAAAAATTTCTTTGCATGTGCGTCGTGCGTGACTAATCTTAACGAGCATACAACCGATTCATGCCAAGCCATTGTTTGATTTGGTTGTGATTGTGAGCATCCGAGGGTACAATGGCTTCGTTTTAATTTCATATTAGTTTATTTTTGGTGGTACAGATCAAACCTGTATTATACGACAAAAGCAAGGCGTACTTGAGAAATAAGAAGCGTATGAAAACTTCACTGGTTCATATTTCCAAAAAAAATAAATGACGTATTGGTTAGGTATGAAACGAGACTAAGGTTAACATCAAAATATCAACAATATTTTTCAAACAACAGTGATACCAACACACACATGTATGATTTACCGAACATAGATTCCTTTAATTTTAATGACAACTTCCGTCGTTCCTGTGCGTGTGCTGATTCCATTTTAGCTTGCAGGTGTGTGCTGTGCGCGTGTTCTGTGCCTGTGCGTGTGCGAATCAATGGTGCCGCGGCTTTCAACTGGCGTGCTCCAAGTTGACAACGAGTAAGAAAAGTAGTTCGATGTATTAATGTAATAATAAAAGAGAGTTTTATAATTTGTAGGTGCTGCATATACTGTTGTTTCATTTAGTTTCACTTTTTGTGCACTAGTGTGTAAGAAGTGGCATGTAAGTGACATAATTACGTTCTAAATAATTACGAAGTCTCATTTGATTGGTGCATGAATAAACTGAAAAGGTCTGTGGCAGTCGTAAAGGGAGTACGAGANATAATAAAAGAGAGTTTTATAATTTGTAGGTGCTGCATATACTGTTGTTTCATTTAGTTTCACTTTTTGCGCACTAGTGTGTAAGAAGTGGCATGTAAGTGACATAATTACGTTCTAAATAATTACGAAGTCTCATTTGATTGGTGCATGAATAAACTGAAAAGGTCTGTGGCAGTCGTAAAGGGAGTACGAGATAGAGTGCGCATGCCAGTCACGCAGTAACTATCTCTGTGAACGGTTGTGGAAACCACGCGGGTTATCACAAGTTTTACACGGGCGAGTCTAAGAAAGACACTAGCACACTTCTTTTGAGCGAGTTGTAATACAACTACGATACAATCAAGCTATGTGCAGTATTATATGTAAAACCAAACGTAGACAAACGACACATCACTGTCTGACCTGTAGAGTGACTGTTGGGTAGAGCGATCTCGCTGACTGCACAGAACCAGTCTCCGTCTCCCAATCACTTTATGACCGTACTGCTTTCCTCCCAGCGCGACTTTCATAAACGACGTTGATGCCGAGTTGAGGTTAGAACACTGTTCATGTTAATAAGTGCGCGAGATGTTTGTATACTTCCTCTAACCAATTTTTAGTTAAATTCGGTTAAATAAAAACTGGTAAAAGAAGTTTATCTATGTATAAAGGCTTATCTTTGAAAATTAAGATGCAAAAAAACACGTTTTTCATTGTTGACGATGTGACTATGACAGTTGTGCTGGTTTTGGGTAGGCCATTGTTGGGTACATGCGCAGAAGACGAAGAATCGGTCAATTGTCTGAAAACTTAATTTTGACAGTTTTTATGACCGTTTGTGAGCCAATGTTGAAAGAACTTGATGAGAAGACAAATATCAGCCTACTTGTGGTAGAAATGTTAAATTTTTATACGACGGAAAGATACAAAACGAGCAGGAAAGTATATCCTATGGCGACTTTCGAAAGCGAGCAGTTAACCGCAAAAAGACTACATAGTTTTATTTTTGCTGCTGCAATGTCACAGTACTGAGGCGACACACTTCTGTAACCATACGGAGGACGTAACAATAAAGCCCCTTTCTCACTTTCAAATATTCTCCTTCAGACCTTTTGACATGAACATTTGAATACGAAATGCGGCCATCGAATTTCCCCATTTAATAAAGTTGGTTAAATAATCTTGAATATCTTTGAAACTGTGTCGCATCGTCTAAGTTTTTTAATTGATAGACCTAGTCAGATTTTTATTTAAACATAATTTTCAAAGCATGATACTGATGATGTGATGCCACGCTGTCTGTGCAGAAAGAGATATTAAGAATTCTGTGATTCATTTTTACATCTAAATTTAGTTTTAATTTTGATAGCAGATATCCCCTGTGCGATGAATTCTTACTATTCCAACAGTATTCTTGCCCTGACAGATATACTAATTAACTAACCTACCGTCCGCGGCTCAACCCGCGTGTACCACACGAGGCAGCTGCTAATGTCCTTTACCGAAGGAGCTCANTTCTTGCCCTGACAGATATACTAATTAACTAACCTACCGTCCGCGGCTCAACCCGCGTGTACCACACGAGGCAGCTACTAATGTCCTTTACCGAAGGAGCTGACCTCATTAGCTAGGACCACCTGTCGCTAGGTGAGCTTACTCTGGAGCAAGTCTATCCTCGCCACCTGCAGCAGCTGCCCCATGTGCCATATTGATAGTCCCAGTTAAGACTTGGGGCTCGGTTACATCTTCTTTGCCAAGCCTTCGCTTGGAGCCTGGTGCTACTGCAGCCTTTTGGCGTTCGAGGAGAAGCTTTTGTGGTGATGAGCCGGGAGGATAGAAGATGTTGATGAACTCAACAGCTTCATGGACTGCATCGTCCATTTCTACAACTATTTTCGCATATTTGTACACAATGTACAGGCGAAAAAAAAAACATCCCCGATAATTTGTTCATAATTAAATTTTAAGAGCTTCTAAAATTTCGTTGTATAATTTCCTGCAATAACTATAATAAATTTTTCTCACTTCTGCACTGAAGTTTGTAGGTGCACTTGTATTTTTTTAAGTGTGAGTAAAGTCAAGTCACACGTGCTTATAATTCCAGCACAGGTTAAGTACTTCATAGCAGTATTTAGTAGATATTTACGGATAGCGCGTACCGAGTTTAACGTTATCGCAGCTGGGATAGCTAAGCCACAACTAAAAACAAACATGACGTCATCACATAGTAAATAAGAGTGCAGAGGTGAAATAACAGCTTATTTCGCGAGCTCCAGCCGTACACGCCACCAAAATGGCGTCACTTGTCAGCAACATGCCTGACCGCCATTCGTCAATCAGCGCTTGGTAACTGACTTGCCAGCCAGTAGCCCAGCCAATAAGATTAATTTTAGCAGCGCGCGGTAGCCAGTCAGACACAAGGTCCGTCCGCAGACCCTCGCACAACCAATCAGAAAATGGGCACTCCCGCATCAAAGAAACCGCCACGCTATTTCGTCTCGGTGTTTATTTATTTACTCTGTGACGTCAGGTTGGGAAGTCACACAAAAGGCGAAGAATATGATCCGCCTAAGAGCAATTTCTTGTTTACTGCCAATAGCGTTTTGAACGTGAGATGGTTCCGTATGCTCTGAGCAGACGACGAATTTTTATGTTCGAAGTTTCGAAACAAATGATGGGCGAACGGTCTGCCAGGGAAGATAATATAAAGCAGGCGGTATAAAATTACAAACTGAAACCACAGCCTTTGAGGCATTCAGTAACTGGACTAACTTCGCCCTCACGTCAATCCAACAAAGTTGGAGGAAATGGTTAGAAGTAAAACTTTGGTAATTAACTTCATTTTTGCACTTGAATGGTGAGGGATGTGCGGTAATGAATTCGAAAATTATATATAGCTTACCACCTATACCAACTACAATTAAGTTTCACCTACAAGTTTCATTTATAACTAAAGACCTGAAAAATTGGCGGATTCATTTGGAGACAAGGGCACTATTTCATCAAACTATCGTACTTTATGTATAGCACGTAGGAATCGTGCCGCACGATGCCGCTGGTCGGCGGGTTTTCTCAGGAATCTGCCGTTTCCCCCGCCCTTGCATTCCGACGCTGCTCCATACTCATCTCAATTAGCCCTCTTCGGCTCTCAAGACCTTGCTGTTAAGGCCCCCGTCTACCTGGAACTTTTTCCCACGTTTAGACCGAGAAGCGCGGGAGCGATAAGGGCGACACTGCCACGCGCATCAAGTACGCCATCGCCGCTAAGCGCAAGGCTCTGAACTGACGTGCAGTGTTCTCGTCGTGCTGCGTGTACCTATGGGACTTTCAGCGGTGACCATATTATTTTATTAGTGGGAAGTCTTTAGGAAGGTTCAGTGCAGGCCCCTATAGTAGTTTTGCATGTCTCTGATGCATGCATTTTGAGCTACAGCGCCTTGGAAAGGCCGTTTTTAGCGGTTTTGGAGTACTCTGAATTGATGTTTCTAACGTACGTGATATTTTGAAAGTACTTAACAGCTCTCGTCTGAAGTGTGTGTTCTTTTCGTAGATCAGCACGTTGGACGCACGCTTAATAGTTTCGTTGAAAAACGTGTATTTGGAACACTCTGCAACGCAGTTCAAGCGCCAGGTAGACGGGCGCCTTAAGAACCGCCAAAATCTCTCCACTCTTACGTTATGTAATTAGAAGGTTTCTGAAACGAGAACTTGANTGGAACACTCTGCAACGCAGTTCAAGCGCCAGGTAGACGGGCGCCTTAAGAACCGCCAAAATCTCTCCACTCTTACTTTATGTAATTAGATGGTTTCTGAAACGAGAACTTAAATAATAAAATATAAATGGATTCTCTTTAACAGATCCTGTATAAATTGATTAATAGATCGTCATAACTACATTCGCTACAATCTTAACACTTTGGCGTGAACGTGCATGTAGTGGTATTTAAGACAAGATGAAATCGAGTCTCCTGCATCCACCATTGAGGGAACGTCAGTTCAGTCAGTCTATACATACACTTGCAAACCGTCGTATTTGTTGTTCGTCAGACAATGGAGTGTTAAGTTGGCTGTGTCCCGATAGAATCGTCCTTAATTTATGTGACACGATATAATACAAATCACGTTCATTCAAGCAGCTATGTTTTTTTTTTGTTTTTTTTTTTGGAATAGGAAGGTAGTGTTATTGCAAGCTCCTGATAAACACCTAAGAAATAATGAAATCATGCTCGTCACCGTTCTCTCTTTAGGAGCAAGACAAATTTGTATCGAAGTGCAGCTTGGGCCACACTCGGGCATGGCCCTACAAGTGTCCAAAGCAAGAGGAAGGACGGAGCGAGGTGGCGATGTGGTAAACCACACTGGACTCGCGCGCGAGAAGACCCGGGTTCGATTCCCGGTGCGGCCCTTCCTGATTTCAGTTTCTCAAGGTTTTCCGGAATCACTTCAGGCGAATGCTGAGGTGGTTCCTTACTACAGGCCATCATGGCCGATTCCTTCCCAGTTCATGCTTCTCCGAGCAAATTGCCCCGTATTTTATGACCTAGCTGTCACACATACTTGCCTTGTACTTATCTTAACAAGAAGGCAAAAAAGTATCTTGAGCTGCAAGAGCTCAAGATACTTGTACATTTTTATATCTTGCTGAATGTTCACGAATGCACTTCTCATATTGTAATTTTTAGCTATTTTAGAGTGGTTCCCTAATGCAGAAGTTGAACGCTTGCTGCCCGAAGCGTTAAAAATGCCTGCGTGCAGTGTGTGTGAGTACAACCTGGAAGAACAGGGTTTAAAATTGCTCTCATTGGAGTCCTCCCTTAAATAAGATCCTGATGGAACAGCACCAGTATGGGTTGGTTGAGGAAGGGGGAGTGCTACGAGAAAACCCGCTGACAAATTTCCCGCTTGCAAAATTTTTAACTCGAGTCCACCGGGAAGGAACCCGAAACGCTGTGTTATTAGGCCAGAGTCTAAAATAAATGGAAATAACCGGAGACTACTAGTGTTCAAGCAATCCTATTGACTGAATTTCTGTTTTGTGTATGGATATTATCCGGATATGCTATGTTGCACGTTCACTCGACTAAGGGCCTGCCCACCTGGAGCTTGGAATACGTTGTAGTGTGTTTGAAACACATTTTTTTTAACGAAACTATTAAAAGTGCACCCGATGGAATGATTTACGAAGATAGCACACTTCAGACTGCGCCTGGCGATCTCTTTCAAGACATCACGCACATTATAAAAACCATTTCGGAACACTGTAACATAACTAAAACCAACTTTTTCAAAGCGCTGTATCTCAATATATACGAATCAGATACATAGTAAAGTACTTGAGGGACTTTAATTAAACCTTGCTATGGACTTTCCACCAATAAAATGATTGGGTTACCGCTCTATATATACGCAGCACAACGAGAATAATGCACGCTAATTCAGAGCCCTGCGCTTAGGGGCGATGGACGCATTTGGTGCGCTTAGCAGTGTCGACTTTATCATTCCCGCGCTTCTCGGCCTCAAATGCGGAAAATAGCTCCAGGTAAGAGGGCCCCGTAAGTTCTTCGTAGAGGAAAATTAGGGTAGAGTGCGCATGCCGATTGCGTAGTAACCACTTTCAGTGTTCCAAAACTGGACTGCTTTTATGCTAGTAGCTCTATCGAAACAAACATGGTTAAAATGTAAGGTTAGAGCATTGTTTGTATAAGCAAATGCTTTGAGACGTTTACACTTTCACTGACCTAGTTTTAACACATTTAGAGTATACTCAAAGTTAGTCCAAAAGTTTCTGTTCATGCGAAAGGGTGGGTCTATTAGAAAACTACATGTAAACACTGTTGCCATGTGATTTTGGCAGTTCTATGTAGACGCGCGGAGAACAAAGGCCGGTAACCTCATCTTTAGTCTTCGAAGTAAGTTACTTGACTATTGGCACCATAGACCAAATATGATCTATAGTCTACGATCGGCACCGTCGCAAGATGGTATGGCATCAGGAAACAATAAGCGCTTGCGTCATATTCAAAGTAAATCTGCATTGTTGATTACCACACTGAGGAAAAACCTCACTTTTTCTATGTTTAGACTGAGGATCAAGCTGGGCGAGGTGCAGTTAACGTATCGTGTGCTTTGTCGAATTTCCTACAAATCTCGTTCTATTGTAAGGAAAGTGTTTAATTGTGTCTCACGGTTGCAAATGTAATCACCACGTCATATTCTAGAATGCAAGACGTAGTGTTCGTTCCTGTGAGACCGCCCTTAAGGTGTGTTTACTTTTTGTTTCAGCTCCCGTATGCTTGGTCTTTTGTGTACGACAACCATGAAGCACTGAGGCCACCCGAATTGAACATCCCAGTCAAAGGCTTCGTGCCCACCAAGGTGCAGACGTTCAGGTGAGAGTTTTGATCCGCACAGTTTGTACCTCTGTATTTATAGACTTCAGTGGATAACGTCTCCAGGGCGCGAGCATCCAGCGCGCGACGAGAGATTTGCTTCTCGGAAATGTTCGTGAACTCTCTACGCTTGCCGTGCCCGATGCTCGTTCCCTTGTGACGCGTTGCTGTTTATTTACGTCACTTGTTTCGAAATTCATCGATGGATCCACCAGAGGTTGAAACACCAGTGTACACCGGTTGAGGCATTTTTCGAACATCAAGTTGATATTTCAGCGGTATCTGAGCCTGCTTCCAGGAGCAAATTAATGCCGCTACGCACAAATTCTACAGTTTCCATCGCCCGTTTGTGAAACTCGACATTCGAATTACTTCTGTATAGTTTCGAATAGTTAAAAATTACGGTCGATGCTCCAGTACGCATATCCACCAGTGCCAGCGAATTTTCAGACCTGTTGGATTGGTCGATTAATCGATTTAACCGCACCCAACCGAAACAGTAGTTTTCGAACACCCGGTGTACATCTGTGGATGCACCGGTGAATTTCCGAACACTCGAGTCAGCGCATCGACGAAGCCGTGGTTATTGCGCATGCGTTTGTGGGCGGCCATAACTACTGCACATTCGATTTTTCATTCATTATTTTACAACATTGTATCCAAACCTCGGATTCGTGGACTGTTAAAAACTTCCGTATATTTCCGGATTTTTTTTTACGGAAATATAAAGTAAATATACGGTATACGGAAACGCAATCCGTAATGACAGAAAACGGAGTTGAGCTCCGTAAATACAAACTAAGAAAATTTTCCGTATTTCCTATAGCTTCGGGTTTTGGGGACGAACACAGCTGAGTCTACACGAAACTTTCTGTGCCACTGTGACCAGAAAATTATCGTCTCTGCAGCAGTTATATTCCACGCTTATTAAGACTTAACATTAAAAAGTGTCATAATGTGTCTGTATCATTTAGCAACACTTAAAATACACTAACAGAAACTAAAAAAAGTTGCTTCCGTGACTGTACTAGAAATACCAAAGTTATACCGCAAACATTTTGTGATTGTTGTCGGCGAGTTTTTAGGGCCGTGGACACACTAACTTTTTGACTCGGGTTCAAATCTTGCTCAGGCATAAATATACTTTCTTAACTAGCTTTTTTATACATAGTAAAACACCCACATCAAGAAAATTAAAGATTTTTCATTATCTATTTTTTTTAAAACTGGAAGTACAGAAAACTTACTTGAAAATTAACGGAGAGGTCCCGTGAATTCACGGAAAGTTTTGTCAAATTTACAGAATGTTTGTTTTTCAAAATCAGTATTTCTGTAATTTTTGAGACTTTGCGGACACTTCTGGAAACATTTTAACCAGTACTTTTCCGTAAAATTAAAAAAACTTGTTTTAAAAGTGTGGGTAAATGCGTGTTTTTTTCCTTCAGTTAAATTAACCTATGATATTGTCGAGTAAGTGGGCCGTTCTCACACGCGCAACCATAATATCCACGGCCACGGCTGTTCATACACTTATAGGTATGGTTATGTCTATACCATCGAATTAAGAAATTACAGCGAAGCAACGAGTTAAGTTAGTCGTAGAGTGGATTCGACCCAACTGTATACAGCATGCAGAGTTCAATAAAGATATGTACAGGCCCTGCCAAAACTGCCAGGAAAGTACAATTTCAGTTGCATATATCGGAAGAAAACTTTATGGTCAATCACCGTTCGGGAATTACGGCCAACTATGCTTATAAGTTCGCATAGAGCTTAAATGGCCATTTGTTAATTTTCCTTGTCTGCATCGATGCCTATGATATGAATTTGACGAGTACATCTTAAACTGTTCGGGGATTACGGTCAACTATGTTATTAGTTCGCATAGGGATTAAATGACCATTTGTTAATTTTCCTTGTCTGCATCGATGCCTATGATATGAATTTGACGAGTACATCTTAAACAGTTCGGGAATTACGGTCAACTATGCTTATGTGTTCGCATAGGGCTTAAACGGCATGTGTAGTTTATATCGTATTTGCGAAGACTCTGAGATAACCCTCCCGAATTAGCATAGACTCGAAGANTAAACGGCATGTGTAGTTTATATCGTATTTGCGAAGACTCTGAGATAACCCTCCCGAATTAGCATAGACTCGAAGGGAATCCTTCATGAATCCTTAATCCTCATTCCCAAAAATGAGTAATTTAGCCACATTGTGGGATCGTTGAAAAAAATAGAAAAAGTAATATTTTAAAAAGTTTGGAAAATTTGGGACATTGCGAGGGTAAAAAGGGGTATTTCGANAAAAAAATAGAAAAAGTAATATTTTAAAAAGTTTGGAAAATTTGGGACATTGCGAGGGTAAAAAGGGGTATTTCGAGGGAAAAACGGGATATTTTTAGGGACTAAGGAACATTTCGAGGGAAATTAGGGATATTTCGAGGGGAAATGGCTGCCAAAATGGCCGTCGTTAAAGCAGAATGCAAGAGCATGATGTGGCCGTTTGGCCGATCCCTCCCGCCATCCTGTGTTAGAATCGGCTATATATAACTACTAGTGTTTGCATCGTAAAACATAGTAAACGCATTAAGGCCACGTCCGGCCGTGAGGAAGTATTGCGACGGCGGTGGAAACTAGCATAAGCAAGCTTTGCTTGTGTTCTGTTAAGCTGCGACTATAAGGTTTCGATACAGCGATCTGTTCAGAAAAGATTCTATTGTCGCCAAAGTTTAAAACACGGTTTTACAGAAGACTATATGTCTTAACTTACAGCGATTTTGGCCGATTTCTACACTTTTCAACTATCACAATTATGTTTAAATAACCAAATTAATGAATTGGTAACAAAATTCGACTTTCATTTCTGTCCTGAAGGAAAGATTTACTTTGGAATATTCCATCATTTCTCATAAAATAGCATTGACACAATTGCACACAATGAGACCCGTACAACTAGGAAAGCCCCAGTAGACCGTGTCAGTGAGCAAATGTTCGTATTAACTAACTTATTTCCATGCATTTACGTGGAATTCGATGAGGAACATTACACAAGTTTGTGCTAAAATTCAAGTCGAATTATTTTAATATTCGTTGTCTAATGTCATGTGTAATGTTATGCGTATGACATTTGTTTGATAACATATTAGGCCATCAAAAGATACTAATAAACACTAAAAATAGATTGCAAGTGCCCTTCAAATTCCCACCCCAAAAATCCTCCAATAAAGATTCCCAGTAATAAAAATGCAGTGTTTTAAGTGTCAAAAATAAAGGCGAATATTGTGTTCGGTTAATTTTTTTTTCGTTTATGCGTATTTCATTTTTCTTTATTGTCAGATATTTAGTGAGCGCTGGTTGCTCCGGGTAGGCGCGAAGCTGAAAGCAGGGTGTTAATGGTTTCACCCCCCCCCCCAATATTTTGCGTCTAAAGTTGTCAACAATTAGTATTAAAATCATTATCAAGCCTTTAATATCGATACATATATATAACTATTGTTAACTATAGTCTATTCGCGGTTAGGTACTTCCAACTCTTTTCTGTAGCCCTGCTGAATTTCCAGGATCTTTCTGCGCCTCATACAAAGCTTTAAAAGGTAAAATTTCAATTTAACCAAAAATAAGATACTTTTATGAAAAACACAAGTATAAGGCGCTTGTGATACATGACATATGTAAGAAACAACCAAGCATGTCAGACATGGGGTGATTATTCAAACGTCTGTTTCAAAGAAAGTGTGAAGAAACCGCGNTAAGAAACAACCAAGCATGTCAGACATGGGGTGATTATTCAAACGTCTGTTTCAAAGAAAGTGTGAAGAAACCGCGAATAGACTGTATGATGCATTTTATTATACTGTAAGGCAATTCGTCTCCCAGAATTTTGTCCTAATTAAAACCTGCGTCAGCACCGCTAGTGCCCGTGAAGTCTACCTCCCTTCACTTCTCCGGATCCCTTGATAAATTTCTGGCTGCGCATCTGTACGGGAATATGTGCCTACTCAACAAAAAGACTCCACCGCAAAACAAAATATACTGAAAGAAAGTTAATTTGACCGATCGATAATCATTTCTGGCTCTTATGCATTGTCTGTTGTGCGTAATTTGTCCGAAAAGTATATTCATAATTTTCCTTCNATGCATTTTATTATACTGTAAGGCAATTCGTCTCCCAGAATTTTGTCCTAATTAAAACCTGCGTCAGCACCGCTAATGCCCGTGAAGTCTACCTCCCTTCACTTCTCCGGGTCCCTTGATAAATTTCTGGCTGCGCATCTGTACGGGAATATGTGCCTACTCAACAAAAAGACTCCACCGCAAAACAAAATATATTGAAAGAAAGTTAATTTGACCGACCGATAATCATTTCTGGCTCTTATGCATTGTCTGTTGTGCGTAATTTGTCCGAAAAGTATATTCATAATTTTCCTTCNCGATAATCATTTCTGGCTCTTATGCATTGTCTGTTGTGCGTAATTTGTCCGAAAAGTATATTCATAATTTTCCTTCTAAAATTTGACCCAAGTTGACTGCTGACTCATCGGCCATCTCTCGCCAATGAATCAGTCCCTTGCTTCTTCAATCCCTTGGCCTCAGGCAAAAGAAGAACAGGGGTCGGACGTTTGCACAGCAGCTCGGGGCACTTCAGCCTTTGTTCGTCGTATCCCCACTGTAGCGTCAATAGTACTTGTTTGGAACCGCTTCCAAGTCTTGCAGCCTGGAGTAGTCCGGCCCACCTCCGCCAACTTATCACGTCTTGGAGTTTTTCTGTTCCACTTGGGCCATCTTTTCAGCGCAGGCCGTCGACGGGCATTAAGGCCGATTCCAATCGATTTTGTGTACGCAAGAATCGTCTGCAAATAACGTGTAGGGCATACATTAAAAGTATGGACCACAGAAAATATTTTCAACCAATGAAAGACGACTATACGTGAACTTGATTGTGGCGAAGTAGTGGTTTTCTTCAAATTAATATGGTAAATTACTTCTTTCTCTCCTATTCACCTTGAATTCTCTTGGCCGATGGCCCTATGTAGACGACACGAAATCGCCATCCCGTACCTACACGTCTACAAGGTCGACGTACGCGATCACGATGACCATGAATATTGTAAAGAATACCGACTTTCATCTTGATACGTAGGTACAGCTTCATTACCTNACGCGATCACGATGACCATGAATATTGTAAAGAATACCGACTTTCATCTTGATACGTAGGTACAGCTTCATTACCCACACGTTTATCATCGTTAACCGAACCTAACGTGTCTATGTAACATGTCTGTCGTGTGAACATATGTTGCATGTTTCCCTTTACAGTGTTGCCACGTCTACTGATTTTGCAATTTTTTCTCCCCCCACCCTCCTTTTCTAAAATCTATTGCTGAAATTAGATGAAAAGAGGCAGATCTGTTTTTTGCACTTTCATAGCCAGTTTAAAAAAAAAATCACAACATTGCAATGCCACTTAGCACACATCTACATTGAATTTTTATATTTTAAGTTTGTAGTTTGCGTGTTGCAAAGCGTTGCTAATTGTGGAGAGTGCTAAAGTTTGTAGGGGTTGCATTAGTTGTTCTCGGCTATTTTTCTTTGCGAGTACATATGTACATTTTTATCTTAATATTTTATTTATGGGTATCTGGCTTGAAAGGACAAGTGTCTATTACTAACAATTTTTTATTGATTTTATATGAACTGTAAAATAAAAGTTTGTAATTTAAATCAACTATTTTTTTTCATTGTTCGATCTCCTGCATTTACAAGTGGTAGGGCTGGCAACATTGTACATATAAACCTGTGCTAAATATGCGTTTTTTGTTTGTCGGCTCACGACCATATCGGAGGACGGAGATCTCTGTTGGGAGATTTTCCAGTAATGAGCTTTATGATTGCTTACCTTTTTTTTTTTATCTGTCATTGTTTCGTGTCTGTCCTATGCATTTGCTGAAATCTCTGAAGTTCCTGAACACCTCGGCATTCTACGGCGAAAGCAGACGTGAATGTGAGACAGTGAGCCATGGGTTAAGTCTGCTTTAATCATTAATTGTCCTAGTATTTCCCTTTCTACTATCANCATTGTTCGATCTCCTGCATTTACAAGTGGTAGGGCTGGCAACATTGTACATATAAACCTGTGCTAAATATGCGTTTTTTGTTTGTCGGCTCACGACCATATCGGAGGACGGAGATCTCTGTTGGGAGATTTTCCAGTAATGAGCTTTATGATTGCTTACCTTTTTTTTTTTTTACCTGTCATTGTTTTGTGTCTGACCTATGCATTTGCTGAAATCTCTGAAGTTCCTGAACACCTCGGCATTCTACGGCGAAAGCAGACGTGAATGTGAGACAGTGAGCCATGGGTTAAGTCTGCTTTAATCATTAATTGTCCTAGTATTTCCCTTTCTACTATAAAATTCCTGGCTGATCTAAAGTTGGATTTACAACAGAAAAATTAAGCGTAAAATTATGCGTTATGGCATGTACAGAAGAATCGAAAATGTGTTTTCGTATGTATTGGTTTCCAATGGAACTTAGGTCGTGTGCGATGTTGGAATTTCCTTAAACGTTAAAAAATAGTTATATTTTGTATCTTAAGTAAAACTTGTGTCGCGGCGACCAATCAGAATAAAGCAGTTGGTGTTGGCGGTAAACTGTTATTTACAGTAATGTAAGTATAAAGAATTAAAAAAAGGCATGTGTGTGCATATGTCGATTATATTATTGTTCACAAAATAAGCTTCTATGCTATAAAATGTCTGTTTTGGTACATGCTCCGTTTAAATGCTTAAATATGGTTGTATTATACGAGGTTAGGTTAGGAACAAAAGTAAACAGGACAGGCTTGTCACAAGTTTTCATTGGCTGAACTTCAGAAGACGTATCAGTTGCGAGAACCGCATATTATTAACGCGTAATTTTTTATTGTAAACTCAGCTTTAACCCTTATAATTTTCCCGCCACTTCAGAGTCCCCCACAAATGCTGTCAATATGTACATACAAAACTTCTAAATTAATATTTTCTTAAAGATTATTGCTGCACAGAATACTTTTGTCTATGATTTTTTATAGTACCGTGTATTGTACACTTCAAACACTATTCTTATCCTTAAAAAGTTTTTCTTTAAATTACTGATCACAATTTAAAAGTGTTGTGGATTAGAAATTACTGCAATCGTTATTATGATTTGTAGAGCAAATCAGACATCAAATTTTAAACTGATCATATATACAGAATGTTTGATGAGAACTGAAGCCATAAAATTTTTCATGCTGGAGTTGGCTCCGAAGAGCATGACAGTGACACGACAACGGAGCCGCCAACACGGCGGCTTTAAAACGCTAGTTTGTCCACCGGGAAAACAGGATAAAGCCAGGGAATTTCATGTGACAGGGAATTTTCACCCGTCAGGAAACATGTATATAATTAATTCTGCAAAAACTTNCGCGTAATTTTTTATTGTAAACTCAGCTTTAACCCTTATAATTTTCCCGCCACTTCAGAGTCCCCCACAAATGCTGCCAATATGTACATACAAAACTTCTAAATTAATATTTTCTTAAAGATTATTGCTGCACAGAATAATTTTGTCTATGATTTTTTATAGTACCGTGTATTGTACACTTCAAACACTATTCTTATCATTAAAAAGTTTTTCTTTAAATTACTGATCACAATTTAAAAGTGTTGTGGATTAGAAATTACTGCGATCGTTATTATGATTTGTAGAGCAAATCAGACATCAAATTTTAAACTGATCATATATACAGAATGTTTGATGAGAACTGAAGCCATAAAATGTTTCATGCTGGAGTTGGCTCCGAAGAGCATGACAGTGACACGACAACGGAGCCGCCAACACGGCGGCTTTAAAACGCTAGTTTGTCCACCGGGAAAACAGGATAAAGCCAGGGAATTTCATGTGACAGGGAATTTTCACCCGTCAGGAAACATGTATATAATTAATTCTGCAAAAATGTTTAGTTGTGTTGTGTGAATATAGACAAGTGTAAATATGAAGCATATGTATTTTAAGATTTCAACTGTTGAGTTTATGAACTGGCAATAATACATCTTTGCTAAGTTACATAGGCCTAAACGTAAAAAATAAAATATTTTTGATGTCTTGTAATGGATGCTCATGTGAAGTAAATAACGTGAAATTTCAATGGGCTAAATCAAATGTTGGCCTTGCTTGATTGTCTGTTGCAGTGTAATTTAATTCATCTTTATTGATGGCATATTTGTTGTCAACAGTGAAAAAAATCGTACTGGAAGGTTTCAGTATTCCTGAAAATACANTGTGTGAATATAGACAAGTGTAAATATGAAGCATATGTATTTTAAGATTTCAACTGTTGAGTTTATGAACTGGCAATAATACATCTTTGCTAAGTTACATAGGCCTAAACGTAAAAAATAAAATATTTTTGATGTCTTGTAATGGATGCTCATGTGAAGTAAATAACGTGATTGTAAGAAATTTCAATGGGCTAAATCAAATGTTGGCCTTGCTTGATTGTCTGTTGCAGTGTAATTTAATTCGTCTTTATTGATGGCATATTTGTTGTCAACAGTGAAAAAAATGGTACTGGAAGGTTTCAGTATTCCTGAAAATACATCAGGGAAAATGGTAAGATACTGACTGGAAAACAGGAAAAAGTCCGGGAATTCCAAAATTAAATTTCAGTGGACACCCTAAACTAGTTTCGAAGGCAGTGGACAGGAGTGACATTAGGAATACATGATGCTGTCAAGGAATGCTGATATTACGTTTAAGCACCAAACGATGTGGAGTTTTGCAAGTGTAATCTAGCAAACAATAATTTTTCCCTTGTTAAGATGAAAAAAATTTTCACTGTATGGAAAAGTAGTAGAACTATTCGTTTTATAACATTGTACACCCTGTTCGCAGTGCTGCACAACCATAGACTAAAGATGAGGTAGGCGTAGAACNTGATGCTGTCAAGGAATGCTGAAATTACGTTTAAGCACCAAACGATGTGGAGTTTTGCAAGTGTAATCTAGCAAACAATAATTTTTCCCTTGTTAAGATGAAAAACATTTTCACTGTACGGAAAAGTAGTAGAACTATCCGTTTTATAACATTGCACACCCTGTTCGCAGTGCTGCACAGACCATAGACTAAAGATGAGGTAGGCGTAGAACAATCTCGCTGACTGCGTACAACCTGTCTCCGTGTCCCAAAACATTGAACTGCTTTTCTACCAGCACAACTAACAAACAGCATGGATTGAATTTGAGGGCCGCGATGGTGTAGTGGTCAGACTACTCGCCTCCAACCTAGGCGAACCAGGTTCGATTGCCGTCAGGGTCGTTCCCGGATTTTCACATGTGGGAATCGTGCCGGATGATGCCACTTGTTTGCTGGTTTTCTCAGGAATCTCCTGTTTCTTTCATCCTTGTACTCCAGCATTGCTCCATACTCACCTCACTTCACTCTCATCAGCACTCAAGGCTTCGCTGTTAAGAGTGCCCAAATCTCTTCACTCATTTCAATTTGAGGTCAGAACACTGATTAGTAAACAAGTGGTTTGAGATGTATGTATACTTCTTCTATTCAATTTGTAAAGCAGTTTGATTAGATTCAAATTGGTAAAAATATTTTATTTATAAAATAGTATGTGTCAATTAAAAATTAAGTGATAAACAAGTAAGTTCATCACTGTTGACCAAGTGACTTGGACAGTTGTGTTGCTTGGGGTAGGTCAATGTTGGGTACATGCGCAGAAGACAAATAATCAGTCTACCTCATCTTTAGTCTGTGGCACAGACCAACAGAAATAAAAATCACTTGTTTGCAGGGCTGCTAGATTATATAGTTCAATACAAAATCTATCATTTGACTGTCTTTTGTATAATGTAAAGCAATGTATAATATTACAAAAATCACACAGTTTAATACATTCACATAAATTTAATTTATAGCAAACAGTTCTATTGACAATGCATATTGAATGGTGTGTGCGAGAATCTGTAACATATAACAGTGTCAGTGCGGTACTAGAGAGAGATATCAGTTTGGTCTGTATAGACCATCAGTGTCGTGTGGTTTCCCTCCCTCAAAGCTGCGCAAAGATTTTCTCATTTGAACTTTACTATACCTTTTCCACTTGTGAAAACTCTGGACACAGGGCTGGTGCAAGGTAATTTGGCACCCTAGGCAAAAGACCTGTAGTGCACTCCTTGTATTGTAACTCTCTCGGCGTACACACATCCTGTAATCAGCAGAGTTAACAAAAACATCCTCGATACCAAAAGGTTTATACTGCTGACTCATTAAAAGTAAACAATAGGATTTTTTTATTTATAGAAAATTTAAAGTATCTTACAAAATACATTTTCTTGAAAACAATACTGATCCCCTTGAGCACTTTGCTCCAGGTGGAGATCTTCAAAATGCTGGTACATGAAGACAGGACGACACACATGTATAAAAGTAGTTCAAACAGTACATGGGTAGCTCAGTGATAAATTGGTTATGAGCACAGTGAGAAAAGAGATATTATTCATTAAGATAGATGAGAACAGAAGAAAATGGCCACATTGTTCAAGTATAACCACATTGAAAATGTCACATAGAACACTATTATTTCAAGGTAGATAAGAACAAATATAACTATTTGTAGTGAATAGGCATATGTAACATACCGGCCCTATTGGATATGAAGCCAGGGGCATATCAAAGGGAGGAGTCCAGGGGTTCCAAACACACCTTAAGGGTAGAACACTCGTAGAGTAAACTGTAAATAAAAAGGTAATTATCTAGTTTAGGGGCTTTTCTGAAAAACACAATAAAAATTTAAAATTATGATATATTTCTACTCTACTAATGATGCAGAACACGAATATACTAGGGGCATCGCTTTAAAATAAGTGCAACATATTTTAAAAAATTGAACAAGTTTGTGAGATGACTGTTTCTGACAGTTTGTTTACGTTTATGAACGAAACGTTTTATGCCAACAAAAGTTGTTTTAATGAATTCAGCATAGCTTACCTAGTTGATATTGAAGCGGCCGTAGTGTTAAAATAAGTAGAACATATTAAAAAAAACTTGCGAAATATGTTTGTTTGTGTCTATTAACGTCAGAGGAATTATACCAGCCCCCTACCTAGGTGAGTCAATTTACATTCTTTTGGTGTGTTTTACGGTTCCTTTAAATCCCTGCAATCCTACATTCGTATTTTAGTGTAAAACCCAAACATCCTAGGTTAGTGTAAAACCCAAACATCCTAGGTTAGTATAAAACCCAAACATCCTAGGTTAGTGTAAAACCCTACTATCCTAGGTTAGTTTAAAACCCTAACATCATAGGTTAGTGTAAAACCCAACAATCCTAGGTTAGTTTAAAAATGTAAAATAGTGATTCGCCCATCGTGGGGTTAGGTTTTGTTAGGTTAGGTGGGCATATATTACGAAATTAGTCAGACGTTAATGCCCTTAGTATATTCGTGTTCTGCATCATTAGTAGAGTAGAAATATGTCATAATTTTAAATTTTTATTGTGTTTTTCAGAAAAGCCCCTAAACTAGATAATTACCAATAAAAAGTAACAATCAAATAGAAAACTTGTGAGATAAAATTTTGATGGTTGAAGAATTGTATTGCCCATGAACCAACTGAGATTCTCACTTTAATGACATATCCCTGGACTTATTTTTACCTGTCTAGTCAAAACTTTTANATCAGGGAAAATGGTAAGATACTGACTGGAAAACAGGAAAAAGTCCGGGAATTCCAAAATTAAATTTCAGTGGACACCCTAAACTAGTTTCGAAGGCAGTGGACAGGAGTGACATTAGGAATACATGATGCTGTCAAGGAATGCTGAAATTACGTTTAAGCACCAAACGATGTGGAGTTTTGCAAGTGTAATCTAGCAAACAATAATTTTTCCCTTGTTAAGATGAAAAAAATTTTCACTGTATGGAAAAGTAGTAGAACTATTCGTTTTATAACATTGTACACCCTGTTCGCAGTGCTGCACAACCATAGACTAAAGATGAGGTAGGCGTAGAACAATCTCGCTGACTGCGTACAACCTGTCTCCGTGTCCCAAAACATTGAACTGCTTTTCTACCAGCACAACTAACAAACAGCATGGATTGGATTTGAGGGCCGCGATGGTGTAGTGGTCAGACTACTCGCCTCCAACCTAGGCGAACCAGGTTCGATTCCCGTTGGGGTCGCTCCCGGATTTTCACATGTGGGAATCGTGCCGGATGATGCCACTTGTTGGCTGGTTTTCTCAGGAATCTCCTGTTTCCTTCATCCTTGTACTCCAGCATTGCTCCATACTCACCTCACTTCACTCTCATCAGCACTCAAGGCTTCGCTGTTAATAGTGCCCAAATCTCTTCACTCACTTCAATTTGAGGTCAGAACACTGATTAGTAAACAAGTGGTTTGAGATGTATGTATACTTCTTCTATTCAATTTGTANTTCAATTTGAGGTCAGAACACTGATTAGTAAACAAGTGGTTTGAGATGTATGTATACTTCTTCTATTCAATTTGTAAAGCAGTTTGATTAGATTCAAATTGGTAAAAATATTTTATTTATAAAATAGTATGTGTCAATTAAAAATTAAGTGATAAACAAGTAAGTTCATCACTGTTGACCAAGTGACTTGGACAGTTGTGTTGCTTGGGGTAGGTCAATGTTGGGTACATGCGCAGAAGACAAATAATCAGTCTACCTCATCTTTAGTCTGTGGCACAGACCAACAGAAATAAAAATCACTTGTTTGCAGGGCTGCTAGGTTATATAGTTCAATACAAAATCTATCATTTGACTGTCTTTTGTATAATGTAAAGCAATGTATAATATTACAAAAATCACACAGTTTAATACATTCACATAAATTTAATTTATAGCAAACAGTTCTATTGACAATGCATATTGAATGGTGTGTGCNCACAGTTTAATACATTCACATAAATTTAATTTATAGCAAACAGTTCTATTGACAATGCATATTGAATGGTGTGTGTGAGAATCTGTAACATATAACAGTGTGAGTGCGGTACTAGAGAGAGATATCAGTTTGGTCTGTATAGACCATCAGTGTCGTGTGGTTTCCCTCCCTCAAAGCTGCACAAAGATTTTCTCATTTGAACTTTACTATACCTTTTCCACTTGTGAAAACTCTGGACACAGGGCCGGTGCAAGGTAATTTGGCACCCTAGGCAAAAGACCTGTAGTGCACTCCTCGTATTGTAACTCTCTCGGCGTACACACATCCTGTAATCAGCAGAGTTAACAAAAACATCCTCGATACCAAAAGGTTTATACTGCTGACTCATTAAAAGTAAACAATAGGATTTTTTTATTTATAGAAAATTTAAAGTATCTTACAAAATACATTTTCTTGAAAACAATACTGAACCCCTTGAGCACTTTGCTCCAGGTGGAGATCTTCAAAATGCTGGTACATGAAGACAGGACGACACACATGTATAAAAGTAGTTCAAACAGTACATGGGTAGCTCAGTGATAAATTGGTTATGAGCACAGTGAGAAAAGAGATATTATTCATTAAGATAGATGAGAACAGAAGAAAATGGCCACATTGTTCAAGTATAACCACATTGAAAATGTCACATAGAACACTATTATTTCAAGGTAGATAAGAACAAATATAACTATTTGTAGTGAATAGGCATATGTAACATACCGGCCCTATTGGATATGAAGCCAGGGGCATATCAAAGGGAGGAGTCCAGGGGTTCCAAACACACCTTAAGGGTAGAACACTCCTAGAGTAAACTGTAAATAAANCTAGAGTAAAATGTAAATAAAAAGTAACAATCAAATAGAAAACTTGTGAGATAAAATTTTGACGGTTGAAGAATTGTATTTCCCATGAACCAACTGAGATTCTCACTTTAATGACATATCCCTGGACTTATTTTTACCTGTCTAGTCAAAACTTTTATTATTTTAAAATGTAATTTTTGTTTTTAAAATACATGCAACTGGAAGTGTTTTTAGTAAAAACTAGTATCCCATAGCAGTGGCTACTGAGATAGCACACTGAAGATCACGTCATATGAATAAAAGCTGATATCCATGAATTTAGAATTTTTGCTTTAGTAAATTTTGGGAAAATTTCTTAACATTTTAATATATATTATTTTATTAATGGGGCTAAGTTTCACACAAGAAACACTTGAGATTTGTGTGTGTGTGTAATGCAGAGGATAATATATCTGGCAAATTACTCTAATGTATAGTTTCCATAACTTCAATATTTCTTCTCTGTCATATCTGCCTCCCACCCCTAACAAGATTCCTGGATGCGTGCTTGTATGACCCTATCTGAAAATAATAAATACCCCATGAAAGAGTATACCAGTCAAATAACTCCGCAGGTGCCATTCCCCTCTTGAAAACTTCACAATTTATTATAAAGAACTGTAAATGTATTGTTCCAGAGTACATTTTCCATGCTCGGGCCTTTTGAGCGCCGAGATTCTGGTGTCGATGCAGCTCAATGTGAGCATGTACGAGACATCGCTCAGTTTCCGGCGGAACAAGATATGTCTCAAAGGTGCACCGCATGCCAATAGTTAGTTCTCACTTAAACACTATGGAAATCTGTCAGTACAGAAAAAATACCTGCCACTGGCTGCATGTACACTTGCTAACATATCATTACCCTCATAAGAAAACCTCAAACTCCACTTTTAATTGTTTTTAGATTTTTACACCATTATAACAAAACAAATCAACTGATCGACTACAAAAAGTTTGTCTTCAGGACTGTTTAAAAATAATCTATAAACCTTGTAACTTCACTATGAGTTTTCAAACAGCGAAAAACTCATTCATCCACTTCTCTTCAAATGTGGGTTAAATATCACGTGTGTCTAAATTATTAATAACAATTTTGTATCAAACAGCAAACAATTGCCTTTGAAATCAATATAATTAATTTGTTTCTCTCTCCTGTAAAATACCAGTTTTTGGAGTTACGAGGTTTTCTCTTGAGAGTGGCGATATATAATTATCTTGGCAGTGATTAAAAATTAATAGCCTATAGACTGTTTACAGTCAATTAAGCAGTTTTAAAACAATCCTTTGGGAAAAAAAATTACTTACCGTAAGTACTTAAATGCCACAGTACAATATAGTNCACTGGCATACGGGCTCCTAAAGCAAATTAGTAAAAATAGTTCTTAACACTTGGCATTGTATTGTGTGTGTCGTGTTTGAATTTGTGGCCACTGAAGATACTACTGTATGTATTTCTTGTTTTATACACATTAAAGTATGACTTTACATATTATTAGTAACACATTTACATTGCTAACAATTCCATGGCTTTACTTAGCGCCCGGCACACAGCAATGTTAATTTTTATTTACGGCAGTATATAAAATGTGAAAAAAAAAGTATATCTTAAGCAGGGCTTTCAAAAGTGCTCAATTAACTGTGAACAGCCCATAGTTGAATTGCTGGCACTGAAATTTATTTCTTGTTTGTTTTTGAGTAAGAAATAACTTGACAGTGAAATAAATGTTGTCCATAATTTCACAGAACATATCACTTGCTAGACACCTAAGTAGGTACCAGATGTTATTAGATCCAAAGCAGTATTAATTTTTACATGTAGTAGAAGGATACAAAAGGTGTAGACTGAAGGAGCTAAAGAGGGCTTCCAAATTTTGTTCAATTAAGTGTTGACGTGAACCAGGCGTTCACGGTTACCTTTGTGCCGACTGTAACTGCCGCAGTAGTGTCCTCCACTCCAGATGCACCATACCAGCGCACATGTGTGCAAGAATGATAGTGTGTTCAGTGTATATCAAGTGTATTTGTCCATGTGTGATAGTGCACCGTGTCATTAATTATTCAGTTTAACAATTTAATCATTATTATTTACCAATATAGTTTCGTCAGTATAGTGCATTAGTGTTTAGTATTTATTCAGTATTGATGTATACCATAATTATCGTGTGTCAAAACAGTCATCACATACATAGCCAGCCAGGGACATGTGACATTTTCAAGTTGGCAATGCAGTGGCTGCTACGAGTCAATACTTATATTTAATATTAATATAATGGTGTTTTATTATGTAAATACAAGGGTAATTGTGTTTTATTATGTAAGTTGTGTTTAATTATGTTTATATAAGGTATATCATGTTTACATCTCATTAGCATTTTAAGTCGCATTTGTTTCATCTCTCCACCACCAGGTGTCGGCCGTGCTTAGGTGGCACGAGCCGATGCATTGCTCAGGACAGTAGGCAACATCACTTCGGCGCGAGCGGACGTGGTAAGTCTCTCGTTTCACAAGAACCTCGGCACCAGCCTCTCAGGCTGCAACCTCACTCAGCAATCGCATCATCATATCATTCACGAAGCAACTAGTATTTTTATGTTAAATCTCACCGAGGAGAGAGCAGCGTCACGCATCTTAAGTAATGATAATCCAGCAGTGTGTTTATATGACCACGCGGTCACCACATGTTTGATGAAAGTGTTCAATAAAATAATTATATAAACTTGAGTGCGTTATTAATTCAGGCGTGCGCAGCGGCCATACAGCTCGCAATTTCATAATATCTGACGGTGTATTACCAGAGACCCCTGGGCCGTCGGCCGAACGACCCAATAATCTCATTAGCTCACCGTAGAGCTGTGGCGCCGGGCAACTTAATAATCTTTACATTACAGCTCTGGTATACGATCACGTCAGTGTGTACCAGTTGGCAGATCAGGACTTGCCAAAAGGTTCAGTTCCAGGTGTCACTAAGTGCGCTGCTGTGCTCAACCAGAACTGTGGGCAGGCATACTCAGACTACTTGGCCATGGATTACCTGATGTTCTAATGCGTTTGGAGCATGGAGCCAACTTTCATCCCTCCTCCAGTGCTGGACATTGAATGCACATTAAGACATCAGAAGATAGTTTAGAGAATTTGCAAAGAAAGTTGTCAATAGAGTAAAGCAATTTCATGCTTCGTTATTGATGAATCTTCCAGAAGAGGAAACAGAGAATCCTCTATAAAGTATTTTACTTCTGGATTTGAGAGTATACTATAGAAACCTAAAAGTGGGAGTGGACCTACTTCCCTGATTTGTCAATGAGTAAAACTGCTCTATAATATAAACCTTGCAGTGGGAGCAGCCCCACTGCACAGATTGAGGATAACCCTGAAGAAAAAGTTGTGGAAAACTTTAAAAGGATTTATCAGCAGGCAGCACAGTTTGCACCTCCCTCTCCTCCCTCTAGTGTACTGAAGAGATCACCTATGATGACTTGGCAATGAACAAGGAACTGATGGAATGGAGAAACAAAGACAAAGGTAAGAAAACATGGAAAAGAACCAGGGATTATGCAGACAATCGCAACAGGCAACAGAAACGTATCATAATCCAGACAAGATTCATTACTAAAATGACTGACTACAGGGGGTGGGAGATCAAAAAGATGTCCGGAGGCCCCCCTTTCTGCTGGACGTCAACGCAGATGGATTGAATCAAAAGTAGAATATCAGTTAATTAGTCAAGTATTTAGTTGCTAATAAAATGNGGATGTCAACGCAGATGGATTGAATCAAAAGTAGAATATCAGTTAATTAGTCAAGTATTTAGTTGCTAATAAAATTAAAGGGTTGGGAAAAGTTTTGTGGTCCTTAAACCAAGCCAAAGCCCAAAAGAAAGCAAGAGGAAATTAACAGGAGAAGTAAAGGAGTACTGTTGGTACTCAGAAAGAGCACAGCAGGTGCAGGTGGTGATAAGAAAGCACGCCTGGTCTTTGGCTGGCCATGTAAAAAANGGACGTCAACGCAGATGGATTGAATCAAAAGTAGAATATCAGTTAATTAGTCAAGTATTTAGTTGCTAATAAAATGAAAGGGTTGGGAAAAGTTTAGTGGTCCTTAAACCAAGCCAAAGCCCAAAAGAAAGCAAGAGGAAATTAACAGGAGAAGTAAAGGAGTACTGTGGGTACTCAGAAAGAGCACAGCAGGTGCAGGTGGTGATAAGAAAGCACGCCTGGTCTTTGGCTGGCCATGTAAAAAAAAACAGGAGCTCCTGCTTCCATTTGCTGCACACCCACTGGGGTGTCGTCTTTTTAATTTGTTTTACCTTAAAGAAAGATAATTTTAATTTTCAACATAAAAACTCCCAACAACAAATTCTTCTTTCCGGATTTTTAATTGAAAACAAAATTTGGTACGGTTATTGTTGGATGAAACCATTTCAGTTTGTGGTTTGCTATTTTATAAAAATTTTCTAGGCTGTCTTAATTCACTTTTTCTCCACTAATCCCGGGAAAATATTTATTACAGATAAATGGAAACTCACCTTAGTGTACAAATTTATATATTGACAGAATATTATAGATTTTGACTTTTCATATACCTACATTCTGAAAGTGCTTTCCTACTGAAAGCATGTGCACGGTTATGTACTCTCTGTAGGCACTTTCTATGCTAACCATTTTATTTCCAAAAGAGCGTATAACATAAATATTATTTAAGAGATCTTGAACAGCACCAAAAACTGTATTTTTAGCCTCATAAATGTGCAGTTGAAAACACACATTACCAAATCTACTTATATTTGCTTCTGATTTTCAACTAGAAAATGTCTCATAGTTATATACAGCTGCACACAGCATGCTGAAAATACTGCATGCCAGTACAGTGTTTCACGAAACTGGCAGGCATTTGATAAGTGTGTAAATCTTGCATTATCACTTCTTCGCCTTGAAATTCAAAATAGTTCCAGTTGGCTGGGTGTCCAAGGGATGCTCGAGTATTAATGGCTGAGGTGCAGTTAACTGAGCAGTTTTAGAAGTCTTAATTAACTTACTTTTGTCTTTTGTGTATGCTTTTCACTGTTATGGCAATTTTTCACTCTAATGTACACTGAAGAGCCAAAAAAACTGGTACACCTGCCTAATATCGTGTAGGACCCCCGCGAGCACGCAGAAGTGCCGCAGGACGGCGTGGCATGGACTCTACTAATGTCTGAAGGTATACAGGAGGCATTGAAATCTGCACCAATTTGAGAAAGGGTTGCACGTCTGTCACGTTTAATGGTTCTCGTCAGTCGTTGTTTGTCCCGTTTGTTCACAATCTTTTTCCGGCCGCAGCGATGTCGAAGATTTGATGTTTTACCGGATTCTCGATATTCACGGTACACTNCCGCGAGCACGCAGAAGTGCCGCAAGACGACGTGGCATGGACTCTACTAATGTCTGAAGGTATACAGGAGGCATTGAAATCTGCGCCAATTTAAGAAAGGGTTGCACGTCTGTCACGTTTAATGGTTCTCGTCAGTCGTTGTTTGTCCACAATCTTTTTCCGGCCGCAGCGATGTCGAAGATTTGATGTTTTACCGGATTCCCGATATTCACGGTACACTCGTGAAATGGTCGTACGCGAAAATCCAAATTTTATGCTACCTGAGAGATGCTATGTCCCATCTCCCGTGCGCCGACTATAACACCACGTTCAAACTCACTTAAATCTTGATAACCTGTCATTCTAGCCAGACGCTTGTTGTCTTATATAGGCCCTGCTGACCGCATCGCGTTACTCTTATTGGTTGCATAACTCTGTTATTTGCATATGTACGCCTATACCAGTTTTTTTGGCTCTTCATTGTATATAAACCTCAAAAAAGCAGATTCAGGATTCACCAATTTTTTGCTTTTGCTTTCATTTAAGACATAGAGTTGGTCTTTGGTGTATGCAATCATCATTAAGATGTCTTACTGATGTAGTGAAGAATCCTGACCAGAGATGTTTACGCATACAATCCATGANATGCAATCATCATTAAGATGTCTTACTGATGTAGTGAAGAATCCTGACCAGAGATGTTTACGCATACAATCCATGATATGATCCAGTGTCTTGAGTGCCAAATATTAACAGCCCACTATACTCAGAACATTCTGATTATTTGGAATTTCTGTGCATAGCTAAGTAATGTACCACCCACACTGTAAGAGTTGCAACACAAAAGCAAATGTCCTAAATAATAATCATCGTCGTTATCATCATCATCGAAAATGTATTAAAGCAAAGTTTATGTTGAAACATACACATTTATTGGGAGGAAGGGGGGGGGGGGCGAAATTATTTTCTCATGCATGGGTTCATGTTGAAAGTGTTTAGATAATCACAAATGTATGACACCTTGTACTCTCGCGCCCTGTAGAAGCATCGAGCCCCCGCAACGATTCGGTGCGGGTGGACCCCAGCTCGGTCATCACCTCTAGCGGCACGTTCTACGTGGCCGTTGGCTGTGCCTGTGTCATGATTGTGGTGGTGATTGCCATCGCCTCGCTGGTGTATGTGAAGAGCAAGAAGGCTCGGGCCCAGGAGGCTCTGAAGTGAGTAGATAACACCCCCCCCCC
>NQII01000016.1:827759-1023900 GCA_002778355.1 Clitarchus hookeri
GTATTTACTCAATTTTAAGCAACACATTTTTTCCGAAAATATTATTTAAAAACAAGAATGCAGCTTAGAATTGAGTACCATCAATTTTTTGGCATAAATTTTTTAAACATTTTTTTTTTAGAATACATGAGATTATTTTTGCAGATTATAAAAAATATAGCGGGTGGTAAGCTATTTGTAACCGATGAATCAAACTTGGGCCACTGGAGAGAAAAGGCAATGCTATTATTTGCTTCCAAAAGAACAATATTATCATTTTAAAGAGTGAAATATATTTGTTTTGATGGGAAAACATTCCTGTCGTAAGCAAATTAAACTTCCTTCATAAAATTTAATTTCCTACTGANTGTCGTAAGCAAATTAAACTTCCTTCATAAAATTTAATTTCCTACTGAAGTGGTGGATTAACCTATCGCCTCATATGTAAGTACACAAATAATTTTTTTCCCTGGATTTTCCCCAAAAAAATAGTTGCAGCTTAGAATCTAGTAGTAAATACGGTATATTTAAAGTCCAGTGCAGATTATCCATAATCCTCTGCTTAATGTTGCACATTACCACTTATTATGTGATGATGATGAATTCGGCAGCCCAAAGGTTTATTGACCCCACGTAGTGGCACGGTGATGGAAACTGCAGCATGCCCAAGGCAACTTAGCAGGATGAGTACTGTAAGCGGGGGTGACTTTGTGACAAATGTGGGGTGACTTTGTGACACATGAAAATAATATTTAAATACCTCTCTATTTTAGTTGCGTGTTTCAGATATTCAGTGGTGCCAATTTATTCACTGAAGATTTGAAACAACCTCTATGAAATGAAAGAAAATTTAAATAATAGCGAAAAAGATTAGTGTCACATAGTCACCCGCCCTGTCATACAGTTACTTCTGCTGACAGTATGCAATGTTTTGTCATTGCCCTTTGACTAGTAACATCCCAGCACTTATTTTCATTGGGAATATTTATATAACGAATATTTGCCACATTGGGAAATCTACCTCAGTACAATTGGCTGGGATTGAACTCATGATCTCATGAATGTAAGTGACATATGCTAATGTATAATCAAGCATGCCCAAAAATTTCTAAAACTAAAGCAAACAGCATTAAATGCAAATGGGACACATGTTGAGCTATGATGATACTGTCTGGAAAACTTCATTGTACTCGCACAATTTGTTCATGGTTATCAATTTTTTTTTGCAAATGAGTGTAGTTTCAATGTTAAGGGCCAAAATAGTTGCCATATTGGATTTACTTATTTTTTTGTTGTATACACCTGNATGAGTGTAGTTTCAATGTTAAGGGCCAAAATAGTTGCCATATTGGATTTACTTATTTTTTTGTTGTATACACCTTCAGTTATTCCTGTAATATAAACTAACAAAATAATTCCATCAGTATCAACTTTAGGTAATTTAGTAAGTCATTCACTGTGCCTTAACACAGTAGACCTAAAGTTTCACTATTCAATATTTAATCAATTTTATAACTAAAAAAAATAGAAGAAGATTTTTCCTTTTCTATTTTGAGGTAGTGAAAATTTGCAAATGTTGGCAGCAACAAAGGTAGTTTGGCATGACATTTGCAGTNTCCTTTTCTATTTTGAGGTAGTGAAAATTTGCAAATGTTGGCAGCAACAAAGGTAGTTTGGCATGACATTTGCAGTGTGGACTATAACAGCGCAGCATACGGCAGCAACCAGAACGTGTTTATCCGGCTGGACCCCCTGGGGCCAGGCAGTGCAGGCAGCATTGGAACAGGAAAGGTGGCACGATCCCCGTGCTCTCGCGCAACATCAGTGGCCAGCGGGGCCAGCAGCACCCCACACTACTACACCGTCACCAGCGACTGCAATGACAACAGCCGACACATCTACGCAAAACCCATGTCCAAGTACTCTCCTTCCAGAGTCTCTTTCTACGCTTCCTCGCAGGTCTCTCATCTCTCACAGGCAAGGACACTATGGTTTTGAAACACTCACAGTACTTGAGAGTCAGTCATCATAACTTTTTTAGCAGTACTTGTATTCATGGTTACAGGTCCACACGTAACACTCTGGACCATACTCACAGTCCTTGCATTTGGAATCTTGATACTGTGCATACAGCAGAGACAATTTAAGCTATATTTAAGTTGTACGTAGTTTAAGACTTCTATTTAAAAATGATTAATTTATTTTTTTTTATTTTTAGAAACACTTGAACATAACAACTTTGACATTTTACAGCAGTATGTACACATGCAGTTATAAATTAATTTATTTTAGGAAGGCTGGTTTCAAAATACTTCTTTTATTGTTGTCTGATCTAATTCCTTTCTTTGAAAACATTCTCCACTGATACTCAGGATTTAATGCTCTGAAGCATTACAAAGACCAAGGCATAAAAGTATAATCAAAGCACCTGGTACTGTCAACTGAAATTTCTTGGATTCTGGGGTAACTTGGGGCATTTAAACAAAACTTTTGTTTGTACAGGTGACTGTTCTGAGTAAACGGAAATATTACACACTATAAATTACTGTCAAAAACCAACTTTATGAAAATGTAAACATAATTTTATTTTAAAGCTGCCACATGTCCAAATAAAAATGCCTGTAAAATGTTTTAATTTATTCCCAGTGTCCCAAGTTACCCCATTTGATGATGTTGGNATGTCCAAATAAAAATGCCTGTAAAATGTTTTAATTTATTCCCAGTGTCCCAAGTTACCCCATTTGATGATGTTGTAAATTGAAGTGTGCTGTGCCTGGGATTTCGGAATGTGGTAAATTCCATACTTGGACTCTGCAAAGGCTAGCTGGTAAAATGCGTGGGTTAACATTTGGAAACATTGAGCCAGATGATACTGATGTGGTAGGCAGTACCTGGATTATATTTAGCAAATTTA
The DNA here is from genome assembly GCA_002778355.1 of Clitarchus hookeri. Classification (NCBI taxonomy): domain Eukaryota; kingdom Metazoa; phylum Arthropoda; class Insecta; order Phasmatodea; family Phasmatidae; genus Clitarchus; species Clitarchus hookeri. Next base: position 830,653 of record NQII01000016.1, read on the forward strand.
GCTAACATGAGGCTCTTGTCTCACGGTGAAGTCAAACACCATGGCCCCAAAAATTTTAAATAAAAGAAAAGTTAATGTATTGGACCAGTTTCTGTACTGACAACTTCCTCCAAATTCGTAAAAAAAAAAAAATGTTATTGCTGATGCAGTTTTATCCCCAGCACAATTTGGTTTTAGAAAATATTAACTTATTAACTGTGGCATTCTTAACTATAACACTAAAGTAAAGACATTATAATTACGGTAATATGTGACAACAACCAAATCCTGGAATTATCACTCGCATATTGGATCAAAGGATTGCAAAATAAATTTGAAGCGAATTACGCCAGTTTCAATGTAGCATGAAAAAGAAAGAAATGTTCAGCATTGAATGAGTAAAAGATAAGTACAGATTGACATGCTATACTCGCCACAGCAATCAATTAATACTGTTCATATTTCTGCAATTATTCAAACATACTGTATTATAATGGCAGTTTATCTCACTTCAATCCTCCATGTATGAATCTTGTGAAACTTTTCAGAATGGTCCACAGGACTTGTAATGATGAGATGTGTACTGAAAGTCCACAGGGCACCAGTTGACCTAAATCACAATGCCTTCTCAGGTTAGCACGAGACTTTTGGAGGCTGGTTGTGGACGAAAAGCCCGAGCTAAAGAACCATGTGTTCCTGTCTCATATTGCAGATGAAAAGGATGTATTACTGGCTCCTCAAGATGCCAGGTCGATATTACAAATGTTCCCTGAAAATTGCAGGTTATGTTACTTACGTCGTAGATGAGAGGAATTTGATGGTTGTTAGTTTGTTGCACTTAAGATTCCCAGTGAAGCAGTAGGCTACGAACATATGTCAATCTGGTTGAAAAACTCTATCAATATTCACACTCAGATGATAATGGTGTTCCAATNATGTCCAAATAAAAATGCCTGTAAAATGTTTTAATTTATTCCCAGTGTCCCAAGTTACCCCATTTGATGATGTTGGAAATTGAAGTGTGCTGTGCCTGGGATTTCGGAATGTGGTAAATTCCATACTTGGGCTCTGCAAAGACTAGCTGGTAAAATGCGTGGGTTAACATTTGGAAACATTGAGCCAGATGATACTGATGTGGTAGGCAGTACCTGGATTACATTTAGCAAATTTAGCTAACATGAGGCTCTTGTCTCACAGTGAAGTCAAACACCATGGCCCCAAAAATTTTAAATAAAAGAAAAGTTAATGTATTGGACCAGTTTCTGTACAGACAACTTCCTCCAAATTCGTAAAAAAAAAAAATTGAATGTTATTGCTGATGCAGTTTTATCCCCAGCACAATTTGGTTTTAGAAAATATTAATTTATTAACTGTGGCATTCTTAATTATAACACTAAAGTAAAGACGTTATAATTACGATTATATGTGACAACAACCAAATCCTGGAATTATCACTCGCGTATTGGATCAAAGGATTGCAAAATAAATTTGAAGCGAATTATGCCAGTTTCAATGTAGCATGAAAAAGAGAGAAGTTCAGCATTGAATGAGTAAAAGATAAGTACAGATTGACATGCTATACTCGCCACAGCAATCAATTAATACTGTTCATATTTCTGCAATTATTCAAACATACTGTATTATAATGGCAGTTTATCTCACTTCAATCCTCCATGTATGAATCTTGTGAAACTTTTCAGAATGGTCCACAGGACTTGTAATGATGAGATGTGTACTGAAAGTCCACAGGGCACCAGTTGACCTAAATCACAATGCCTTCTCAGGTTAGCACGAGACTTTTGGAGGCTGGTTGTGGACGAAACGCCCGAGCTAAAGAACCATGTGTTCCTGTCTCATATTGCAGATGAAAAGGATGTATTACTGGCTCCTCAAGATGCCAGGTCGATATTACAAATGTTCCCTGAAAATTGCAGGTTATGTTTACTTACGTCGCAGATGAGAGGAATTTGATGGCTGTTAGTTTGTTGCACTTAAGATTCCCAGTGAAGCGGTAGGCTACGAACATATGTCAATCTGGTTGAAAAACTCTATCAATATTCACACTCAGATGATAATGGTGTTCCAATGCACAAGTTATGCAAGCATGCACCTTGTGGCCCTGCATTAGCCTAAAATGTATGAAAAACGTCATGCGGACGAGAGATGAAATTAGGTGCCAAATAAAATGGTGGGGCACACAGTCTACACCGCGAGGGGGTCGCCTCAGGAGGTTACTAAAGCACAAACGGTTCTGGTAACTTACAATTTAAGCTATTGATACACTACACAGTTGTCATAAAAGGATGAACTCCCTACAGTCACACAAGCGTGCCACCCTCTATGTCTGCTACAGCTAGACTGGCTTGCAGTTTCAAGTTTGTAGTGGTAACTCGCAGCGCCCAGTTCAAAACTTAGTTATGGTAATTAAATATTACCCACTTTGGTATGACCTGAATTTCACACACTCATATTTTTGAAGTGCCCTGACTGCGAAACTGCACTTGCATTTGCACTGGGTTTGCTAATTTGTGTGGGCCAGTCACCCACGTGGCCTTCACTTTGAACATTCACTGCTTCTTTCAGGGGTTAACCTCTCGTTACATTAATTTCCCATAATTTGGGGACGTAATTTAGCACTGCTCACTTCAATTGTTAATTATTATAATTAAAAGCTACGCCCCTGTGTGGCCTGGCTGGAGGGTAGCTTGATTCATGTTGTGCCGGGAGGAGGTATGACTTGCAGCAGGGTGACAGGTGGCCAGTTATGGTGGCGGGCGTATCTACGGTTAACAGATGGTGCATGAGAGGCAACAAGGGTTTGGAGTTGGCTCCGTGAATTGCACCACTTGTAAACAGTTACAAAGTACAATGACTGTTACCATGTATATACTCATAAAATGTACTCTAAATGTTTCTTTATTTATCAGAATAAATAAGCTTCAGCTAAATAAGACGATGCTATCACAATGAAATATTCTATTTCTCTGCATTAACAAAATTACTCACTCTGACAGGTTGTCATGGGCTCAGGAGCAGTTAAAAAGTATTGGAAATTTGCGATGACAGATTTTTAGAAAGTTTTTTTTAGGTTCATTATGATAATAAGGGCACCAGCTCGGTCAAGCACAGACACTTCTCTAGGGGAGGGCCATTCGCTCACGTGGCTGCTTCTGGACTCACCCCGTGTCGACGACGACATATTATGGAAAAGTTATACCTGTCTGCCTGCATAGCGAGGATGTAGGCCTCCTCACACGCCGCTAATTTACACGTAACACTGTTAAGTGGCCGTCTCACACGCCAAAACACCATAAAGCCATAATAGAGGGTGCGGTGCACCAGTGGGTAGAAGACCCTAAATTACTTGGCCGTGAATTGGCCGGCAGTGAAATAAAACACTATTTACCAAACAGTCCTTTTTACTCACTGCAAANCCTGTGTGGCCTGGCTGGAGGGTAGCTTGATTCATGTTGTGCCGGGAGGAGGTATGACTTGCGGCAGGGTGACAGGTGGCCAGTTATGGTGGCGGGCGTATCTACGGTTAACAGGTGGTGCATGAGAGGCAACAAGGGTTTGGAGTTGGCTCCGTGAATTGCACCACTTGTAAACAGTTACAAAGTACAATGACTGTTACCATGTATATACTCATAAAATGTACTCTAAATGTCTCTTTATTTATCAGAATAAATAAGCTTCAGCTAAATACGACGATGCTATCACAATGAAATATTCTACTTCTCTGCATTAACAAAATTACTCACTCTGACGGGTTGTCATGGGCTCAGGAGCAGTTAAAAGGTATTGGAAATTTGCGATGACAGATTTTTGGAAAGTTTATTTTAGGTTCATTATGATAATAAGGGCGCCAGCTCGGTCAAGCACAGACACTTCTCTAGGGGAGGGCCATTCGCTCACGTGGCTGCTTCTGGACTCGCCCCGTGTCGACGACGACATATTATGGGAAAGTTATACCTGTCTGCCTGCATAGCGAGGATGTAGGCCTCCTCACACGCCGCTAATTTACACGTAACACTGTTAAGTGGCCGTCTCACACGCCAAAACACCATAAAGCCATAATAGAGGGTGCGGTGCACCAGTGGGTAGAAGACCCAAAATTACTTGGCCGTGAATTGGCCGGCAGTGAAATAAAACACTATTTACCAAACAGTCCTTTTTACTCACTGCAAAAATTTCTTCCTAGGAGGCACGTACATTGTTCCAACAACTACGGCGCGTTGGCAACCTAAGCTGTTAGAGCATGGCGCAAAGCCAATAAACAATTATGGTGTTACGATCCCTGCGCTTTTGAACTGGTGCGACGTGGGGGTGGTATTGCCTCTGGGTGATGAAAAATAAACTACAGTTCCATAATAAGACTGACTATTGATGCTACAAGATGATTAATGTAAAAAGTGGTGAAGGCCCAGAGATACGCGACGCATGACCACCCCCAGCAGTCCTCAAAAACCAACAGAAGAAAATGGCGGAGGTCCAAGACCCAGCCCAAAAGTGCGGGAGAAACACAAGAATATTTATTTGATAAGAACAAGCATACTAAAACATCATGACCCTGAATTACAAAACAAATCAACATATTGATTAGCTTTGAACAAATTACGTGAAAATATAAAAATGTGTTGGCAGTAAAAATGTTAAGCAACGTTTTGTTAAAAAGCTCCGGGGCTGTCTCTCTCAGTCCGTTGCCTTGTTCATTTAATTAAAAGCACAATTACACTATAATAAAGAAATTTAGAAAATAATTATACTCTCAATTTTCATTATGATAAAGTGGCATTGGGTGGCTCAAGCTGAGCAAATCCATTTTCACCCAAGGAGGGGTGTGGGTAGCCATGCCTAAATGACTATAAAGCAAGGAAAATTCCTTATCAGAGTTATTCTGGTTGAATTTAATAATGGTTGAATTTCCAGAAAAATTGCCTGGATGTCGGCTGCACTCACACTACTCGCACATGCACACATGGGGACGTAACATGTGAAGAGGAGGCGTACAAAGGGGTCGCTGGAACTCTGTAGCCATTGTGACCCCCTCGCTGCATTCATTTCCCCAGTGGCAGCTTTACTGGGGGGGGTTGTTTGGTGCTTGTGGTCGGCCCGAATTAATATGCCCTCAAAAGTTACCTCAAGGACATCAACATAGGAGGGTCACCTGACTCCGACGTCATGCAAGTAGGGTGCACTCCTAGTATACCATGCCGAGGCAGGAGTTGCGGAGGTGTAATCACCACGTTCAGGCCGACTCCCCCCAGTAGAGGGCACGTTGCAGCTGCACAGATGAAGCAGGATGAACGGGCTAACAGAGGAGGGACGCAGCACACATCAACTCAAAACAAAAATGTAGCTTTTTCTGCTGACATCACATGACTACCTTTAAATACTACTTTGTAAAAATTTTTTTGTAACATTAAATAAGTTGCATAAGTAACTGCTCCAAGATGGAAGAACTGCTATAATAAAACACTGAACTTAAAAACAATTAACACAACAGTTTTGTCAGGTTATATTAGAAATATTATAATAAAATATAACAAGTGGTTGTTCAAACAAAAATGTTCCATTGTTAGTCAACCAAACAAACATTTGATGAGCACTATAATATTTAGTGAACTCTGAAAGTTTTCATTTTGTTTAATTTTGAGCAACCAGTTTTCTTACCAAAAACAAAAATGGAAGTTCCTATTTTTGTTGTTATCATTTTGACATAACCGAATATTTGCGCAATCCTAGTGTCACTTAGGTGTCTGGAATGCTGCCATATTTGTCACTGCAACAGGATGTGTGTGCATATTTGTGAGCAGGCTGCTCTTCACGACTCTCGACTTGTCGATCCCACGCAGAGACTCAAGGAACTCGCAGTTTTCCGTCAAGCCATTGATCTTCACTCAGTTCTGCATGAAGGAACATTTGGCCGCATTTATCATGGAAGCTTCATGCAAGATAACAGGGAGATAGAAGTCATTGTGAAAACGGTTTCTGGTAAGTAGGAATGCTGTGTTTTGTGTTCAATATTGCTAGACATTTTCATTTATTACCAGTTTGAAATTTTTCTTAGAGGTTAGCTACTTTTTGCTGTAAATACAGCACTACCAAGCACAGATGTCGAAGATTTGTGTGGTTAATTTGTCAGTGTATCATGAACTTCTGGTGATTAAAGGAAAAGTCTTTCCTTTAGATAAATTAACAAAGAATATGTAAGTCTTGCATTCAGAAATGTATTAGAAATTTTCCATTGCCCAGTGACTAAAATATAGAACCATTCAGAGTAAGACTACACAAAATGAGAAAATTCTGAATGCGAATATAAGACAGTCACATTGCTGTCATTAAATTTTGAAACAATAAAAGAAGTTGACTATGGATTCATTAGATATTTTTATAATTTGAAAACACAGTCTGTTACCTTTTAAAAATTTTGTTAAGCAGCTTGTACTACAAATATGTACTATCAATGCAAAAATGTTGACATCCAAAATTTTAGCATGTGAAAATAGGATAGCCCTTTACTTTTTGGAAATAAAAATTGCAATAAAATAAATCTTATGTTCAGATAAGTATAGGGTGTAAACTACATCATATTTGAGGATGTGGTATTGTTTACAATAAAGTGATTTGTGGCAAGATGACTTCTAAATGAATTTATTTGACAGATTCATGGGTGGCTAGGAAATGGATGGAAATGGGTAAACGGGTGGGGTGCGAGGGTAGCTGTGATTCCTCTTAAGATGAACGAAAGCAACCACAAAAATTTCACATTATTGATTTTGCCAGATTGACATACAATTTTTCAGGCATATTTAATTTTTGGGTACTGAATTGGTATTATTATAAGAAATTTTTTTTGGGAGATACAATATTGATTAACAGTGTTGAGTGATGGGCATTATCATGTCATGGAGGGTTTTCCTCAATATGCTATTTCCACCTCCTTGTACACACTGCCACTTTTTCTCATCTTCTTTAACTCATATATAAGCTGTTCATGGTAAAGTGAGCACTTTTGATTTCTTATCCTTTAACCACCTTTTTTTAAATAAATATTGATGTAAGTAATAAACACAGTGTGTATATTCCACCACACTTAGAAGTTAATGCCCAAGGCTAAGATTAAATATATTTATTGACTGTTATACCAAATGAGAGGGCTTTTAAAAGTGCTCACTTTACCGTGAATAACCTATAGTGTTGTGTATTCTCCTTGCTGACTTGAGATGACCCCATTATTTACTGCCTAACAATATAGGTAACAGATTGAATTATGGTTGGTAGAGGGGTTTAAATATTAGTGCCCTGCGTACCAATTTGTGACCTATTGAAATATGTTTCACTCTCCCAAATTATCCTGTGTGTACTAGTGCCTCATCAGGAAAGGCACGATTTAAAAAATGGAAACAAGAGAGTACAATAAGTCACTACCTGAACATTCTAACAGAAAACACCACACAATTACTTTTTAACTGCTCTTTTCAGATCAAGCATCGAAGCTCCAGATCTCTCTGACACTGGCAGAAGGAACTATGTTTTATGGCCTCTGCCACAAAAATTTACTCTCTGTGCTGGCTGTGAATGTGGACCACCCCAAACAGCCTCTCATAGTGTACAGCTACTCGAACAAAGGGAACCTCAAGCGGTGAGTGCTACAGTTTACTGCTGCAACAGTCTTGTGACACACTGCTCATTTATGTCTACCATGCAGCACAAAATTAAACGTTTCAGCTTCAGTTTGTATTGTTCACATTCGTTTTCCAGTAACCCTTTCATTGTGATAGCCGACTTCTTGTATCACAAATTTTTTTCCTAAACTGTAATATATAATATTTACTGAACATTATAAATAGAATTTTGCCCTAGTTGTAACCTGTGAAGAAGGCGGGTGATATTCAAACTGAATTTCTTGATGTAGAACCATTTTCTAAAGGAACATCTTACAATACTGCCTCCTATGTGTGTGTTAATATAGTTTTAGATAAAGGCACAATACTGGATCGACAATGGTCTACTTTCTTCCAAAACTGTAAAAACACAGAGACTATTAATAAACTTTTGAAGATCTGTCAGTTTAATTTTGCCATCCCTGGCCGCAACGCCTCAACTGAAGGTGTGTTCCCTTTGATTAGTGCCCAATGGGCAAATGAAAGGAACTGTTTATTGACTGAGTCAGTGAAAGGAATTTTACTCGTGAAGTTCGGTTTCAAAGTAATAGTAATATCATGCGAGGAGTTTTACTGCTATATGCTACAGGAAAGCAATACTGCCCGTCTTTCAAAAATGCTGAAGCAAGGACGTGACATCAGCATAAAGTAATTAAATTCTTAAAAGAATTTTTTGCTACATAATACTGTATCTAATTTTACTATTGTTTGTGACAGGTTTTTATTTTATGTTTAATAAGAATGCCAGTTAATATAAAGCTATAAAGTACATAACTAATGTGATTCTGCCAATAAAAATGGTTATTGCTGCAAATTCAGCTAGTTCTACATTTTTTTTTTTTACAGAAGTCGTGCTCTTCTTAGAGTTTTTTCTTACATTCAATTTTCGGTAGGTAACCCTAGTGATAATTGACTTACAATTTAAAAACTTTTGAATGAGGTGATACCAGTTTGAGCTTAACTATTTAAATTTGTTGTACGACTTTCACATTTAAATGGTACTGTATTAAAAACTCACTCAGTTATAACACATGCATGCATTAATAATATACATTACAAGCACAAGTTTTTTAGTAAAAAAATTTTTTTCACACCTCTTGGATTTACATTTAAAGGAAATACAGGCCTAAATACTATGTGTTAGTGCTCAACTTGGCCTCTGTATTGTCCTCCTTGGTATCTTACTAATATCTGCAGCCAAGGAACTGAAGTAGAACACTATAAAACATGAATTCACCTGTTTATCTGCTATCATCACCATACTGTTTCTGTGTGAAAAAAAATTTGATCTCAGATTGACAAAGAACTTAATTTAGATCAAAGCAGGACCATTGAGGCATCTTGTCTATATTATGAATAGCACCTAACCATTTTAAAGAGTCTTTGATAGTTGCTGATCAGGATGCCAGCCAGTTCTGGCTATATCGCCAGCAGAATAAAGTCTGGATTTTTCGTGTGTGGTAATTTAACTAACATTGCCTCTGTCTAGTTCGTTTTCTTGGGGAAATCCCATTTCTCACACCTCATCTCAATGCATAAAGTCTTCGGGCTAGCCAGAAACGTAGCTCTGTCCCATAGGTAGGCCAGCAGGGTCGATGAAGTATCCGTTTCCTCTCAACTAAGCCTTAGAAACCTATAGTTCAATAGGTAGCAGGTAGGGTGCCATAAAAATATAAATTAGTTTCACCTAAGTTATTGGACTTTTGCTTAGCATTCCAGAGGTGTGATTCCTTGTGACCAAGTCCAACAAGAGAGTGCATTCCGACAAAGATAGCAAATGACTTCTACTCAAGTGCTAGACCAAGCAACGTGTCACAGTGGCAAACCTTCGGACTTGCATTTGGGAGTGTGACCTGGGTTCAGATCTTGGTCTGGCCATCTTGATTTTGGTTTTCAAGTTTTTTTTTTTTTCAAAAGTACTCCAGGCAAAGCTGGGATGGCTCCTTACTGCGAGCCATGGTCAATTCCATTCCCATTCCTGCTACTCTGAGCAATTTGCCTCGTCTCTAAAGACTTTGCTGAAGATGAGATATTAAGCCCTACTGACATACGTACCTATCTACCTCAAGTGTGAGTACTGCAAAGCCTAGCTCGGTGCTGCATTGTGACACAATATGGTACAATCGCTGCTCATCCATGTAGATGTTAATGTGTTAGTAGTTGTATAATAAGAGTGTGTGTGGCACAGTTGGTTGGGGTGTGTGCAGGTTCCTGCAGAACAGCCGGCTGGGAGGAGAGCAGCAGTGCACACTGCTAACGCAGGACCTGGTCGACATGGCGATCCAGGTGGTACTGGCCATGATGTACCTACATGCACAGAAGATCTGCCACAAGGACTTGGCTGCCAGGAACTGCGTGTGAGTCCTCTCTCACAAACACCACCGCTAAGTCACACTGCCATAGGAGGAGAAGTCTCGACACTTTCCTGTTTACTAATGTTTGCAAGTTGTCTCTCATATTGATAAATGTACATTGTTTGCATAGGGACAATACCATAGACTAAATGAGAGACTGCACGTATACCCAACAGAGACCTACCCACACCAATACAGTTGTCAAAATTGCATGGTCAACAATGATGATTATGCTTGTTTATATCTTAGTTTTTAAAAAACAATAATTTTTATGTGAATAAAATACTTTTACCCATCTGAATGCATTATAAACTGGTTAGAGAAAGTATACAAACTTCTCAAAGCACTTGTTTATATAAACAGTGTTGCAAGCTCAAATCCTATCCATGTTGTTCATGATAGTCGTACGGGCAGAAAAGCAGTTCAGTGTTGGGACATGGAGATTGGTTTTGTCCAGTTAGTGTGCTCACTCTACCCCATATTCACTATACACAAAATACCATGATGGTAAGAATAAAGAACTTATTACCTCCATGGATAATACCTAGGCCTACTTTGTAACATTTACAGCCATTCTGTTGCCAAAAATACAATCTTACTGCTTTTCATAAGCTTTCGATACTGCATTAACATAACATATCAAACAACAAGCAGCACTGCTTTGATAACAGCGCTCTGTGGCTATTTCATGAACTAAAGTTAATAAGGGTCGCAGCTTTGACGGTGTCAAGACCTGTTGTTAAAGTAGTTAGCAGTATTTTTGTTTGTAGCACTCTCATATTTTAAATTACTGTTATGTGAAAGTTTACTTTGAACTTATTACATCAAATTGGTAACAGTAGTTTGTAACTGACATGGCAGCAATGACTGTTAGGTTATTATTTTATTTCAATGTAATCTAATAAATATCAGATTTCCAGTGAGTTATGTGGCCTAATTTAAAAAACCTTTCCTCTTAAGATCATGCTGGGGCAAGACCCCATCTCTATCTCAACTTCCTGGACTTTCCTTTGTTACTTCCAGTACACTGTACATACTCGTTCACAATTGGCTGCACATATCTGAAACAGTGAAATCTGTGGCAGTTTACCAATCATCACAATGGTTGAACTTCACTTATTTAATGATGCTTTACTTTGCATTGTGGTGAATTCCACTACTGAGACAATAGTTGCCTGTNCTATCTCAACTTCCTGGACTTTCCTTTGTTACTTCCAGTACACTGTACATACTCGTTCACAATTGGCTGCACATATGTGAAACAGTGAAATCTGTGGCAGTTTACCAATCATCACAATGGTTGAACTTCACTTATTTAATGATGCTTTACTTTGCATTGTGGTGAATTCCACTACTGAGACAATAGTTGCCTGTTTTTTCAACAGATTCGCCAAAGTAGATCACTGACCGACTTTCAGAAACTAGTGTCCCTGATTCAAATTTAGAGTCCACAATGCACATTCTGTATCTCTTTTTGAATCATCAGTGTACAGTGTGTGACTGATAAATTATTTGTTCCCCATTTCAAATGTTGAATTGAATGGTAACTGTAACATGGAGCTAAGCATACTGATGTAAAAATAGGGTGTATGTCATTTGCAAAATTATTAAGAAAATCTTCACGGCCAGAAGTGTCTACCATGGCTGTTAGGACTATATATTTCTCAGAAATTGAGAAACAATAAGCAAAATAATTGACTTAACTTTGGTGGTATTTTTTATTTCATATTTCAGGAAAGAAGCCCTGTTGGGCATGCTCAACTTATCTCTAGTTGTACCAATAGATGCAAGTATAAGATTTCCTAAAATTTGGATTGCTTTGGTTGCAAAAGAATGCCAATCAAACATGGATACTCCAATAAAACTTTCTGTGTTATCAGGAATGATCACCCATCCTTTCCATTACATTTGTGAAAGACCTTTAGCAAGAGCTTGTTATTACAAACCAGTGTGCTAATGTAAAGAATGTTTGCATTTGATTGTTTCAGAGTGGATGAGAAACTACAAGTCAAAGTAGCAGACAGTGCTCTGTCTAGAGATTTGTTCCCTGCTGATTACTACTGTCTTGGGGATAATGAGAACAGACCAATCAAGTGGCTTGCAATAGAAAGCCTCATCAGCAAACACTTCACTGCTGCTTCAGATGTGGTGAGTTGCGGCAACAGTCAAATCTTTGACTTAAAATTGTCAAGACCAAAATGAACACTAAACTTTTAAAATGTGTTTGTATATCAGTTGTGCTGGATGGGTGTTTAGCAAGAAAAGCAGCGCACATGTTTACTTGGCGTGCAAACACTGAGAAACTGTTGTGATGTCTGCCATGAGAGTTCTTCCATCATTGCCTGCATATGTATAGACCGGCAGCTTTTTATAATGTATCGCAGACTAACAAGTCCACTCATTTGATGGAACATAAAGATTTGAGCATATGCATGTAGTTTTCACCGAGCACCAGGCCCAGCACAACATATACAACCTTTGCCACTTGCCACTAAAATATATATCACAACTGCTACATTACTAAACTGTGATATTGCATCACAATCAGGTGAAACCCACCCAGGCATTTCTGAAAACACACCAAACCCTATTCCTGAGTGTGCCATTTACCAGGGCATATTTCACAAGGCCTAGGAGTGTATAGGGCATGTGCGTATATTATGTTCCTTGTTGCTTTTTCATGTAAGGCACTGAATTGGCCTGCATTATTCCCATTGGTGAAACACATCTTATGAGACTTAGCAGTGACGCTGTCCATTTATGATATCACAAGAATAAGGTGTGCTACATGTCAATGTACTTATTAAAGTATCCTGTAATGAAAATTGAAGTATTTTTACCTGAAATTAATTCTGAAGATACCAATTTTAAATATTTACACTTAAAATAAATTAGAAACCAAAATAGAAAATGTTAATTTGATAGCTTGCAGGGGTGTCCAGCTGTTTCCAGGGTCGGATTTCCCACGTTGCTGTCTGTAGGCCCATGAAAAAGTGCTGCCCCCCTCTCCAATGTGTTATATATTATTTTAATTTTTTCTTAATTTATTATTTTAGAATCTACAGCAATGAAACCAGGTGTGTCATCATGATTTAAAGTACCACATTAGTATGTTATAAATACATTACTGCATTATAAGGATAAACAAGTATTAGTTAAAAACAAGGTAAAATTTAAGTTATTGAATTAAGTTGTCATAAAACTCTCTAATGTACGATGGTAAACTTTTTATTTGTAGGCATTTTTTCTACTCTTCCTTTTGGCAAAGTCATTGATATCGCATGCAGTGTGTATATATATACATATATATATATATATATATATCTATCTATATCTCTCTATCTCTATATCTATATATCTCTCTATATCTATCTCTATATATATATACCTCTATCTATCTATATATATATCTATCTCTATATCTATCTATCTCTATCTACACCTATATCTATCTCTATCTACATCTATCTATCTCTATCTACATCTATCTATCTCTATCTACATATCTCTCTCTCTCTCTCTCTCTCTACATATATCTCTCTCTCTCCCTCTCTCTCTCTCTGCCACTGCCTTTTCCATCTATATCAATATGTAATGTCCAGACTTCATATTCTTTCCTGGCATAGGATTGTCTTTTCTATGCTATGCATGCTGCATTTGGAACTTGAACAACCTTTTAGTAACACATCGTAAGGAACGACCTCAAGAAATAAAAAAACATATGATTAATTTTAAACATTTACAATCAGTTGTTTTTAATTCTTGTACAAAGCTAATCTAAAAATAGTTTAACCCCTCCAGAGATAGATTAAGAATGTCACAGAAATGCACAAAAGAGAACAATCAAAACAGTACAAGATTTTCATTTTTGCTCCACTAATCGTCACTGTGTTCCAACAATGGGAAAGATCTATAGACACAAGAGAAAACTCTTTAACAACATTTTAAATTACTATATAAAATATTACAGCAATGAAAATGCATAACCATTATTATTTCATAGCAAGGAAAAAATTTTATATTTAGTTAACTATTTATGAAAGTACAACCTTTAACAGCAGCAAAATCTATTAATATACAACTTATTATTTGGAGATAAATTCTTTGTAGCTTCATCCCTTTGGGTAAATAAAGATGTTTGATAAACTGTCTTTTACCATGGTTGACTGCAAGTATACTCATCTGCAAAAAAACTTATCACCCTGAAAGTGTCATCGCAGGAGCACTTATGTAGATACAGGCACAGGACACAATAGTAAGTATACAGAAAATATCAAAATATTGTACCACACTCAAGCATGTATTGCAGGAGACCAACACTTGCAAGATACACTTGGTATGGAGTTGGACCACCTGTAACACGGAGAGAGATGGCGATACGGTCGGGCATGGAGGCATACAGATGTCCAATGTTCTCATGAGGAAGAACATGCCGCAGTTGGAGAAACTAACCCTCCAAATTCACCGTAATTGCCGCTGGCAGAAGTTGCTATCCAATCTGGTCCCAAACGTTTTCAATGGGCGAGAGTTCTGGGGACCTTGCTGTCCAAGGAAGCATGTTGATATCATGAAGGTAGGCCAGAGATACCCATGCTGTGTGAGGCCCAGCATTAATTATCCTTCTGGAAAATGGGGTTGTCAAGCTGAACCAAGAATGGGAGCACACATTGTTGCAGAATTTTATGGATGTTTTGCCGCACCATCAATTTTCCTTCAATCACTACCAGTGGGGTGCAGGAATTGTAGGAAATTGCACCCCACACCATGATACTTCTCTTTGGGGTGGTGTGCCACTCTGCAATGAAGCATGGATCACTGCAGTGGTCAGGATGTCTCCCGACACAAATTCTGCAGTCATCCGTATCCAGACAGAACCGTGATTCTTTGCTAAACACCAATCGTTGTCAGTCCGCAAGATGCCGTGCTGCCCGTTCCCGGCAGAAGGTCACACATGCTCGACGATGCTCAGGTCATAATGTTAGATGTCGTAAGAGATGCCACAAAAAGAGATCCTGCTCTGCTAACCGCCTAGATATGGTACCGGTAGACACAGGCGTATTCTCAGCTGCTGTGATATGTCCCTGGATGGTGCACAGTGACGCCAGAGTATTTACAGCCTGTTGCCCAATGAAACAACCCTCGCTTCTTGTGGTCCGCTGGGGTTGACCCGAGCCTTCTCAACACGTGTGTACCATCCTATTCCCACTGTGTCCAACACCAACTCACAGTGTAAGCAGAACAGTTCAAGTGGCGAACAACGTGCTAAAACGTCCAACCTGCCTCTTGGAAGCAGATAATCCCCAGTCATTTGTACCAGCCCTCCAGACTCCAGCACCCAGTGGCGAATTGCATCAAGTTTCTTAAATGTGATTCAATGTAGGCATCACCCAAAAACATTAAACAGTTTTTAATGATATTTTACTGAAGCTCTGCTCACTGTTTGGTGCCATAGAGATGGAAGGCAGCCTTATAATACGACACATAATATCAAATGTGAGGGCAACATTAACAGCAACTAGTGAATAGTGTTTCCACTTCGTAAACCAATTCCATTATTCCAACAACCACACATACCATTGAGAAAACAACTTATGTAAGGAGTCCACCTATCTGCAGCTGTGAAAGCATTTTGTGATAATAGTACACGTACCAAATGCTCCACACAGTCTTACAACATGGAACTTACACACATTGCACTATCATTTTGTGGACTAACACTTAAGATGGAGTTGAGCTTCGTGTCCCCATATTATACAAAGATTTTGCACTGGAAATTTTTTCTCCTAGACAAGTCCTGCAGCACTTTACACACTATTTATAAAACAAGCAATTGGAAGTTCTCAATAGATATGAAATATTTTACATAAATATTAAATTAAAAACGATGTTGCTTAATCTCTACACCCTATTTTGCAATGAAGTTAGTAGAACCATTTAGTGGTGATAATCTTAGAAACGGGCACAGTCTCACAAAAGCAACAAAACTGAAATAATCTCATCTCCATAATAGGTTAAATGTGTGGAAGATCACACTTCTCATATGGTACCAAATTCCTCTGTTGCATTGTGAAGCTCACCAAGTATAAATTTCCCTCAATGTACACATCCAAGCATTTTGCCATATTTTTCCCTGGTTCCACAAAAATAAATATATAGATGTGTGTGTGTGTGTGTGTATATATAACACACACACATGCGCGCGGCCACGCATTGCTCTGGCATAAAAGATTTTGGTTCTATTCATTTCTATGAAATTAATTGAAATAAGTATGTGTATATATCTGTGTGTGTGTGTGTACTTTCTTATTTACTAGTTCCATACACAACATATAGATAGTTTTCACTTAATAAGAAGGCCCTTTTTATATCAATATGTATATACTCCACCAATAACATGCATTCAGTTATTTAAAGAAGGATTGCTTTGGACTGACTGATGCATCAAACCAAGTTTAAGCAGTTTTTACACAATGCAATATACATACATGCAAAACCTATTCAAGATAGCACTCTCATACTAAATATCATGCAAGAACATCTCGTGCAAAGTGGATCATGTACAAAAGCAGGAGATAGAGAATGTCCTCTTTTCAGGAGAGTTTTGCACAAAACGATTGACTTTAATGATTGATCTCTGCTAGTTACGTGACCACCTATATATCATCCAGAGAGGTAGGAAAAGAACAGAGAATATAGCTGTGCAAAGATAAATCAGACAAAAAGTATTCATTGTGAATAACTCTTGAAAATTTTGTTTTGAAAATGAAGTTCAGATGGTGTTGTGAGATTGTTGGGCGAGTACAAAATTAGCCTGTTCTATTTAACAGGAACTACTTTAAAACAGTATGCATTCATGAGATTAAATTCTTAAAATTATGGCTAGTTAAAATATTCCAATGCTATCAACGTTCTCATGCAAGAAAGTATTTTACTGCAAGTTTGATCTGTGGACTCATTTCTAATGGGATTTGCATGTGTTATTCTTCTATGAGATTTCTCATGCAAGGCCTAATACAAAATCCATTTTGCTTCATGTAAAAGTAGTTTTAATGTAGTCTACCATTCATTCTGTCTCTTAACCTTGTGTGTCGTGTGTGTGGATTTCACCAAGCAAGGTGGCACAGTAGTAATTTAATGGACTTGCATTTGGGAGGACCCTGTTCCATTTCCAGTCTGGCCTTCCTCATTTTTGTTTTCCATAGTTTTTTTAAATCACTCCAGAAAAATGCCAGGATGTTTCCTTGATACAGGCTGTGGCTGATGTAGTTATTAAATGAAACCAGTTGTCAATAGTTTACTCTAATTTATTAGTGCTACATTGTAATACACTTGTTACTGTTGTCTAGTCTAGCACGTACATGCCGCCATCTCAGATGGTCATCGGTGCCAACCGTCACCCTTTAATCACACATACATCAGTGGCCAATTCATTCCTCACGCCTATCATCCAAGCAACTGCTGGTCTTGTCTCTGGTGACACCACTATTAAGAGACACACATCCCATCCATATTGGGTCTTTTTTTACAAATTTTCACTATCAAACTTTAAGACAAGACATTAAAAATCAAATATTGACATGCCACAGAAGATTACTTAACAGATTTTTTGAAGTTTGTATGGTTTCAGTGTAATCTCTCAGTTTAAGGTCTTTCAGTTCAGTGACTCTTTCACTAACGACAATTTTTTCTGGTCCTAGTAAAGTACTGAACACATATTTGTCATTCAGTTTAAAGACTTGTTCAGTTTAAGGACATGTTTTCCCAGTCTCCTGACAGTCTTTAAAGTGGAGAAGTACTAAATCCTTATTTTCCCACGTGGGCAAAAATTATTAAATAATGATTATGGTTATAGATGTGAAACGAGTAACGGGAGGAAAAATAAATAACTGTAAATATATTCACTGTAGCTTGACAAACTTCAAATATTTAATCTGGAAATTAAGTTATGTAGGAATATATGTAAATCCATGATGGCGAGGATCTCTCCATCTTTAGTTACGCATACAAAAACTGTCTGAATTCCAGTGGTCGTTCG
Organism: Clitarchus hookeri; assembly: GCA_002778355.1. Taxonomy (NCBI): domain Eukaryota; kingdom Metazoa; phylum Arthropoda; class Insecta; order Phasmatodea; family Phasmatidae; genus Clitarchus; species Clitarchus hookeri. Next base: position 848,688 of record NQII01000016.1, read on the forward strand.
GAGTGCTGCTGTGGGAGTTAACCACGCTCGCACAACAGCCATACGCAGAGGTGGACCCATTCGAGATGTCGGACTACTTGCGAGATGGCTACCGGCTTGCACAACCCGTTTACTGCCCTGATGAATTGTGAGTACCAACAGTTATAGGTGGTTCATAATCAACCTATTAAGAAAATTACTTCCCATAACGTAAGAAAAGACTGTAATACTCACAGGTTGGCAGCAGAGTACAAGAAGTAGTTACATTTTTTAATGTCTTACTAATTGTAAAGTTAAAAATTTTTGTCACCCACAATTCAGTTTCTCTTTGTTGTATGCAAGTAAGGATAAAATTAATTTGGATTGATTGTAACACATATTTTATATTTCCAACTCTTTCACGTAATCACCTGGCTGACACAACGTTCAAGTTAGCTGGTCCCCTCCCCCCTTCTTTATCCCATGGGGCTAATTAAATATGAGAACCTGGCATTTGCACCCAAGCAGCTCAGGTGCAACGAAAATTGCTCTGCACTTGTACCAGTAATCACAGCTGGTATTAAATATACCAGATGCAAGTCTTCCCTGTGTAGTAACTCCACTTCTCCTACGCCTCTTTCGGAAGCCAATAATATATTTCGTAACATGGTCGTTCAGACATCAGCAGCAGCAGCTCTGAGAAGTATTTGAGTCTACTTCGACTAACAGCTTCTGATTTCTTGCTCGGCCATCTGTGCATAGCTTCCTCTATGGTGCATTTTTTATTTATACTGTGCCGTTTGGACGTAGACAACTGCCTGTTTCACTAATTGATGAAGCGTGACAACTGATGATTAATACGTTGACTACATACTTTCAGCAGGCAATACATGGAGATTTTAATAATACAACATAATATCAAATACACTAGAGACCTAGTGTATTCGATATTATGTATGTCTACTATTTGGAAAACAGTTGTATAATTCAGCTAGCAAAGAAGAGAGACGTGGCATCGTGTACTATAAGCATTAATACTCTTAGTGACTGTGTTTGAAGTGTAACTGCACTAATAGTGTGTTAACTTAATTTTTATTTGATTTAGAAAACATACTGTTATATTTAATGGCATTTTTGTTTCCATTCATTCCAAATTTCCATATAGCCTTTATTTTTCCGCAGTGTAATACTATTAGTGCAGTGTTCAAGTTACGTTCACAGACTGCTAGAATATTCGAGTTTCATTCTGTGGGCATTTTGTGTTATAATCGCTCACCGTCATCTCATCTCTTCAACAGTTAGTGAAACGAGACTCTTTTTGTGTTCCATAACAAATTCCCCTCCAACAAATGCAGCAAAAATTTTAATGAAGCCCCATTACTGAAAATTAGTTAAATCTTGTACACATATTTTTTATATGTTGTTTATTCTGCTGAAGCACAGCCGCCACACTATACGGCAGCCATGTTATGGAAGGATACATGTGTCGACTGCTGAAAAATTTTGGCTTATTAAACAGGAAAAACTTGTAAAGAGACGTTACCTTTTTTGCCAGCGTAAAAGAAGACTTGGCATATACGACACGTCTTGGTTTTGAAGTAGGGACGTGTGGGATCCTGAACATTGGAGAAAATTTCGGAAGTACATAACGATTATATTGTTGGGTGGGGAAACATTTTTCCCCAGTATTTTTGAGAGAAATATTTGCTCACATCTGTAGGTTGTTCCACAAAAATAAAAGCAGGGTTCTGTGCGTGAAGCTTTATATGTATCAACTCTTAACGTGAGCTACTATAAATTTATGTTGTGTCGAAAAAATTTTAATTTTTGTGCTCATTCATCAATTTTGAATTTTACTGCATGAGCTACGGAAATTTTTGTACGTAAGATATTAAGCATTTGCCCCAGTAATGGTACTCACTACACCGTGTGATGAGAGAAAGGTTTAAATTTTTGCTAAACATATTTGTAAGCTTTAGAAATAAATGCAAGTATTAACTTATTAAATGAGGCGAGAAGCCACAGCAGTGTTTTAATGCCATTGAAAAGCAATGTGGTTTGGAAATTATTGATTCATGCAGTAGCCACTGTTTATAAATTGTGCTCTCACCAAGCTTGCTGTGTAGAAACACAAAATTAGTTAACACAAAATGCATAGCACTATGCATTTCAAGACTGGTTGCAAACTGACACTATTATGTAGTTATGGTGAGCTGTGCATGCTGAATTTGTCTTCTATGCAAGCGACATCTATGTGGTACAATTATTGATTACTGGTTGAGGTTGATGTGAAAGATTAGTTTTGATATGCATAACATAAACCAAACACGTAAAAAAATACACTGTAATGCATGAAGAATATTTTATGTTACTTTGACTTTGAATGTTTAACTATTTTACCAAGATCTAACATTGTGGTGATGGTGGCGGTGTTGTTACTGGTTTTTTTTTTTTATATTGGTTTGGTTGAAACAATTCGTCACACACCAGCAAAATATCTTTGTTTTTTCGTTCCGAATTGTGTTCACTCCAAGACATTGTCAAACTCCAAATGATGCAAATTTGCTATGGGGAAAAAATACAATTCATTCACCTAGCTACTTTTCATTACATTAACAATAGAGAAATTTAGCTTTGTTAGCATGCAGATGTGGTATATTGCTTTCATAACCTGCCCAATGTGACTAGGCTATGATTACACCAAGTGTTGAAACTTGTGTGTTCACGGATGTTAAAAATTGCATGAAAGTTAATTAAATTAAATTTGTATTAGTGTTCACATATTTTACCAACGAAAATGAAATGAAAAAGGTTATTAGTAAATATCATGAAATTATAAAGTAAATAGCAACAAAGTGAAAACTTGGAGGCAATGTTTTCAACAAATTTAAAGTGATATTTTTGTTTTGATCATATCGTAAGTGCTAGAGGGGAGTTGTTTTTTTTTTTAATATTTTATTTTTATTGGTTGTCCTACTGAAAATTGAAACTGATAGTTTTAAACAAGTGCTCCAGATCCAGAGGATTAATTTGTAGTGCAACAGCTAAGTGTGTAAGAATATAAAACAATATTATGTTTCGAGCTGTAGTCTCATTTATTTTAGTGTCTACATGTCATTATTGTTTCTTTTTTCTTTTCATGAAGTAAGTCATGATAGAATGTTATATTCACTATGCCTAGCAACCCACAAACTTCCATACCTAATTAAAATTATTATTCCCAAATTCCTGTGGGAAATTTTATTTTCTCCGCCTAAGTTTTTCCTAATGGCAAAATTTGATTCCCGCACACTCCTATTTTGAAGTGACTAGAATTTGATAAAAGCTTATTGGGTCCTGTAAGATAAGTCTTGGTCAAAAATATTATAAGTTATCTTAAATAATTGTAAACAATACTATACAACTTTTATTTTATAACTGGCTTGTGCCATCTGTGTAACATCAAGGTCATGGCGGGCGACACCTGAACCATACACCGCTCTCACACAGGCTGTTCAGTAGACTATTCAACCAATCAACTGTTTACTTTCATATTGATTCTGTATTGCTGTTCTGCCCAGATGTTGCAGCCCCTATAATTACTGTACATATTGGCGAAGGTGGTGACCGAAACAAACTGCGACATCTCTGGCTGGCTGTTTACGGTGGCCTGTGAAAATAATCCTTATTTCCCTAGCGCCTGCCTGACAATGCAGCAGCAACCTAACAAACTACTGTAATTGTACAGTTATGTTTCTCCATGTAATTTTCACCCTTCGCTGGTCATTTTTCATAGTAAAACCATACCATGATGGACAGCTGAGGTACAAAATTTTTTGCAACCCAAAGTCACTTGAAAGTTAAGTTGTTAGTTTTGAGTTGTATGATACTAATATGTGTTTATTAGAATCGAAGATGATGACATATTTCCACACTCCAAATGCATATTCTGTGTTTTGAAATGGCAACTTGACTAGGATGATAAATATACGGTGTCATCTGCCTTAACTGAAAACTACTATATGCAGTAGCGCATTTGTAGTCACAACTGCAATATTTACCTATTAATAATAAAAACACTAATTTGTAAATAAATTACCAATAGATTTATCTGTAAGAAAATATGTTAATGTGACAAGCCACCAGATTGTCAGTGAACGAATGCCCACGAGACCTTGCCTGAACCAGTCCGTACGTAAAGTCACATCACAATAGAAAAAAAAAGCCACAGGGAAAAAAGTGTTTCTGTGCCGCAGTATTTCTTGTATTGTTCAATAACATTCAATAGCACCCGCACATTCCAGTGTTAAAATAACATATAATAAACGCAGGATGGCTTTGGATATAACACGCATGTGTTACATTTAAGTGACCAGCCTCCCTGTACTGCGTTTGGCGTGCTCCGTGGCCTACAGCCGAGCAGGAGTGTCGACGNTTACATTTAAGTGACCAGCCTCCCTGTACTGCGTTTGGCGTGCTCCGTGGCCTACAGCCGAGCAGGAGTGTCGACGTTGAAGCTCCAACCACATGGCGATGTAGCAACCCTGGTAAGAGTTTCTGCTCACCGTTGGCCATGTGCAGAATCTTTTTACAGTTATAATTTCTCCACACGTCACTGTCTGCTTAAAAAGGCAGCCAGATCAGATTACCACTAAGCTTACAGTACAGCTGGAGATTATACTTATCACAGTTGTGTCATAAATGAAAATAAAAATAATTATTTGTAAAAACTTCTAATTTATTTCCACATTGCTTACCAAAATATTTTACCATCCAACCTTCCCCTCTCACTGCGACAAAAACTAATGATGTGAGGTAGTGGTTAAATATTTTTTTTTTTGTTTATTTCATACACAATTTTTTGTAGCCAGTCCACAATACACTGAACAAAGGAGTTGGCAATACTGCAAGACCCAACAAGCTCAAGTTTCTGATTGAACAGCTCACATTTTTGTATTTTAAGCCAATAAATATCTGTTGAATATTTTTTTCTAATTCCTTTTTAATGGTGATGTTAAATGAAATCATTTTAATAATTATCACCAGCAATATCACAATTTCTTGGAAGTTTTGTGACATATCTAGCTGGCAGGGAACATAGGAAAGTATCACTGTCCTATTCATGATGGCTAACATTACCAACCTCAAATGAATTTCTGCAAAGCTGACAAAAATGCATTATTTTATATGTACTGAGTACTCACATATACAATGAGACATAACATTAGGGTTATACTGTACATAATTAGCTAAAGCTTTCTCGGAAGGAAATTCAACTCAAAATTTGTAGGCACATATTATTGCTGTTCTGGAGTTAACTTAGGTTTTAAATCAACTTCTGAAAAAAAAATCTACTTGTGTGTGCATGTAAAACAATATACATAATGACTAGCATACTTTAAGAACTTTGGCGGCAAATCACAAAATGTAACAATGTTTTTAACTGCCCTTCAAAAGCGTAATACTTAATTCAGTCGCAACCGNTTGGCGGCAAATCACAAAATGTAACAATGTTTTTAACTGCCCTTCAAAAGCGTAATACTTAATTCAGTCGCAACCGACAACAGTTTATTTTTTCTTTACAGTAGCTTTTCAGTAATACCTGGATTTTTGTCCTTACTACCACAGCAGTGTTTACTGTTACAAGAAGTGGAAGTATAAATAACCAAATTTCTAAAGTGCTGAATTAACTGAAAAAACAACTATAGTTCAGTTGTCATGCACATTTCCAAGCACAATCCCACTCACAAAATATTAACCCTTAAGTATCAACACTGAGCAAGGTGGTAAACCTTTGGACTCACATTTGGAAGGATCTGGGTTTGAATCCCGGTCCAGCCATCCTAGTATTGGTTTTGCACTGTTTACCTAAATTACTCCAGGCGAATGGTGGGATGTTCCTTACTGCAAGCGATGGCCAATTCCATCCCTACTCTTGTTTCTCTGAGTGATTTGCTCTGTCTCTAATGACCTCATTGTCGATGAGACGTTAAGGGCCCTGCCTGGCTGCATGAAGTACGTTACAGAGGTTTAGTAGAAAAAACTCAGTTCAAAAACTGTTAAAAAATTTTGTGGTGGTGTCTAAACACAAAAAGCGTTTAAGAAATGTTACATGCCCAGAGACAAGTTTTGAGTCATTTAAACTCCAAGGATTATTTTTTTGATGTAAAAATGTTTAAAACTGGTTTTTTCAGAACCAAATTAAGTTGCTAAATTTTCTGTACAGAAACTTCAGAGTTGTCTTTAGACACACATCATACTTTTGATCTTTATTACCATTCCAGGCAAGTCGCCAATGGAAAGACTACATGCCAGTTGAGTGCCTTGCGCGTAGAGACTATAGTTATGAGGCAAGTGACAATTGAGCAAGAGTTGGCCTTAGAGCTCGTGCATTTCAATGGCTCAAAAGTGCAAAATAGCTACTGACAGAGTCCTTAATGCCTGCCTTGCTACCTGCCTAGTATCAACGTCTCTCTCACTAATGATTATGCTTGCAGGTTTGCACTGATGGCTTGCTGTTGGTTCACACTGTCTGAAGAGAGACCGACGTTTGTTCAACTGCTGGCTTGTCTGCAGGAGTTCTACACCGCTCTCGGGAGATATATATAACTCACTTTTCTTCATGACAACAGTATTACAAATTCCTGGGCTGAACAAGTAATACTCTCCAGACCTTCAAAGTTTATAAAATGCAACTCCAATTACATTATTCTTTGTTTGGTTTCCCATGGCACTATTCTACTCAGTAAATACTACTATATAATCATTACGATGTAACCAAATATTCTCTGTTAACAGTGATTGTGCCATTTCTGCTGACTATGTAATTTTATAGTACTTCAATAATTATTTTCATGAGGATTACCATTTATTACGTTTCGTAAATATGATGCAATGCATTTTTTTTAAATTACGGAACATTCACGTGATAATTAATGCCTAATAAACTCANTTGGCGGCAAATCACAAAATGTAACAATGTTTTTAACTGCCCTTCAAAAGCGTAATACTTAATTCAGTCGCAACCAACAACAGTTTATTTTTTCTTTACAGTAGCTTTTCAGTAATACCTGGATTTTTGTCCTTAGTACCACAGCAGTGTTTACTGTTACAAGAAGTGGAAGTATAAATAACCAAATTTCTAAAGTGCTGGATTAACTGAAAAAACAACTATAGTTCAGTTGTCATGCACATTTCCAAGCACAATCCCACTCACAAAATATTAACCCTTAAGTATGAACACTGAGCAAGGTGGTAAACCTTTGGACTCACATTTGGAAGGATCTGGGTTTGAATCCCGGTCCAGCCATCCTAGTATTGGTTTTGCACTGTTTACCTAAATTACTCCAGGCGAATGGTGGGATGTTCCTTACTGCAAGCGATGGCCAATTCCATCCCTACTCTTGTTTCTCTGAGTGATTTGCTCTGTCTCTAATGACCTCATTGTCGATGAGACGTTAAGGGCCCTGCCTGGCTGCATGAAGTACGTTACAGAGGTTTAGTAGAAAAAACTCAGTTCAAAAACTGTTAAAAAATTTTGTGGTGGTGTCTAAACACAAAAAGCGTTTAAGAAATGTTACATGCCCAGAGACAAGTTTTGAGTCATTTAAACTCCAAGGATTATTTTTTTGATGTAAAAATGTTTAAAACTGGTTTTTTCAGAACCAAATTAAGTTGCTAAATTTTTTGTACAGAAACTTCAGAGTTGTCTTTAGACACACATCATACTTTTGATCTTTATTACCATTTCAGGCAAGTCGCCAATGGAAAGACTACATGCCAGTTGAGTGCCTTGCGCGTAGAGACTATAGTTATGAGGCAAGTGACAATTGAGCAAGAGTTGGCCTTAGAGCTCGTGCATTTCAATGGCTCAAAAGTGCAAAATAGCTACTGACAGAGTCCTTAAAGCCTGCCTAGTATCAACGTCTCTCTCACTAATGATTATGCTTGCAGGTTTGCACTGATGGCTTGCTGTTGGTTCACACTGTCTGAAGAGAGACCGACGTTTGTTCAACTGCTGGCTTGTCTGCAGGAGTTCTACACCGCTCTCGGGAGATATATATAACTCACTTTTCTTCATGACAACAGTATTACAAATTCCTGGGCTGAACAAGTAATACTCTCCAGACCTTCAAAGTTTATAAAATGCAACTCCAATTACATTATTCTTTGTTTGGTTTCCCATGGCACTATTCTACTCAGTAAATACTACTATATAATCATTACGATGTAACCAAATATTCTCTGTTAACAGTGATTGTGCCATTTCTGCTGACTATGTAATTTTATAGTACTTCAATAATTATTTTCGTGAGGATTACCATTTATTATGTTTCGTAAATATGATGCAATGCATTTTTTTTAAATTACGGAACATTCACGTGATAATTAATGCCTAATAAACTCANGTTTCGTAAATATGATGCAATGCATTTTTTTTAAATTACGGAACATTCACGTGATAATTAATGCCTAATAAACTCAGATTCCATTTTCATATCTCACGAGTCGATCTTGTGACCCAATTTTAATTGGTATATTTTATATTGTTTTATTCATAGGTTTCCCAACAGTGAAACTTAATGGCATATGAACAATTTTGCAAAAACAGTGCTGAGGTGTAAATATAATTGCATGCACAGTCGAAGATAATGTAAGTGGTATACATAGTTGTGGCTAATTCTATTGGTAAAATAGTGTCTTGGTGTAACGGGCAGAGAATAATACATTCCAGACGTGTTGCCATTAGCGCTGTGACTAAGTATATGTATGTATTTGAAATTATGTTGTTAATTCCAAACTTTTCTTCTTAATCTCACTCTTGAACCTGATTGTGTGGAAATACTTTTTAAGACATTCTCTTCAGGTCGCTGTATGTATTATATATTTAAAAGTAAAGACTGTAAACACTAAACATAAAGAACTAACTATTTGTATTCATATTTAAAATGTGTAACTGAACAATTTATACTTGTGTTAAGAAGAAGAGTAATAGCTGTGAAACTCATTTTAAGTAATTGACATTAATTAATATTTTTTCTCATAGAACACAATTACCAAAAATGTAATTACAGGGAAACAAAAACTAATTATTCCGTGGGAAATACACTGCCAATAAGAATTGAAGGATGAATGAGTGTATGATGATAAAACTTGAATTTAGTAATTGCTGATAGCTAGACAGCTCTCTAGAGCTTAATATAAAAAAGTTGTTCCAAGGACGAGCAGATTTTATAAACCTACCTTAGTCAAATCAAGTTGTGACAATGTACTGTGGTAGGTGTGTTCTAAAAATGTGTCTGTACAACTTATGTAACATAACTGTGGGCCACGCTGATAGCCCAGCAGTGATAAAAAATACTTTTAAGACAGAAAAATCTTTTTGTATTTGAAGGATTTACCCGTACACACAAACAGAGAGATGATTATGTCACCTAACCCATCCACCCCTCTCCCTTTTCCAGAAAATAAGTGACAGTTTCCATTGCTGAGTGGTGAATCTTTTCCATAGAATTTGAGAAGTATTTCTTTTTACACTCCAAATTTAATTAATATGTTATAAAAAATTTTGAGGACACAAATTGATGTGGACCAATTACTGATAGTACATGGTCTATAATATTTCTCAAATTTATTTCATTATTGCATGCCAGCAGTTGTGTTATGTTTCTACTTTCTGCTCGAGTATAGCATAAATAATCAGTGTACTTGGACGTTCTCTTTTTAAATATTTTTTCGCTGAATATAAACCTAGTTTCTAAGGGCAAGTTACACTGCCTCTTGCAACTTACATACTTACTGAAGCTTTACCCATAAACATGACTATGAGTCATTAATTACTATGGTACAGCTCATGTAATTTTCTGTGGGAAAAAAGGAAATACAATGCATGAAATAATTCGCTATTTGCTAGATCATATACCACAATTTTTGGGGTGAATTACACAGAAAAACTACAGACACTATTAAAAAACCACTAAACAAAGAACAACGGGTGCTCACTGCCCCAAGTCGCTGATACACAGAAGAAAGACATTGATGAAGACGTGCACTGTTACTGTGATAGCTCATGGTTAGCGGTCTGCCACCAACCATCATCTTGCCTCAGCTCTTCCCAATCAGTAGGGCCCCACTTTTATCATTACTAAAAGGAACAAATTTCATCATTAAAATTTCACCATTTCATCAAATAAATTTTATAGCACTAAAATGCACGTGTTTTTATTAGAACGAACTAATAAGTTCAGTCAAAACTAAATGGAATTTATTGTTCATTAATTTTAATCATTACATTATTTCAGTTGCAGTCAATTTTGTGTGATTAATTTTATACTTTATCAAGATATTTAAAACAGCCCAAGAAAACTTATAAACGACTCCCGCCCCCCTTTTTTTTTTTTTTTTTTTTTTTTTGCAAAAGGCAGTTGTCCTCCACGTGAGTTTTAATCATGGGAAGGATAAAATTGAGGTAAATTAAAACAACAGCAAATAGCGAATACTGGCAAATTGCCTGTTCACAACAAAATACATATTACTACAACACAAATTTACAACCAAACTACAAAAAATAGATAAAGATTTTGTAATGGAGTTACCTGGCTCTCATCATGTCGTTCGGGCACAGAGTTGTAGGCAGCTGCGATGCTGGAAAACATGAAGTCGACCCGCTGTTTGCTGCTCCGGGTGAAGGTTTAATGGGGCTGTATCGCCCTGTCCGCAGTATGTGTTTCCTAGTGTCATGGTTCTTGCAGAACTGGGTGAACGACAGCCCCCTGCCCTCCTCACCATGGTGCTATCATGTGATTCGAGTGTCATGTTGCCGACATCACCTGGCTCATCATCAGCGACTTTTGAAGTGATTGAAAGAAGTCCTTTAGCTTCCAGGAGGTTCCTCCACGGCTGAGGCAAGTGTCGGTTGCAGACCCAAGACTCTTTAACCTCACCAACTATGTCATCAGTGACACACACAGGCGATCTCGTGACGGGGTATCTCTGCTAGCCATTATAGGGGCAGGCTAGGAGATCATATTATAGGAAAAATAATGTAATACAGTAGAATCCCGATAATTGGTATTGTCAAGGGACCGAGTGTTAAATATGAATTATCAAGATATTCAAATTAGCGGGATAACCAATAATCGGGAGCGAAAAAAAAAATACATAATAACGAGATTAATGCAAATTTGCATTAATATGTCATGATAAATGCATGGCTACATATTATGTATACATATGTATACATAAATCAATAATTAAATTAATAAAAAACACATTAAATTTACGTTTTAAAAAAATCCGTAATTTTCNAATTTACGTTTTAAAAAAATCCGTAATTTTCTTTTGGTGCAAACCTTGCTGACGGGTATTGTCGATGGCTTTGTCAAGCATGTTCAAAGCAGAAAATACTTCATCCCCAACGTCTGATTTCGTTAAAAAAATGGCCCACGTTGTTGATGTATGGTTTAGCCACTGACAACTCCAATTCACAGGGCATTCTAAGTCTTGTTCAGTAACTGCTAATGAAAGTTCCACCTTCGTGAATCCACAAGCACGAAAACAGTTTTTTATTGTGCTTTCGCTAACACTTTGCCACGCCTTGTGAGCAATGTTCATGGCTGAAAATAAGGTGATTTTATGATCCTTCCCATCCTCGATGCTGTCAAGGAGTTGCATCACTACTTCCTTGCGGTAAAAGGTTTTGAACGTTTTAATTATGCCCTGGTCTAGAGGCTGCAGCTTAGAAGTAGTGTTGGCAGGCAAAAACACAACATTAACATGACTGAGCGGTGGGGTATTGTTGTGGATCGTATAATTATCCATGAAAAGTAGAATTTTTCGCTGCCTTTTCTCCATATCAGCATTCACTGATGGTATCCATTCCTTGAATAATTCGCCCGTCATCCACACTTTTTTGTTTGCACGATAGGTCATCGGAAAAGTTTTTATGTTTTTAAAATATCTTGGTTTGGCTGATTTGCCTATCATGAGCGGTCTCAATTTCTCAGATCCATCCATGTTGGCAGCCAACAATATGGTTACTTGTTCTTTACTTTTTTTTCCGCCATGACACTTTTCTTCCTTAAAACACATTTATCGGTCGGGGAGACACTTATAAAATAACCCCGTCTCATCGGCATTAAAAATGTTGCTGGGCTCATAAGAATCAATTATTTCTCCCAATTCGTATTTCCACTCCGAACAAACGTCGGCCGGTACACTCGCACTTTCCCCACTAAGCTTCTTGAATTTTATGCTGTGCCTTTTTTTGAACCTATTAAACCAACCATCACTCGCACGAGAGTTTTTAATTCCCATTTTTTCTACGAAAACGTTTGCTTTTTCTCTTAAAATGTTTCCGCCAACTGGTACATTCAAATTCCGTGCTTGCTCAAACCACTGTTTTAAATTATCTTCTAGTTGTGGACTCTCACCAGTCTTAAAGCGCTTTACTTTGCTGTCCAATCTCTGGGAGGCGATTTTGTCCTTGTTCTTCAGAATTGGTGTTATTGTGGAAGGAGGAACGTTATAACGTTTGGACACGTCAATTTTTTTATCACCACCGGCCACGGCGGTAATGATTTATTTTTTCTCTAATGGAAAAACACTTATTAGCTCTTTTTGGAGGCATGGTTAAGACCGAACTGACTAACTTTTCACTCGCTCTGCTCCTTCCTACTCTCTCATAACCCTAGGCCGGACAGCAAGGCACCTCTTAGTTCTGGGAATCACAGACACATCGCCTCACAGCCTACTCGGCGTCAATACCTGCCCTTTAAACCCTCCTACTTCCCTCAGTACCCTTCCGGTCTTTTTTACCCTACCCGAATTGCATAAATCTAGAGCTGCTGTACAGTCTAGGTTTACAAACATTATGAGTTAACGAGATATTTAAGTTGGAAATAAGAATTATAAGACGTTTTAATTGAGCTCGAGCACCAAAATAAATACGTATTATCGAGGGGACCGGAATGCATTGTTTTTATACGAATTAAAGGGATTTTCTCAAGGGACCAGCAAATTTGTACGAATTAGCGGGATATACGAATAATCGGGATACGAAATATCGGGATTTCACTGTAATTATGTACGATTTTCGTGTAGGGTTTTCTTGTAGGGGGTTTTAATACGTGCTGGTAGAAGTAAAGTATTTTTCAAGGATATTGTTATTTAACTTCTTATATTAGGTTTTGTAACGCAACACTTTTTAATTAGAATTTTTTGAGCATGTTTTTTTGGATTAGGAAAGATTTTTTTAATATCCCTTGTTTTTTAAACTTTGTATAAGTGGTCATAAAGGGGTAATATCAGTGTTGTAATATATTAATGCCCTTTGATATTTTTTAAAGTTTTGTATTTTGGGCGGAGAAATCAAACGATTGAGTAGAATCGTATTTCCGTAAATATATGTATAAAACTTATTTTTTTCGTACCTTTTTGACGTCACCGTAGTGTCCTGTAACACCGCTGCTGTGAAAATACTTTCAATATCTTGTCTTGTCTCCAGCTAGGGAAATCATGGTTGAAATGATTGGTGAGTTGGAGGCATGGTGTGCGCGTGACAAAGTGACTCACAGCCCGTGTTGCAATTTAGATTAATAAAGTATTCTTTACAAGGTACAAATGTTTCCACAAAATTTCTAACCGTAGTTCTGTCAAGTTTTTCTGAAAGGAAGTGGTAGAAATCTCTTCATTTTACACTAACTTTCTTCAATGCAGCTGTATTTACGTTTTTACGGTATGGCAGTGTTCATGCTTGTGTCTTTTTGCATCCACTCAATGTTTACACTGCCATATTAGCACTCTGTTCAGTTCATGAAACACATGGTTGCCTTCACTTTCAAACTCCCATGAACAATTACAAAGTTACTATTTTTGGCATTTTTAACTGAGTTTGCAACATAAGCAGCCAACTAGTACTATTGTCACGTAATTACCTATCAAAAACCTAACTACAAAGGACATAAGATGAGTAAAGTCGGCAGTATTTACAAATACTGTGCTAATGTTTAGTGCATAATTATTACAATTACCTACACAAATATTCATCTGTGTGATATCTACAGATTTATTTTTAAAATATCACCAACATTTTTGGTTAGAACCATTTGTTTAAAAATAAGAAAGTTAGGTTGGCCATGATCTGCTGTGGACGAGCGCTTCTGTTTGGCAATTCGGGTTGATATATCAAATCATACGTACAGCGATAATCTTCCAACCTTGATAGTGATGAATTTATGAATTGTTCTCATTCAAAAACATTATTTACACACATTTGTAACCCTGAATGGGCGCCAACAAGATGTGTTTTATGCAAATACATAGTTTTAACTGGTATCAGAACATGTAATGTAAAATAGATGTGTTTAATGCAAATACATAGTTTTAAATGGTATCAGAACATGTACTGTAAAATAGAGATTAATACTATTTAACAAATTTAAAATTGTAAATCTAAATGTTTGTAAGACTTTAATGGCAAAAGAAGCTCAGTATTGTAGTTTTGGATACATTTAAATGGGCAATTTCATTTCTATTTAGTGAATATGAGAATTATTATAGAATTTTGTGAATAAACGTAATTTCTGCACAATTCAGATTATTTTGTTGTTCACGAAAATTTCTACGTCCTACCAATCAGAGAATATGGTGTACAGTGCTTACTGTATGCCAGCTGTGGAGTAACTAATTCCAGAGTCCTAATATTATTGTATTGCAATCTTTCCAAAATAGATCTGTCAAAAAACAGTAGCTTGTAATAAAGCTTGAAATACTTGGTTAAAGGAAACGTACAAAAATTCCAGAGTTCATCATTATGTAAACAAGTATTAATGCACGTATTCGAATTGTTCAAATATACAAACAAATATTTTAAGCAATTTTTAAAAAATTGCAAAACATAGCCTTATTTTGAAGATTTCTTAAAGCAACACACAGTATTTTATTTCAATGAGAATTATATCACTTTCATACATCAGTTAGTTTTTAATATTTATATGTCCCAACAACATTAAAACTGTGACTTTAACAAGCCACTATGCAAATAACATGTTGTCTAATTTGTTTTAATGTAGGGAAATCAACTAACCTTCCACCACAAAAGCAAAGACATTTAAAAGCACAATAAAAAAAACACCGATGACCGTTCATGCTAGACACGAACAGCTTTGGCTTGTACCCATGGCAGCATCTGCTTCCTTCCAGAAGCCTAATATAAAAGCATCCTGTTGAGGCAAGAACCCTCCATCCATCTTGTTACGCCACCAGCACTATAACAGGCCGAGTAAGTCCTCCTTGCCATAATTCAGCAACATAAAACTGCTTTTGGAGTTTGGCTGAGAATTTTGGAAAGCATGCACACCCCAAACATCTAGATTTTCAGCAACCGGGGGGAAATGAGATGGAGCAGCGACAGAATGCAAGTTTGGGCGGAACCTGAGTCCCCTGAGAAAGCTGACAGCAGACAGCTGCTGTGTGTCCCACATGCCAAAACTGGGTGTGATTCTGCCAGAAAGTGTGGTTGGTGCACGAGTTACAACCGCAAGGAGGATTGGCACTTCCTGAGCTGACGACCAACCCTGAACCCTTGAATAGTTGCATGTGACGGAGTCCCATCTTCCTCAGTTAACATAATGACCAATAAGGATGCTTCTTGTCCTTTGACCACCCCTCGACCGAAACCCAGAGAGCCGGCAATAGACATTACACTGATTTCATCATGGTAATGAATACAACTTTAATACCAGTAATTACATAAATAAGCTTGAGAATTTTCACCCAGCTTCCTCTTCTGATGTTACAGAAAGATCTCTTGACTTTCCGTCTTGTACGCCAGGTACATCTCTTTCACTAGTTTCTTGTTGATGCTGGGGACGTGTTTCATCTAATGGCAAAATCACATCCTTTGCAGAATTGTTTTCCTTCACAATGCCAGTGCAGCAGTGGCACTGGAGTTATTAAATACTAAATAAATCACCTACAGTCAACACCATACTAACGTTGACTGTCCAAGTTATCAGTATGCTACATACAGAATTGCCAGCATGTCTTTAGAATAAACAAACATTATCTGCAATAATCAGTCTTAGTTAAATGGTTGGACTTTTCTGATTCTACACAGAAGAGTTTCAAGAACAGTATCAAAAGAAAATCCGGTAATAAGTGCACTCCTACAAAATTTTCATAAAAAATTTAAGACAGTTTTAAATAACTTTTATAACTTATTAATTTTGTTAAGCAAATAAATCTTGAATATACTTAAAACAAAATATGGTACAAGAGTATAATATAATTCCAAGAAAATTATTTTGAAAAACCTGAAAATTGTGAATTTAAAGTCACTATGGTGGCAGAGAGTAAAGTTGTTTACCCAACATTAAGTAAATGTACCAGTAATAGATGCTACACTAGTGAGTGCCTTTTGAATAGAAAAGAACAGGTGCCTATTACAAGAAATAAGCTTACATCTGAGAGAGTTGCAAGGAGAAGATATTGAGCTTATTTAGAAAAGGCAAAAAAGTAATAATATTATTATTATTTTGTAATAAATAAACTTGAAATGCACAGTGTACAGTGAAACTTGGGCGAAACGCAGACAGTACACACTACAAGCAAGACAATTTTATAGTGAGGCTTGTGTGTCAAAATGGCAAGTTGTGTGTTAGTTGTTTTGTAGTGGGGAATTCAAGTGTTGGTACCAAGATAATGTCATTAGCAAACATCTTGAGGAAGAGATATGTAAACTCGCTCCATAATTTACAATTCATTGTATCCAAGAAACATTTATTGTTGCCATTTTGAAGTGACCCAGGGCTGGCTTGCCCAGCTGTTGCCACCTGCTGTGCCGCGACCCACTTTGCATCATGTCGCCGCTCTCTACCACCTCCAGCCTTTGGCGGCGAGAGAGGTACTCGCCACCTTCAGCCATCTCTGCAGGCTCACCGCCTCCGCTCTCTCTATGTCTCTTCCCTCAGTGTTTTCTCTCTCACCACACCCCGCAACCACTGTGCTGGCCCTGTGCGCCACGTATAAATAAGGCTCGCAGTCCTCAGTTTGAGGCTGTCTCGTGTCAGTCATCTACAGAACATCACTCTGTCAGAGAACACATTGAGAGGCTGTCTCGTGCCAGTTCAGTAGCACTTAGTTACTCTGCCCAAGTATCCACCAAAGTTACGTCTAGCTTCGCAGAACATCACTGCCCGAGAGTCAACCGACTTCTTCAAGTCATCACTGCCATTCACAGCACTGTCGAGAGTTCTACTCTGCATGATGCCGCCTCTCTGCCTGCCAGCATACCGAAGCCTGCTGCGCTTCCAGCTACCTCGTAGCTCACCTGCAGTTGACTCGAGTACTAGTACTGCTGACTTGGGGTCACCCTCATCCCTCGCGCTGTCGCGTCTTCCAAGACTACGTCAATTACAAGTTGGCAACCTAGATCGGCCCTTCAGGCTTTAGTCTGGGTAGAGGCTGGTTTATCTGTAGGCATAAATCTTATTTGGTTACGTTGTCTCTTCCTGCAATCTTTATTTTTCACCCCTAGTTCCCACTATTTCCTGTTTCGTCACTAGTCTTAGTAAGAGACTTCCAGGGATAGCCACGAGCCAAAACCACATCCTCAACCATACCTTTAGGGAACTGGCTCAAAGTGCAGCTTAGGAAGCTTGTCTTCCTGGGCCTGACTAGAGCAGTTATCACTTGGACTATCGCCCTTCCAGTTAAGTGCCTGGGTCCGCCAGCGACGCCTCTCTTTCCAGGTCACCTGCTTAGAAACGATAGGCCAACCCCCGAGGAGCCTCACTCTACACGACACCTGGGTCCACCAGCAACGTCTCACTTGCCAGGGAGCTGTGGGAGTAGTTGCCCCTAGTCCTGCTGCTGTAACCCTCAGTTTGGTACTTTGGTCTGCCAGTGACGTCCCGCTCGCCAAGGCACTAGACTGAAGGCCAGTAGTCAGGCCACCTACCTAACCTCACACCCGCCACCCTACTCTCCATCAGGCTGTGTCTACCCCTTAATGGACACCCACTGTCTGCCTGTCTGGTCTATCCCCCCCTCCCTTTTTATGACTCACCATGGGCTGGGCGGGGCAAAGCGGCCAAGCAGACACTAGCCCAGGCTGGGGTACTGAAGAGTAGCGGTACAGGTGTCAATCAGGTATACACCTGGAAGAAAGAGGAGGCTGCACGTCAGAGAGGGTCTGCATCCAGCTCGTCAAGTTCGACCTTGAACCTCATCAGGCACCTGCCACGTGCAGTATCTCCGCTACCTCCAACGCTGCCAAAGAAGCCACCTACCTTTGTCCGACTGGCCAGCGTTACTAGGGAAGTCAAACCTCTAAACGTCACACCCCCCACTTGCCCATCACTCGCAAGCACGCCACCCAAGGCTCAACGTTTGATTATAGAAGTAGCCAAAGCCAGCAGCGTAGGCACCAGGGAAAACCCAGTGCAAACGACGACCACTGCTTCACCTGCACCCAGGGGGAAGAGTACCTCGGCCCCACCATCCAACTGCCATTCTTGCTAAGGGTGAGCATGGCGGCTACACTTTAAAAAAAAAAGACTGCCCATAACCATGTATGCATATATACATGAATGCTAAATTACACACTGGTATACATGCTCCAGTAAATTTGCCAGAAAATTAATAAAAATAATCCTTAGACTTGACGTGTTTTGAGTGTAACATTAAAATTTATGGCTGCTTATTAAGTGTTTCTTGTTTTTTTTACATATAAGTGTGTGACTGTGGCACCGCCACGCGCATCGTTTTTGGATTCGCTCCTCTGTAAGGCGGCCTGCTCCTTGGCCGACTCGGCTCCCCTCCTGTTTTCTCCCCTCATTTTCCTCCATTGATTACCCCTCAGCTTTGTGTTTAATTCAGGGGTTAGTTTATATACGTTGTTACGCGCCTTGTGCAGCATTCATTCTACACCTGTGAAGAAGATTGTCAGGTTGACGCCTGCTAAAGCTAATTTAAATTGTAACATAAGCTAAAATTGTCATTTTACCTGCTCCTGTATGAGGCTGCTATGAGATGCAGTTTAATAATGTAGTTGCATGAGCTGCTGGAGCTTTTTAAACAGTGAGTCATGGTCGCAGCTTTTCATTTGCAGGTCAGTTGAGTGTTTTTTGAATAATTGCATGGCGTAGTATTGTATTTGTCTTGGGCTTTGCAGTGAGTTAGATTTGTTTCTAAATCTTGGTTGTGGACGCTTGCCTAAATTGTAGTTTCGGCCTAACTAATTTCTTGCTTCTCTGTATAGTTCCAGTTGCTTTCAGGTGTTGTGTATAGTTTTTTTCTGCTGCCCAATGATTTACTTAAAGTTTAATTGTCGCTACTGTGCTACCATAACTTGCGCGTTGGGCATAGTCTGTTGAAATGTTCTAATTGTCGTTGATTATTTTGTTTGATGGAGCTATGGTTAGGGTTTACGGACTGCCTCCATCGATTCACTATTTTAATGTAATATTTTATTTCAGATATTAACTTGTATTTTCACGTAAACGAGGTTTTACTGGGCCTGAAATGCTGCCCTCCTTTAGTCAAATTGATCCACTAAATATCTTGAATTTATCTAGTCATCAGTGTAACTATTTGTATTTTAGAAACGTTTTAATACTACTCTGCTCGTTTTTTTAATTAAATATTGTATATTTTGGAGTAACGTAATACTTTTGAATAAGCAATTGCGCAGCAATTTAATCTTTTGTATGAGTGTTTGAAGTATTTCTAGTCAACAGTTACTTTTTGATAATTTTTGAAACGTTTTACACTACTTGGCTTGTTTGCCAGTTAAATATTTAATTACTTTTTAGCTGCACAACACTTTTGAGAGAGCAATTTAATATCTTCGTATGAGTATTTTAATCTATTTTTTGCATTATGAGCCTTTGGCATTTAGAATCTTACACGTCATATTTTTGTAAATGTTCAGTGCAAATATTCAATCCTAAGGTGCTGCTAACGTGTAAAATATTATGAAATTACTGAGCTTGAATGTGACATCGTCTTTGTATTATTTGTGCTACGGCACAAGTGCACAAATGTGCATATTATGTATTAACATATCTACTTTCCTAAAAAAATTCCACATTTTTACCCAGATGACATGTGAATAAAGTGAGATGGTCCATGGTAGGGTTAATTTTACATATGGCAGAAGGATACAGAACAAGAAGAAAAGTAGATCCTTAGAAGTGCTTCCTGAAGTGCTTAGTTAACCAAGAACAGAATGTCATTTCAGCTATCTAGAAACAGATGTTAATAAAATATAAAATAGGATCAATTAAGAAATTTGAATTGGAAGGTTTGCACATAAAAAATAATCAAGTATTTAAACATCTGCTTTAGGCTACTTATTTTTGGTAAAGTGAGCACTTTTGAAAGCCCTATTATTTAGAATAAGAGTCAATAAATATATTTTATTATGGTCTTAGATGTTTACATCAGAGTGCGGTGGAATATACACACTGTTAATACTTACATGGCAATATAAATATTTAAAAAGGTGGTTACAGGATGAAAAAATATATGAAAGTAAAATTAACTAGGGCCTCAAAAGTGCTCACTTTACTGTGAACAGTATTGATGACATGGTTCTGTAAAATTGTGATATGTTTCCTTAATGTGTCTGCTGATGCGAGACCCACACACTGATAATGAATGCAAGGGGACAAATTGTTCCAGCCCATTTCCATACACTCTCATGAGAATTATGATGAGAGTGGAATTCGGAAACCACTGACCTCTTCCCTAAGCAAGTGTCCCCGACACGTCCTCGCTGGCCTTGAAACTTGCTGGTCTGGCAGAGGACTGACCTGGGATGCCCGAGTGCTGCTCTTCATCTTCTATCTCATGAGTGGTCGCATCGGGATGCCTCACAATCTAGCAAGCACAAAATGCTTCTATACTTAAAGTCAACTACAATAATGTGGTGGTGGTTTGCCAAACTTTTCAGCCAAAAAGAAATGGCTTTAATTATTCATTGAGTTGATACATTGCAGTTTGAGTGGGTTTCATAATAATTCACAATGTAATCAAAGCATGATGAGGCTAATGGATGAATTTCTTAGACATCAAAGAACAAGCAGATACAATGTATAAAGAGTCCTGTATGAACATGACTATCGAGGAGTAACTTCATGAGGCAGGGAGGACTAACTGATATTGATATACGTAAGTATCATCCACTAAGTCTTACCGTGCTCTTGAAGGCCAGGCTAGAGGCTGTTCCCAGCTCGTCACTTTTTGGTGCATGCAGCTCACATCTGGCCAATGTGAGAGATTCTACCCTCAACTGGTTGTTTTCATCTACAACGTGACACACCCCTACCTCGTCTTGTGGGATTATCAGAAGTATGCTTGCGCTCTTGATTTTTTGTTCCTTGGTGAAAAAGTTAACAGGTTTCTGTACCACACAATAATTCGACACTTTCTTCAGCAATAAAGCATGTTAAAAAATATATTGGGAAGCTCATTAAAATAAATATGGTGAAATGGGGCGAGATAAGAAAGTGTTAGCAAAGGGAATTTACGAAGGAATAACAAATAAAGTTTAAACTGTTCGCTAAACAATCCAGTAAACATTTGTATGAAAGAATTTGTGTGTGTTAAAGACTTATATGGGCTATACATTAAAACTCAAGGAAATGCTCAGCAAAATAAATATTTATTAAATGGTCCCATTTTTTTATTTTACAAATACTGAAAAGACTGTTTGCACTTACGTAGCACAAATTTTAGACGTGATGACAACTTACGGGGGACAGGAAGAATGAGCTTGTGCAGGTAGCAAAATAAAATGGGGTTCTTGTTTGGTAATGTGGCAGACACTACCTTGATGTGGGGGATTTCTCAGGTATTCTCATTCACTCACCATTATTCATTCCGCTGTTTCTCTTCCCACCACACAAGGCAGCTGCTAGCAATCAGAAATGGTCATATTCTGTTATTTATCTGCAGATTTATTATGTTTGCAAGTTCCAATGGCAACAGTCGCTTTTTTAGTATACTACATCAACAAATAAAAGCCAGAATCTTCTACAGGTCACGTCATTCAAACTTGACACATAAGTACACTCCTTATCAGCAACATGCAATGCCGCAGGTAACTTTTAAAAATGATACCACTGATATGATATGTGGGACAGTTAAAAAGTTGCACCAGCACAAACATCTGCATAATGAAAGAAGGCATGGGCTTGGCACTGCAACAGGGTAAAATAGCTAGCTGGATGCTGTGGCCAAAGTGGGGCTTATGACGAACCATATTGAACACGACACCACACACATGCCTACACCTACGACCAAACACAGGAACGGCCCACAGACTGAGCCACCTTGGTGGATGGATTGATAGTACGACTATAACCCACCAGCAGTTACATTCTGTAGCTTTACAATGAAAGAGTGAAACTCAACGAAAAGTTGATAAAGTAAAAGTTGTACCACAGGAGAGAGCTGGGCGATGCAAGGAATGCATGTCGGGCCGACATACTCATTGTCTTCTTCATCTCGCACCATTCCATGCAGAAGAACCGTATCTTTTACTGCACAGGTCGTTACGAATACTTTGGCCCCGTGTAGTTCCACGACTATGGATCTTGCCACAAAAGACATGATCGCATCCGGTGAAATATCCTGCAGATGAGAATCAATCATGGCACTCGTGACAAACCCACAGATAATACAGATCTGAACTAATGGAGTGGTGCCTAACTTTAGACAGCCTACTTCCTTCTTTGGGATGATGTGTACTTGGGTTTCGCAGTGCATCACTAAGTACTGAAAGACTGCACAGGGCCTCCAGCTTATAGTGAACTTTTAACCAGTTCAATACTGACTAGACAGATATAAATTGAGGCAGTGTTCAAATTAACATTTTGTTAGTTAGTAATTTGCAATTTGGTAAGTTTCCATTTGGATGCTGTCAATAGGCACTTGCTTAGCAGTAGTAACACCACTTTAAAATTTGCCAAGAAAATATATTTTAAGGAAATAATCATTAAAAAATTAATGTGTTTTATTTTATATATATCTTGAACAACCTGAATGTTAGTTTACTTGAAAATTACATGCGTAGCATTAATGTTTTACAATATATTACTGTAACTGTAAATTAAGTTAATTATGCATATCTATATATATATATATATNGCATATCTATATATTATATATATATATATATATGTTAGGTTAAAATAATATAAAGCCTCCAGATAAAAACAAACAAGGTGGCAATTTAGTAATTTCATGCTTTTGTAAAGTTTCGTTCCACACAAAAAATGAAATATGTAATTACAAAATATGCAATAATTTTTGCAGTACATAATTGGGTCACAACCACTCTATTAACAAAATTTTCCAATTTGAACATGCTGGAGGTTCAAAACAAAAAATCATCAATTTAGCCTCCTCTAGCATAACATGTAAGTGGGCAAAGTCTAAGAAGACCCTCCGAATTTTGTTTCTTTACCCCACAGAACACTTAGATTCAAACCAGAATTTTGTGTTTCTTTCCCACAAAGAACACTTAGTTTCAAACATTTTCTATTGTCTCAGATAAAATTCAAATTTTCATATACATGTTAATAATTACAGCATATACATTTCTTTGAACCTAATCTTAGGAGAACAAAACAGAAACCATACTCGATTTATCAGTTTTAGAGCCATACATTTTATCACTGAAAAATTGTCTTTTTCAATAAACAGTTGATAGATCCAAAAGTAGCCTAGATTAAAAATAACAGATTGGTTTTGTTATTTTATTTTGTACGACTTACAAAATAATTAACTGTTAACAGTAATGCATGCTATAACAAAACTACATTTAAAAAAAGAGGTAAAAAATAATAGTATAAATATTTTTCTCTCTTCTTTTAAAGTGCCTGTCTGTATAGAGTGTGAAATGTGTTTCATTGTGTTTGAAATTAATGTTTTTGAAATAAATGACAAAAAACATTACCAGTCTGTTTTCATATGAAAAGAGCTCATGCTTAAAACTGCATGGAAATACTGTATAACCTTCAAAACATTTTGCCTACTGGTACATTATTTTAAAAAATTTCAACACAAGCAGTCAAAAATGTTATTTCCATGCTTCTAAGTCTCAAAAAATACTATCTGAGCAATTGTGAAATATGTACATATTGGGAACTACAATGAACTGTACGTACAGACTTTAGGCTGGAAAGGGAATATGACTACACAATTTTATTAACATGTTAAGTGTTCTACCAAAGAGTAGTTTTTATGCATTAGACCATTCAAAACCATATGGCTTGGAATTTTAGTGTAGTGTTAGGAAATGGAGGGGTCACCGTTGTAAAGAAATGTCACTGACATTTGATCACATGATTCTGACAGTTCTACTGACAACTCAGGCAGCAATGCTAAGAACATGCACAAAAGGTGGAAATTGGTCCACCTCATCTTCCATTTATGCTTTCTATAAGAAATTCACGGTTATCCGAGCAATTTTGAAAACCCTGCTTAGGATATACTTTTCTTCTTATGCTGTATCCTTCTGCAAAATGTGAAATTAACATTGCCATGAAACATATCACTTTATTCATGCCTCATCCAAGTGAAACCACAGAATGTGTTAATAATATGCAAATTTATGCTCTTATGTGAATAAAACAACATTTACTGACAGCAGTAATAATTAATTTAAACATTACATTAGCAATAAAACATTGAGTATTAGAACTATTTTCATTAAATTGCTGCCAAACTGGGAGCATGTGTGCCAGTACATATACATATGTAGTTTTAGGCAATAACTTGTTTTTTCAAAGAATGATTTCAAAAGTGCTCACTCTCACTTTACCGTGAACAGCCTCTGCAATAAAAATATATAACCACCACTTAACCTCCCATAGCTATATGCCACATGATGGAAGACTGCATGCCAGTTCGGTAAATTACACTTCGAGGCAAAATGTATTTGATGTGTGTGTCAGTCATAATTATCCTTAGGGTGAGTACTCACTAGAACCCATCTGCCCGCATACAACACGGCAACTGTGCACGAGGCGTATGTTTTTTGACTGTGTGCAGGTTGTAGGAGGAATGTTTACCAGCCCCTCTGCAAACAGTTTGTATACTGTTTGCAGACTTGTATGTGTGTTCCTGTTCCTTGGCAGTGATGGGAAACATGGGCAGGTTAATGCTGGTGTCGGAAAGAGTCAGATATAAAAAAGCGTGCTGCGACTGACCTATTCCTGCCAATCACCAACCCTACTCTTCACAGAACAGGCAGTTGTGTGGTAGCTCTTGTATCACATGTGTCTGTTTTACAATACTGTAGTGTGCTTTGGTTGCTGAATTTGGTTTCGACGGTCACTAGCTGGAAAGTTCAAGAAGCACACCAACTTACTGAAGACATTCAATGAATGCCTATTTCGTAGGACACAATATGTAAAGAATACAGACACAGAAATAACATTTTTAACACTATTACGCAACAAATAAAGTATAGTGTGAGCTCAATTGATATAGAAAATAAATTTTAGTCTTTGTAAAATCAGTTTCATCACGAACACAAAAAGCATGTCTAGCATGTGGACTTTGAGAATTTGTCTGTGACAGACAACTGCATGTCTAGACGAGCCCTGCCTACATTCGCACATACCATACACCTGCCTGCGGGCAGATGAATGCTAATGAGTACTCATCCTTAGTGCTTCTTTTCTTCTGTACTTCTAACATGTACAATATCACCAGGCAGGCAATAAATAACTCTCAATATACCTCGCCTACCTAACCCACAGCCACCAACCTTGTAAGTTGGTGTTTGCAGAAGCATGACTGGGACAAAACAAGCTGCGACAGCCTTCCAAATAAGTAAGTCCAGCTTGCCAACTGTATCTTGAAATTTCATTCCTGCATCTCTTAGGTCATATACTGAGAGACACACGACCTGTGAAATATGGACCACAGTATTTGTAGGCTACTACTGACCACTATGAGTCTCTCGGAAACTCACTCAGGTGCATACATTTTATATTTAAAAGGTAATGTAATTTTATGTCAAATTTTTTATTCAGTCAGAATTATTGTTGTATGGATATAATATTTCTTTTCAGTTTCTGATAACTTGTGTATAGTTTACCTTATTTCATGTAATCACCCTATTTTTTTTAACTTTAGCTTATTTATGCTCTGTTTTACGCCAGCAGATTAAACATAGAGCAGCTTACAAACACCTAGAAATGTCACACATATTTCTGAAGGGATATCCTTAGAAAAATTTTGTCTGTAAAATCAATCCTTAGAAAAATTATTGACTGTAAAATCAATGTTTGTGCATATATATGTAACTCGGTAAATAAATGTTCTAGAAATAAATTTTTTTTCAGGAAAGGTAAAAACAATTATCTACAGCAGTTACTTCTTGCTTTCATCCTATTTAATAAAGTAAAAGAAAAAAAATAGAATGCTGGACAGTAAAAAAAGTGCACACAGAAGGATGCATCAGATGGTACTGAAACTTTGTAGAGGTAGTGATAAAAACGACTATATACATGATAACAAAAACAAAAAAACAGGAAAATTACTAATGGATCTGTGGTACACCGTCGAGTCATCTTCAATAGTGCGTCGCACCCCTTCACACTGTGATACATGCTGCAACATGACATGGCATAGAGTCCGACAGATGCCAGATGTTGTCCTTACGCAGACGGGCCCACAATTGTTGGACGTAGTGTTCTAAATCCCGGGTACTGTGGCAGGGTGGCATCTGGCATTTCAACTGGTCCTCACATGCTCAATTAGGAATGTATTCCAGGAGGGCGGGCAGGCCATGGTAGTGTTTGGACATTATAGAAGCAGTCCTGGGTGACCCGTGCTGTGTGCAATGTGGCATTATTCTTCTTGAATATTTTGCCTAGAATCCTGGCCAAAAATCGGAGCAGATGGGGGCGTAGGATCTTATATACATTCTGCTGGTCCACCAATGTTCCTCATGCACGACAAGAGCAGAGCGGAATCATAGGCTGTGGCTCCTCAAACCATAAAACCTGTCGTGGGGGTAGGGTGCTGTACAATAGCGAGATTGGGATTGTGGCATTTACGAGGGGCCCTCCAAACCTGGGTGCGATGATCATCAGTCCCTATAATAAAGTGGCACTTATCACTAAACACCACACATCATTAGTCTGTGGCATACCACATTTCTCTGGCCTGGTACCACTGCAAACGGAGCCTCGCCACTGTTGTAGAGTTAATTTTGACACACATAATCTGCGCCAGGATTGCAGATTTGCCTCCACGTCGGGAAATGGTCTGTACCATGCAGGAGCCCCAACACTGGCCAGTATCATGGACCAAGCCACCACGGGATTCCTCTGTGCCTGGCACACAATACATCGATCCTTTCGACTGATAGTCAACCTCATCCATCCTGAGCCCGTCCTCAGTGTGTGGGGCATCTTCACATATCCACACCTCAGAGTATGGTCTGAACAGTTCACATGGTGGGCTATACAGCGATAGGATCATCCTGCTGTTTTTAGTCAGATCGAGACACGCCAATGTCACGACCACTGGTCGATGCTTGCAGCGCCACTGTCAGGTGTGTGGTCAAATGCAAACACACCAACATGGAATTATGTGCATACCAGCCCATACTCTCACTACTTACATCATTTTGTGGTTATTGCATGGTTTTTTGTGATGCACTATTTTCATTGTTCAGCAGTACAGTATAGTCAAAAATAGCACTTTTAGGGCTTTCCTGTGCAGTTTTATCAAGGGAAAGGAGAAAAGTACAAAATATCATCTGTAGTTTAATCCATTTGCTTACATAGTGTATAATACAGTAATATCTTAGGGTTACAGATCTAATCTGTGAGAAATTCAGCTTTCTGGGAATGCATATTTCAGTCTTGGGTGGATCCATTGCAGTGTTTCCTTATAGCCAGATGTAATCTAAGACATTCAAAAATTTTTTCTAGGGTTTTCCTTTAAGTACAAATTATAATCAGGACCCAACGCACCATGGCAATTAACAATCACTTAACTGGAAATATCATAGGGTAATTAGACTGAATTTAATTATAGGGAAAATAACACACAATGACTAAATATGCGAGGTGGTAGCGCCACCTCCTTGGGTCGTCGTACACAAGTCACTGCCGCACGAACTAGTAGTTTCTCCTTGCTTCTTTGGAACAATTGAGATGTGTTTGTGTGACGTAGACTTGAAGGAAGGGTCCCTACAAGGACTGACTTGTGGACTTGTGAAATCCAGTTCACAAGGCAAGTGTGCAACTTGTCAGAGCAAATTATATTTTTACAGTTACATATATGGTTCACACACTAAACTGCA
Source organism: Clitarchus hookeri (assembly GCA_002778355.1). Classification (NCBI taxonomy): domain Eukaryota; kingdom Metazoa; phylum Arthropoda; class Insecta; order Phasmatodea; family Phasmatidae; genus Clitarchus; species Clitarchus hookeri. The sequence goes on from NQII01000016.1 coordinate 876,961, forward strand.
GTAGTAGAATGGAAAAAAAATATGGGACTGCCTTGTCATTCAGTCAAAAGAACCACAGAACTATTAAGATAATAATTTTGTTCATGAGAAAGGCCCAGTACATACCTCAAGTGAGTAATCACACATAACTGTTGAGTTGTACTGTCTGCCTGTAAGGAATCCCAGCTGCCCAATCACATTTGCAAACTGCAACATGTCTCCTAACTCAATTAACTTCCCTTGCTCATGTACCCGCTGCAGGTTGACGTTGGCAAGGCAGTCGATAACAGGCAGTCTTCCTCTCAGTGCTTGAGTCTGAAACATTTTGTAATTAAGGCTGTTGCCTGGTTTGAAAGCAGTAAGAATTTGGTAAAGGGAAATGCACGTTAATGAAATTTGGTTTTTTGGCAGTCCTGTTAAAGACAGATAGATACCATCCTGGACTTTTTTGAGCAGAAAAATATCTGCTTCTTTGTTATCAAAACCTTTTTTAACATTAGTGTATAATCTGTTTCCAGAAAAGATTAGAAAATTTAATAATAAAATAAAAAATTACTGAAAAAATTAATTGTTCTATTTGCCTCAATACAGAGTTTGAGACACTTTGTTTTTTATTTCAAGTTTATGTCTTCAAAAATGGCTTCTAAAAACAAAATTTCATTAACATGTATTTCCATATACCAAATTCTCACTGCTTTCAAACCAGGCAACAGCCTTAGGTATGCAATAGTAAGCATTACGCACACTTTCAAGGAAACTTCAATAAATATTTGGCTAGAGCTCGCACGTGAAACTGAAGTGTTTCTATGTCTGCGATCTACTTCAAAAGAATGAGTTAAAGACTTTCAAGAGTCAGCATTTATTTTCTAGATTTTGAGGATATTTTATGATTACGTGACTTAATATTGATAACTTCACAAAAATATCACATAATTTGGAAAACAACATTCATCATGTTTTATTTTTTGCGTAAATATGATAATTTTAACTTAAAATCTTGATTCATACAAGTTTGGTTTCAGTTTAAGTGTATTTTGAAGTCACACAAGTGGCAATGTTGCAGTTTGTGTAAAATCTGACACTTGGTTCACCTCCAGTAAAGGTTTATCTTGTAGTTATTTTGTCTTTAAAATTTATCTGAAGTGTTAAAATTGAAATACTGACAAACCACATAACAAATTTCCAAGAAATATTCTTCAAGCCATCAATGTGAAAAATATATGTATTTGAAATTCACACATGTAGCTTATTAAATTGTTTTTTGAAAAGTAATTTTCTTCATTTGTGGTACATTTTTAGACTATTATTTCATATCACACCAAAAAAGTGTTTAATGTGCTAAGAATTAAGAACATTATTTTAGTCTCCTGAATACTTTTAAAAGATATAGCTATATAAATTAATTCTGTATATAATATGTGCCACTGCCAACCAATCTGGAAAAATCTAATAACTGGGTGGAATCCAGTATACTGCTTCAGAGAATCCACTGTACAATAAAAATGTTGTATATCAGAAACTTTTTGATGCTCAAAGATTTTAGCACTTACTACAAAATAAGACAGCTTAGTCACATGTAAAGCTGTTCACATTGTGAAAATGAGCAAAAAGAAAATACCTTTTGCTATAAAAATGTATTTCAGGGTCTCTTTGAACTTTGAATTAGTGATGGCTCAATACTGAAAAGACTGCATGATACCAAAGCAGATTCCGATATTAAAGATTCTACCAATCCAATACCTGAAAGCAGATAATTTTACTTTCTGTAAACACATATTTCTTTAAAGTGGATCAGAGATGCAATCACCTGGAAAGATTTTGCTTGCATTAAATTATGAAATATGGTGTCTGCAAATTTATTTTCATTATCTTTTTTCACTAAATTCTCTACCTAACAACACTGTGTCTGCCAGCTTCAACATGAAGAGCAGATTTTATCAGTGTACAAATTTCTACTCACTCCTCATGGAGATAAGGGTAAAAAAATTAAGTAAATACAATTAAGTAAACAAAAAAGTTTGTGAAAAATGCAACACCAAGAAGGATACATGTGATTGAAATGAACTTTATACCAAAGATTAGGTACATGACAATACACAATTGGTTAGGATTACAGAACTGTACATGATCTCTGTCCTTAAGAATTCAGTATGGTGTGAAGCCTACACGTGCTTCAATCTGAGCCCCTAAACGTCGTGGCATGGAATCAAAGAGGAACTGGATATGTTCCTGGGGGATCTCCCTCCATGTGGTTTGTACGCGAGTCCACAAAGCATCAACAGTGGTTGCTGGAAGACCGTGACGAACAAGTCGCCAACCAACCATATCCCAGACATGTCCGATAGGTGACATGCCAGGCGACCATGCAGGCCAGGGAAGCAGTGGTACCAATCGTTCATGGAAGAAGGTTTGCACATTTCTTGCCACATGTGGCCGGGCATTGTCCTGCTGAAATATGGCTTGTGAAGTCGCCTGAAGGAGGGGCAGTACCTCAGGCTCAAAAACCTCCCTGATGTAGTGGTTGCTGTTCAGATTACTCTCAATAGATAGGAGTCGAGATCGCATGTTGTATCCAACGGCGCCCCAAACCATCACACTTGGCATTTGTCCGCTATGCCGCTCCACAATGCTGGCTGCCAGATTGCAGTCACCACAGTAGTGTCTAACACGTATACGGCCATCACGGTAGGACAGGTTGAAGTGGGACTTGTCTGAAAACACTACATTTTACCATTCAGCACACCAGCAACGACATTCACGCACCCATTGCAATCTGAAAAGTTTGTGGTTTCTAAACAATGGAAGCTGACGCAGTGACATGCACGCCACCAGTCCAGCCCCAGCAGACGGTGTCGAACCGTCGACAGGTCCACACCTGTCACAGTGCTCCAGTGTCGAGTCAACACTGTGGACGAGGCTGTATGGTCCTGCTCGTCACTGTGTACGACCCTCTTCTATCCACTGGTTCCACACACGCATCACTGTCGTAGCTGCATGCCCTGTACAAGCCAAAATGTCACAGTATGACAAACCCGTTTCCTGGAGACCTATAATTCTGCCCCGTTCCAACTCACTCACATGTTGATATGGCACCCTTTGACATTGATGAGGCATACTGGCACTTGCTTTCACTTCGTTTGACGGCTCTTTACTTGCTGAGCTTGGCATCACACGGACCTTTCCGGTCACATAAGAGAGGGCAGGGCGCTGCTGGGCCTACATATACGCCATCTCTCTGCAATTGTAACACTTATTGCTGGTACACTGTTCTACACATCCTCTGAGTTTGGATTCATTTGGGCCATTATTTCTGGGTAATGCATTTTTCACAAACATTAGTGTAATTTTTTTCAAGACTATTTGAACAATGTAAGTCAATACACTGACGCATTCTGCGTCCCTATATTTTATTCGTCAGAACACACGCTCTGGCGAAGCTCGCCGGCAGACGACCGTAATAAGGATTAAGGGTTTTGTGGACGTGCCGGCAGAGTGACGCCAGGAGCCTCGCAGCTGCAAAGGCGTGCTACCAAAGGTTTCTGCACGTGCAACTGTTCCTGCACGTGCAGACGACATCCGGAGACAACGGAAGGCACCAGGGCGCGGACACAGCTGCATTTTGCAGCTGCCCAAGGGACACCGAGATCCCACCACCAGCTGCGTCTGTCCCGGGCTTGTACCGCAATAAACCATGAGAGCTTTTAGCGGACGTGCGTGCAGAACGGGACAATAAACTTCCAGGCCAGAACCAAGGGACGATGCCACGCCGGCTGCGGACCACACGAGCAGCGGCCACGTGTTTTATGACCCGGGGAGACGACAAGCACCCCGGACCACGTGCAGAGACGGGGGAAGTTGAATATGGTGATGGATGCTACAAAACCACGTGAAGGGGGGAGCAACAGGGCAGTCAGTTGAGAGACGTTGAATCAGTCAGTCGGGGGACCTGAAGCAAGGCGTCCGGGTCGGAGCCGGACGAAGCCAGTGTGATGAACGAGTAAGTCAGTCAGTCAGTCGCGGATCGAGCAGTCAGTCAGTCAGTCGGAGTCAGTCGAGGATCGAGAATGCATCACGACGTCGACCTCAGTCGGAGGCCGTCAAACGGGACGTGCGGCGGGAAGAATCCGAGAAAAGTCAGTCAGACTTCGTCAAACGAGAAGGGTGTACCGGGAGCCGAGAGAAAACGAGTTCGCCAAATGCATCAAGACGTGGACCTCAGTCGGAGGCCGTCAAGCGGGACGTGCGGCGGGAAGAATCCGAGAAAAGCCAGTCCGACTTCGTCAAACGAAGAGTGCTGAGTGGACCCGGGAGGAGGGGTTCCGAGAGCAGGCGTCGGGACGCCCCACCGCCAGCCGAGGGAAGACAGCGCAGCAGTGTCAGATAAGTAGTTCTACACCAAGTGTGAAGAATCTTCCCCCCCCCCCGACGCCAGTCGCGGCATCAAACTATACGTAGCCTACATAGAAAGAGGGGAGGGGAGTTTGTCTCGTGAGTTCATGTACCAGTTAACCTGTTCAAGCAACAATAAAACTCGATTATATGATAAGTGTAATTTATTAGTAAATTGGACCTAGAGACAACAGTGTCGACGTATTTATACGCCCTATCACTGAGGGCTAGCATCAAGTGCTGGCGCCTCACGCCGCAGAACAGAATCAATACCTACTTCCAAACTTCAGCATTTGGCAGGTATCAACACATAAAACATAATTTTTAAATTTTTTTTATTAGTTAGTGTGGGTTTATTATTATTAGTTCATTGCTGTAATGTGAAGTACTGAGCTTAAATGTTTGCCTTTGGCACCTACTGCCATGAGCGCCAACTGGTGGCCATCTTGACTTGAAAAACCATCTGTGGAAAAATCACTATGTTAGTTACCATTACTCTGTGTGCTGGACATCACACAGCTAGATTGTCACTACTTCAAAATAAATTTTTTAAACAGTAACTTTTCTAACCATCATAACCAACACGTTTGAGTGCACTAGTTACAACTAGGGCTCTAAAGCATTACTCTGGTGGCAGGAAGTATTGACAAAAACAGGCATTACAAAATGTTATTTTATTATAGTAATGTTATTTTATTTTAGTATAAGTTGGTATGCTAAGTAGTGAGAAAGTATTAAAAACAATAAGAATTCAGTTAAATATCTCTGATTTACTTAAAAAGTTACTGTAAAATGACAACTGACATTTACAAAAATTTTGTACAGAAACATTCAATTTTTTTTACCTACCTCAAACACATATGCCGACCATGTAAATTGATGTATGCTATTTGACCACCTCATTTCACCATACATTACTTACCTCATACACAATAAGCTCAATACAATATACTAAAGCATAATATACAAAAAAAGGTTAATATTATAACTTGCAGTATCCACTTTTATTTTATATCCGTTAACCACGGGCATCTTTCTTAATTTGCTTGGTTACATAGCTACATGAATCACATAAAATATTTCATAGCTATTTCTTTCTTAAAATGCAATACCACACACAATAAATTACTCACAAGCGCTTTCTGTTAGAGCTTGCAATCACAAAATAGCGTAGTATTTCTGTTCAAATTAACTTTGCAAAAGTATCTACACAAAATATGATTGCTAAGAGCAATTTGGTTCATTTTGCCAATTAACCTTGTATACATAAAAAAAATTGTATATGTACCGTACTCCTGCATTTAGTACAGATACCCAATTGCAATGCACAGTACCCTATATGCAATCGTTATCGCTTTTTCTGGCGTTAGCTTACTGATAAAATATCAAAAATTGTATATGTACCAAACACCTGCATTTTACTACAAATACCTAACCACAATGCATAATGACTGATAAGCATACATTATTTATTTTACTGACATTCCCTAACTGATAAAATAGCACATAAAAAAATTTATCCACATAAATAAATTTGACTAGAACAAAAAGATTCCTCATAACCTAACTGTCCAATCTAACTTTTCTTGCGGTACATTTAGTTCCTCAAATTACACCACTGCATTAAAATAATATATATTTTTTCTCGACCATGAGTTATTTAATTTTTCAGTTTGCACAGTCCAAATAAAACACATTAAAATGGCTGCATTCCAGCTGTAATGAGCTGTGATGGCGATGACATGGCAGTCATTTCAAGCAAGAATTAGCGAGAAATGCTGAGCACATAAATAAAAAAATCAGAAATAATTTACCTTGCGATAGCTGCAGCAAATCACAATAGTAGGATATAGTAGAAGACAACTATACCTCCATACACAAAGCCTCCCAATGAAACTTCGGATCACCAGCAAGCACGTCCCACTTTACTGTGTTGTGCGACATAACCACCACAAGTTGACACACTTCAGCATGCAATATTATGTTGTACACCATTGTGCGAACAACTAATCTCCAGCATTCACAACTATATATGGACAGATTCATGTAAACGACTCAGTTTATCACTAGCTGCATCCTACTGGTGTTAATAAGCCACCCACTGGCCGGTCGTCAGCTTTAAGTCTCCCAACTGCTTGGCATAGTGCCCGGTTAACCCACAACTCATCATTTGCTTACCGTCAGAACCGCCGCTGTCTACCCTCTTCACTCAACTGCACATGCACACCTTCATGCAGTGCCCAACCTGTCTTGAACCTTCCAGCTACGGCTGCAACTATGCAACCCAAACACATGGTGCGTGGCGTACGGAAAACAAAGCTGCCAACCGTAATGAAAACTCATTAACCAAATGTGCCCGGCAGTCCGCACACAGCCTAAAGACACATTAACATGAATGTGACCTGCACTTCACATGGAAAATAGGCTAAGTGATGTGTGAATATGGCTCCACTTGTGTTTACCATAGGCGGATGCATTGTAAAGGAAAAAAATACATTTTGTGTTTTTTATATTATTCTGTTAAAACTCAACCAATGTCAAATAAAAGCTGTTGCCATAATAAATTACATTTTTATTCTATATCTACCATTTCAGTACAAACTAAACTCGCATTACTCTTATTTAACCATATTTTTGCTGTGAGCGAGTCATGCAGAAGGGTGGATAGAGCCAGTGGATAGAGCTGACTTCGGTTCAGTGGCGGCGAGTATTTGCTTCCTAACTTGTGTGTATAAAAACAGAATATCTCTTATCGGTTTTCAAGGTTACAGTGTTCCCAAAATACAAAAATGTTTTTAATAATACAAGTTCATTGTTCACAGTCTACTATCATGTTAAGTAAGTGGTACAGCTGCAGTCAAAGTTACGCACTGCATTAAATGAGCAGCAGCCATGATCAAATGTTGAGGTTAAAATCCACAACTGATGTGCCAATAATTTGTACAGATGACAGGTAACAGTAAATGTACCAATATGATATTTGATACCAGTTATTGACAATCAGGTCATCACTAGTTTGAATCTCACAACTGTGTGGGATATTGTTCAATTTAGCGAGTGAGTGCAATGGAGGTGTATTGAGACACAAAACTATGAAAGACTACTAGCATCTCTAAGCCACAGTGTTATTGGACCATAAAAGCTGTAATATAATTAATTTCATGTTGCATTGCCATGTACAGAAAGGGTGAAATGCCTTGAAAACTCCATACAGTAGGTTCCAAACCACTTGGACAATTTAGTGTTCAAATTCTCAGATCAATGCTTTGTGTGGGTGTTGGATAATCACTGGCTTTTCTGAAGACATAACTGTTAAGACATCACACTGATTTGGCAAAGAAGTCAAAATGATGGTTAAAAAATATAGTATAGTCACTAACATCTGAATCCAATGTTTCACTAGCACCAGAACCCACAAGATTAGGAGTCTATTTAAATCAGGAGGTCCAATCTCCTTCATAATTTTTTATTGACTAACCATTATTCAAGCTTGGGCATTCCATTTAAAATGCACTTTGACACAGTAAATCTGTATCCAGACCATCAGCAACAAAATTATTAACAAGCTGCTGTTGCTCCAAATTACGCCATTAGCATTCCAAATATCTGCGGGAATCAGACCATAAATTGTGCTGTGTGCCAGTGATACAGCACAATGTAACGCAGTACACTGTGCCACTTCTTGCCACAACGCTCTGTAAAGAATTCAGAGAATACATGTGCCTACTGGCAGCAACCGCCAGCTCAAACTCAAGCCTTCAGCAGTGGGAATGTATGACACTTCAAGTAGTATTTTCAAAAAGAGTGGCCTTTGTTAAATAATTAACAGAACTAAAATAAACAATGAAGGAAGCTACCCCAAAGATTGACTTTGTACACAAAGTTGTGTAAATCACACTGGGATTTTAATAAATTATATAAGCAATTTTATAAATCTCTAATGTAAAATCTTAATACACTTACTCACAACCCATATTCAGATGGCATTATGGGTTGACATAAAAAAAACTCACAAAATAAAAACAACACATAACATTTTTTATTTTCATCACACAATATATCATACATTGTGAACTGTAACTGTAGCCTGGTTTGGCCTGTTGCCTTGTAAATGTGATATCTCGGGCCTTTTGCACACATTATAGTTTATGCTATGTATTTTGAGAGAAGCTGGACTTGTCAAGGTACACAGTGTAGAATTGGTACTTTCACACAATTCAGGTACTACGCCTCCCTAGGCTAGCAGCTGATGCGGCTCGACTGCCTCACCATTCTCCAGTAGCTGAAATTCAGCAAGGTGGCACAGTGTTAAACCACTAAACTCACATTCAGGACCTAGGTTCGATTCTTGGTCCGGCCATCCTGATTTTTGTTTTACAAAATTGCTCCAGGCGAATGTTGGGATGGTTGTTTTAGTTTATAGGCAATGGCCAAGGTTAATTCTACTCAGGTTAGGAACAAAAGGAGTTTTCTTGTGGGAGAGTTTGGCATAGGGAAAATTTCCGCCGCTAGGTAAACGCTAGTGTGCCACAGAGGTCAGTTTTAATTAAAATGTTATGCTGCATGAATAATACAAGAGAAAGATTTCTCTTGGGTAGTTATTTTATAATTGATCTATGATTATTACAATAATTTTGTTTTTTAACGCAGAAAGTATAAAAAATCCTGTACACATGCAACACTAGCGCTTACCTAGTGGGAAAAAATTTGTTGCAAAACTAAAAGCATTGAACTTCCCAACCTGAGTAGAATAAACCTAAACCATGGCCGATTCCTTCCCTGTTCCTGCTTTTCTGAGCAACTTGCTCGGTCTCTAATGACTTCGCTGTTGACATGCTGCATTTTTCAGTCTTTCACCACACAGACCGTTTAACTTCAGCTCAAGGAAATAGTGTCTGCTTTATCAAAATAAATGAGTGGAAATGAGTGGAAATGAGTGGAAACATTAACTGGTATGGTTGAAGCACACCCAATGGTGTAGGATTAAAGATTGGAAAGTTACAAAGAAAGGACCGAAGCCAAAAATATGTGATAAAGTAAGTGCTTCAAAAGACCAATCTGAAACATGGTATTTTTTAAAATGCTTAAATAACACCATAGCAAAAGTGTTAGGTTCCATCTCTACAAGAGCTGCACACAGGACAGACATGATTGGTTGATATTATTCCAGTTCCGAATATTAAAATCCAGTCCGTTATGGCATGTTTGCCAAACCAGCATTAACTGGAACTTGTGTAAGAGGCCTTCGAGATTGTGGCAGCTAACCAAAAACATCAAGATCATCAAAATAGTACCAAAAAATATGCCTGACAAGTGTTTAGAAGATTCTTTTACCTGCTATACAGCATCTAAGGTGTAAATATACTCCTCTAACAGAATGAAACAGTGGCCTTAAACACAATAACTTATGTTAATCCATTATGGCTTAAAGATAGGATATGGAATATAAAAATAAATTGTTTTTAATTATTAGTTTTGATTTTCACGCAGGAACTTAATCTCACCTCAAAACTATAGTCTTCTGGCTTGAATTTGATACTTGAAGTACCAGAAATCACTATGTAAACGTTAAGTGGTGTCTGACCTGGTGAGTACAGTTTTTCATCTTTCCTGTACATAAGTACATTTCCTCGCTCCTTAAAAAAAAAAATATATATATATATATGACAGCATTAAGTCACTTTTGGAGTCATTTACTCTGATCTCTGGTTGTAGTGAGCTGGGAATGGGAATTTTTACAACAACAGTTCCTATGTGGATAATGTAGTTGACATTACTGCAGTTCTGGGGTTATCTTGTGGTGATCCTGTTTTCTCCCACATCTCCACTTCGTTGTTTCCCCACTCTCATTTCACACATTCTCCATACTGGCCGTGAACAACTAGGTCTGTTTCTCAGGTATGACAGCCAACTCTAATTCAATACTCAGTTCACTTCACATTCACCCTTACTCAGGTGATAAAAATGATGCAATTATTTTTAAAACAGTGTCTTCCTGTTTGTATTTCTAGTCTATACATATGTTGACTGTGTAAAAGTTGCTAATTAGCAGGGGCACAAAACTGAAACAGCCAAATGAGAACTCATTGCAGATGACAAAGTAAAGAGAGAGCAGAATCAAGAGTGTATTAGAAAATACATTTTAGATGTACAAAGACTGCAGTATACTTATCATCACACACACTCACTTCGATAAAGCATGCAAAATCTTCATTACCGGATACCCAAGGCACTGAATTCAATAATGAAAAGATACCATGGCCGTTGTCCATCTTGTTAATATTACTAGCAGCTCTGAACCTTTCATCTATCTGGTCAATCAACAAAGAGTATTCTTGGTTGTCGAGAAGACCTGCAAAGTATTTTCTTAATATTGACTAGACTGTATAAATTAATTTTAAGCAAGTAAATACAATGTGCTGAACCAATTATCACATAGTTGAGAAGAAACACAAGGATTCGCGAAAAAGCCAATCCTTTACAGTCAGGCCATTTCAGAGGTTGATAAGAGGCCAAGGCAATTTTAATTTTTAAGGCCTCCTCACACACATGAACAAATAATGAATGAACAAATAATGAATGCAGAACTAAAAGCTAACAAGTTGCATATATTTTGAATGTTTACATTATTAACAGAATACAACAATTTGTCATGAGAATATTAACTCAATGCTTCTGTTGTTTGTTTTGAAAAGCAAAGTCTATATTCTAAATTTGAGGCCCTCTATGAAGTAAGGCCTGGGCCAAATAACACTGCTGCCCCCCCCCCCACCTGTGATAGGTGATAGGGCCTGTTTACAGTTACACTGGAAAATGGAAATCAAAATACTTGCACAGAGAAAAAAATTGTTTTAGCATACAGAAAAGGGGGTGGGGGGCCACGTGGTGAAGATTAACATAACTATAATATGGAAAAAAAGTTCCCTCACTAGAAAGGGTTAAGATAGGTTATGCTAAAAAAATTTTGAGAATAAATTGTTTAAGAGAAGTTAATAATTGCAAGGATAACTATGTTGAGTTGCTTAGTAATGAACCTTCACACACATGGCTTTTGTGATTTGACAGTTTTGACATACAGAAAATAGGATTATTCTCAGAATTAAAAGAAGCATCATTATCATCGTCCTTAGTTGTTTCCAGCTTGTGGCCGGGGTCAGCTTGGTAAAATACCTCCGTCTTCCTCGGTCTCCAGACCACTTTCCCTGTCTATTATTCCCAGTTTTCACCTTTCCTCCTCATTCCCTTAGCCACATACTCCTCGCTATTAAAAGAAGGAACCCTTAACTTCTTTTGTAGGAAAACAATTATCAAAATGAGATTCAGGTTGCTTCCTAATTTTAACATTTCATAATACATGCTTTAAATAATTTGCAAATTCTACGCTAATACTGTACTAGTGATATGGAAGGTATAGTACTTTTAAAACCATTTTTTCGCTAATATAAAGCAAGAATGGTCTTTAAATACCAGTAATATTTTCAAACCAACTTTCAGAAATATTTCGTAGATATCAATACAAACATTTTAATAAAAAAATAGAGTGGCATTTCTACTGTAACACTGGCAGTAAATCAGGAAAAGTAGTGTCATATCTTAACTTATTTAATTTGCAAAGTTTAAATGTGTCCACGCCAACAAGTAAGAAAGATAGTTCCTCAGTCACAGTAATCTGCATGCCATCAGGAAGAGGAAATTTACTACCCACTGTGAACCAAGTCCATCACACATCACATCAGACAAATAAACTGGCAAACTAGTAACTTTTGCATGCCTCTAGTAATTTGCGGTATTACTTAACTAGCGGTTACGTACCAGTCAATACGTGAGCAACAAAGTTATCTTTTATTATATGTGCTGGGAGGTTACATAATAGACTGAGAAGATATTACATAAGGTTACATTTTAACTAATCCCTGCTTCATCTACTGCACTGAGACTGAGATGTCGACAACGTCCTTTAGGCGTCAACACAACGCTGTGTATAACCCGACTGTCATGGCTGCCAACCTTCAACTTTCTCCAACAAGACACAATACCCTAAGACATAACACCCCTTCCCCTTACATAACACAATTCTTTGTCCAACTAGGTTTAGAAGATCCTCTGGTAGACCTGGTACAAGCTAGAGGTTTAGCTTCACTTGAATCACCTGTACCTGACAAACACTGGGAGGAGCTTGTCTATCTCCTAGTGTGGGCACACTGGGTGTAAATCCTCTAAACTCTGCCTCCTCGACTGGTGATGATGGTTGTAGCTCCTGTCTTCCTCGCACCTCCCCCCAGTGTCCTGCATAGATTGACCCTCTCCTTCTTTAACTGCATTTGGAGCTATTGCAACATCATTTCCTGTACCAGCTGATGTCTCTATACTGTCTTCCTGGTGGGGGAGACATGCCTTGGCAGTAACTGGTCAACATGCCGTTTAATCCGCACTCCATCATTTGTGATCACCTTATATGAAAGAGGGCCAGACACGTCAACAATAATGGATAGCACCCATTTTGGTCCTCGTACCCTGTTTTTTGCATAAACTAGGTCCGGTGGTAAGAACCTTCGAGGTGCAACTGGAACCCTTCTCAAGGTGGCCTAATTTTTTGCAAAAATAACATTCAACATTCTTGATACGACAAACAGACCGAAGATGTTGCCCACCACAACCAGTACACTTCAACCCTTGACTGTATCAAGGTGCTTGCCTTGCCTTGCTCAGCTGGTCAATGGTAGTTTGCACTACACTATTATTATGTGGTGCTGTTTGCCCTAGGTAATCAGTATTTACAAAGTTTGCAGTAGCCCCAAGGATTCCTTGGGTGTATCGGTATGGGCTTTTTCCTGTGCCTGGGCAAAAGTCAAGGCAGTTTCTGACAATAACCTACTCTGCACAGTATTGTCTTTCATACCACATACAAATAGATCCTAAAGCATCAGATCCAGGTTGCCCCCGAAATTACAATGTTCTACTAACCGCTGTAACTCTTCTGCAACACTTTCGTTATCATTCTGATCACAACGATGGAATTTAAACCTTTGGTAAATTTCCATATGGCCTGGGGGCGAAATTATTTTTTAACAATGTCATGATTTCCACATACGGTTTCGTGGCCGGGGTAGCCGGTGAGACTAGTGATCTCACTACTGAATATTGTAACGACACAATATATTAGTTATCGGGATACTTGATTAAATTTCTTTCGTTTTACGAGGCTTCGTAATATTTTATTGGGATTCAAAGTTCTTGCCATGGTAGTTAGTTTATCGTGGTAGTTATATTTATTGAGCATACGTTTGCTTTTTCGAAATCTTAAGTTTTGTTACGCGTCAGTATTAGAAGACAGAAGCTTTCCGAACTGCAGGTCGACAATTTTTATTCTAGACGGTTTGGTTATTTCTTACTGACGATGCAGTTCAAATGGCTGCGCAGTTGGACTGGAGCCGATGCCATGTTTTGATACTCTGCGGAAAACGATGATGGACCAGCAGTAGACAACCAGCACTCATCGAGGCCAGGTTGGGTGTGGCAAATAACCCCCACACCAGCAAACTTTATCCTGCTCGTTTATTTCTCCGCCGGTGTGGGAGGTCGCTACCTGTATTTCTTCTTGTGAGGCAAGTTTTAAAGACGTAAATGAATAATCAAACGACTGTGGCGCTACTCTCTGTTTCTTTGACTGTGAAACTGTTCGTGACCGCCTACCTGATGATTGTATGAGAACTGTTTAATTAAATGATAAATAATAGTACATATCAATAAACAAGAAACGGGACTTTAATTTATAGTAGTTTTGGCGCCTCTACAGTTTCATGCTTCTACCCATTGAGCTAACTGAGCTGTAACTTCCACAGTCGACCCAGATGCGGCAATGTTACAATATGCTTTAGGCCCACATACACAAAGCAGTACAGCACGCTCTGTCTCTTCGCCGGTGACATCATTTGCTTGAAAGTAAAACTCAAGATGCTGTGCATATGCGTCCCAACCTTGTGGATTCGTCAAGTTAAATTCTTCAATGTTGCCTAACAAAGACGCCATTGTACTACTATTGTGATAACTACTGTTCACTTCACTCACGTCGCAAGTGATCCCATCCTTCTCACTAGTTATTATATACAGTTGCATTATAACTTATCCCTGCTTCGTCTACTGCACTAAGATGTCAACAACACGCCAGTCCGCCATCCAACTGTCCTTTAGGCATCAACACAATGCTGTGTATAACCCAACTGTCATATCTGCCAACCTTCAACATTCTCCACCAAGACAAAATACCCTAAGACATAACAGAAGAGAAAATAAACAGTGCTGTCAAGAGTGCTAAATGAATGACAAAACAGCTAGAAGTTCAAATTTAAGTTTTATTCCACTTAATCCACAACAGGCTGATTTTAGAGGACTCCAAATCTCCAGATTACCTCAGTGTACAGAAGTAACAAGTAATTACTGGGATTGTACTCAAACTATTACTGGTTTGGCATCCTGTCAGCATGAATGGAAAGTTATTAAAATGAAGAAGCTGTATTATAGTTCTGACAGAAACATACTGCAGTATCTGAGGCACTACATGAAGTTATACTACTAAACCAGAGTAACGTGATATTGCATTCATTAAATTGCTCAAATTCTGAGAAAATTCAGTTAATGAAACCTAAGTATCATCCAACAGATTCTCCCTTTATTACACCAGAGTGGCAAAATATTAAGAACTAACCGAAAATATTATCTGAATTAAATTAACACCCCCATACAGGTTGTTCATAAATAAGTTAACATTGCTGACAGTGTATGTGTAGCAAAAAATTGGATCAAGTCTGTTGCAGTAGAATTGGAATAATGTAGTGTATTCTCATTCATGTATATTAACCTAAGCTTTTATAGATTTTTTTTTAATTTTGCAATTGGTATAAAATGTTATTGCTACAGTACGTGCTTAATAAAATGCATGTAGTTATTTTTATTACAAGCGAAAAACTTATATTCCTCTACAATGACAAGAGTACTCATTTTAAGTTCTTTGTTTCATCTTTGTTATTTATTTCACCCTTCATATGTTATTAAGTTTTTAGAATGCATTTGTAAGAATGAGCAGCATGATTACTAGGGCAAATATCTTAAACCAACAGAAATAAATCAACTAATAAATAACAGATGACATGTGAGTTACTGCAAAATATTCAGTTTTTTATAAGTGTTCCCATAAACTGTGAAATGACATGACACTGCAACCTCACCTGTCACTTAGCAAAGTAAGAAGAATGCCTATACTATCTGTTGGAAGGAACTGTAATAAGGAGATAATAAAACTGGGAACTACTTGGCATGGTGACTTTTGATTTAATATAAAACTATTACACAAATAATAAATGACGCTGAAACATGTAAGATAGAATTTTCAATTACAAAACACCAAAGTGCTTTTTAACCTACTTTATGAAGGACAGAAAGGCTTATTAGGATCACTTTCCTGTTTGTGTGTGTGTCTGTGCATGTGTGTGTCTCCCCCTTCAATTTTTGAATGCGTGAACTGAATTTAATCTCTCTGTACACAAATAGTGCTAAGTAAGGACATGTGACTTTTATAGTTTTCGACCATGCCCGGAAATTACTTTCAAAATGGCGATAATTTTAAAATTTTGGGTGATGTCATATCTTAAAAACCATTCAACCATTTTACACAAAATTTTGTATGCTAACAGCGCAAGGTGTAAGCATTGAATTCAGAGGTACATATTGTTGTTGGTCCGCCATTTCAGAAGATAGCGCCACATGAAAAAATAAAGCTACATCAACCTATTTTTGCCTAATTTGGTGTGTAAGTAATACTATGATAGCCCAGGTAAATATAAGTAATTACAATTTATACAGCACTTATTTTCAAAATGGCGGCCATATAAATATTTTATGTTTCTTTTGGTATAACTACCATACCGTTTGACCTATTTAAACCAAATTTTGTACGCTGATGGTATCTATTACAAGCATAATACAAGCCAAACAACCACCAATTTTTTCTGCCATTATGTAAGATAGCACTACATGAATTAATGAAGTTTTGTGTAATATCTCGGGAAACATTGACAGATTCCTACCAAATTTGGCAAACAAGTAGTACTGTGGCAGTTGAAATGTACAAATAAGTTTCAAATATGTCAGGTACTTATTTTCAAAATAGTGGCCATCTACTATTTTAGCATAGTATGCTATATCTTTGAAACCATTTAATCAATTCCAACTTAACTTTGTATGCTGGGAGTATATATAACAAACATCACATGTGTCTACACTAAGCCTATTTTGTCCTCCATTTTGTAAGATAGTGCCACACAAATAAATAAATTTTGTTACATCTCAAGAAACAATTCACAGATTCCTACCAAATATGGCAAACAAGTAGTACTGCGGTACGTAATGTTAACTGATATGTTTTATGTATGTCAGACACTTATTTTCAAAATGGTATCCCTATAGCTATTTTAGTTTTATACGTTAAATCGTCGAAACCATGTAATTAATTACAATGAAACTTTCTATGCTGGCTGTATATATACCAACCACCAAATATGTCCACACAAGATCTCTTTTGTCCGCCATTTTGTAAAATAGTATCACATGGAAAATTAATATCATGTGATATCTCAGAAAAAACAACTGATTTATACCAAATTTGGCAAACACGTAGCACTTTGGCAGGCCATGTAAACTGATAAACTTTGAGAGAGTCAGACACACATATTTTTAAAATGGCGGCCACATAAAAATTTTAGCTGAAAAATTTTTATTTACGAAACTTTAAAAAAATTTTAACTTACATTTGTATGCTGACAGTATCAGTTATATCAATCAAAATTTTCTATGCAAAGCCACATTTCTCCGCCATTTTGTAAGATAACACCACATGAAATATTACAGTTTTTATGTTGTAAACAATCAACAGATTTCTTTCAAATTTGGTGAAGAAGTTGTACTATGGTAGGCCATATTAATTTATATATTTTAAGCGTGTAAGTCTCTTATTTTCTGAATGGCGCCTAAACAAACATTTTAGCTTAGTGTGCTATATCTAGGAAACTATGTAACAGATTTAAATTAAACTTTGTATGTTGCATCTATGACAATCATGGAACATGCTAATACATAAACATTTTGTCCTCCATTTATGAAGATAGTCACATGAACAATGGAGGTTTCATGCCATATCTCCAGTATCAATCAACCCATTCTTACCTAAATTTCATGCAAGTATTGCTACAGTAGAATACGTAAATTAACATGTATTATGTGCAGCAGGCATGTTTTAATGGGGTTTATATAAATAGTTCAGATATCTATAAAACATTTCAAAAAATTCAACCAAATTTTGTATGCAAACAATATTAATAAGAAGCATCATTTATGCATACAGAGATCCTCTTTTGCCGAATTTTTTGCATAGTGGTCTCAGGTGAGTAAAATAAACATTTTACCATAATTCTGAAATAATTCAACTAATTTCCACAAAATTTTGCACACCTACAGAAGGCCATGTTAAGCCACATGATTTAAATGGGGTCAGGCACTAATTTTCAAAATTGCGGCCATATTAATATTTTTATATATTTGGCATATCTGTTTTAACAATTTAACGAAACTCAACTTTTTTTTATACTGACAGTATCTATTAGACGCACAGTGTAAAAAACATTTCTTTAGGCAGTTTTGTAAGATAGCATTGATTAAGAAGAGAAGGTTTTCATGACTTATCTCAAGTAATAATAAACCAATTTCCACCAAATTTTACACACAAGTAGCATTATGGTAGGCCATGTAAACTTATGTGTTCTTAGTGGCTCAGACACATATTTTCAAAATGATGGCCATGTAAATATTTTAGGTTAGTGAACCCTATCATTCAAAACATTAGACTGATTACATCCTAAGTTAATGCTCCAAATCCTACCCCCGTGATGCAGTTTGTTGTCGTACCTCCTCTCTTATCTCTTAGTCCGAACCTGCCACATGAGCGCACAAAGCGAAACAACATGAACAGCACATTGGCGTGTCGAGTGCGAGCCGTTGGCCACGCATCATCCCACCGAAGGCCACTTGTTTCACCTGGTGGCAGGACCCCTGACGTCAACGGGGCATCCCTCCATCCGTGCCGATGCCAGTGTTGTGATGTGAGAGTGCGGGCACAACAGAAGGGGTCATGCAGACCTCGAGGCATTGGGGATTTTCTGGGGGCGTGCGGATGGAAGTGGCGGTGCAACAACGAATACGTCAATGCTTAAACGTGGCAGAAAAAACTACTCTGTGTGGGATCAACGTGTTTAATTCAGACAAAAATTATGAACACTTAAGGAGAAAGTTGGCTTTCAATACTTTAGTTACCCAGTTTTTCCTAACTGGTCGGATGCTGAACTTTAAGCACAGCGGTGCTGGTGGTTCTACGTTACACGCGGCTGTACCGCCCCCACACTATGTGGACTTTGCAAACAATTTGAATCATAATAAAGCTCTTTCTAGGATGTAGGTGTTTTCCAGGTGTTATTTGACACAGGCTAAATACAGTTAGGAGGTTTTTGTGTCTGAGTGTTTTGCACATTTTATTTTGGCTGTCATATTTTTTGCCGTCCTCTCATGTTTCTCATCACACGTAAATGTTAGAATGTTCATTGAATCTTGGGACTGCATAGATTTTTATTCTGGAATTTTTTAGTGAGCAGGTTTTGTTTAGTTAAGGGTTTGAAATATGTTTGCAACTATACAGCCAACGTGACCGGTTGTAGTCACCTGCTAACGGTCATGTTTGACATTCTTAGTCAGTCTCTCGTGGGCCGCAGTCGGGGCTGGATGCATTCCACACGTGGGAGATTTCCAACTTTGTTTGTCAACTGATCTTGTAAAACTGCTTCATGTTAACTCGCCAGAACTGTCTTGCTACACTATCCCACGCCAGCACCGACACCCTCCTGGCATCATTATTCGGCATCAGGATATTTCAACTTAAAATTTCTGTGTAACGGAGATGAGAGAATGTCATTACTGGTACATGTGTGTGTTTGTCTATTCTAAGTTCGTGAGTAACAAGTGTCTGTCCATACATGTATTTTCATAAATGAACTAACGTAACGGTAAATGTGTGTTGCATACAGTTGCTGAACTCTCTAGCCAGGCATTGCAATTCCAGAGCGCGAGTGACAGAGGCGTCGTCCGCGGCCTACAGCGGACATGTAGCAGATAGATACTTGGTGCCATGCACGCTATTACGTACACCTTACCCACTTGCCACCAAACGGAAATAAATCGCCACACGGCTGGACTGGCATGCCCTGAACTAAGAGTCTTGACCCTCTCAGTGGGGGCAAATACTAAGTGGCGCCCTTTATTTATTCAAAGCAGCCGGAAACTAACCCGAACCCCTTTGACCATGTCTCTATGGGACTTCGCTACCCCATTCAGCAGGGACCAACGAGACGTGCTGCAACAAGATGATTGCAAGCTAGCTTAATTTTACGAGTTTTTCTGAATTTGAATCCCGGGTAAGTCACTCGTGTATTTTATTTTAATTGTCTTGGTACTGTTTCACATGTTTCTGGTTTCATCTCTAATGATATTGGTGTCAATGAGACGTCCACACTTACCTACCATCTGAGCTTTTACGAACTTTACTAAAATTTATTTGCACCCATGTACAGAAAAGTAGGCTCATTAGTTTCAGTAACTTCTTGTTTTTAATACAGACATAGTTAATAAAATACCAGATATCTCAAGCCATGTAATATTCTAAATAAAGAAATGCATAATTTGCTTAAAATTATTTATAGTAATTAAATTTTTATAGAAAACTTATGAGACTATAAATTTCTTTAGCCTTAAATTATATTCTACATGCACATTTTTTTCTCTCAGCACTCTTCCTCTATTACACCTCTACAGTTGATTTAACAACAGACACACAACTTTAAAGAATAGAATCTAAACTAAGCACTGCAGGTACATGGTACAAAAGCTAATTAAATTCACTTTACCATCTGATTCCTTGAGATTCCTCACAGTCTGCTTCAACTGAACCAACGTGGCATGAATGGCATGGATTGTTTTCACACTGATCCCACAGTTAGAGTTCTTCACGTGAATATTTGCTGGAAAGAAAGCACACCAACAAACACTCATTTCTATAAGTGACATTTGCCCAAAGCAGCAGTGTAAGTCCACATACGTGTTACTTACCCAGAGTCCTCATCGTGTGAAAGCGAAAGTTGTCTGACTGCAACTTCAGCTCTTCGTGCAACTTCTCGTAGATGACAATGAAGTCTAGTAACGCTGCCATCTGTTCTTCCCCCCAGACCAAGTTATTCCCAATTTCAAATGCTTCATACAGATGTTCACGTAGTTTGAGGTATAAAAATCTCTTCACTAAAGGAATTAATATCTAAAAACAAAAAAGACTTTATTAATTTTTTTTTCAGTGATTTGTGTTTAAAAGAATTTGAAATATAACTTCCAAAACATATGCCCCAATCAATTGATTTAAAAAAATGCTGCACTGTATCTACATGCAAACTTGATTTCACCACAGCATAAACATAAATTAAATTAATTAAAAAATAAACCTTAATAAAACTAAACGTAATTTTTGAATACACACAAAGCAAAGGAATCCTCAGAAGGGTTGATTGACAAACACTCCAGAGGTGTAGAAATGTTCGCACAGTGTATTTCCTCCACGTTCATTCCAGTACCATTGCATTACATTCTGTCTCATCTTATGACATAATTCTTCACGCCAATGACCAGTATGGGTGCTGACGTGTGGAGACAAGATGGGGGAAAATATAGATGATGTTTGTATTAAAAAACTACACACATAGTTAATGCATTTCCCTTCATTGTCTTCTCTCTGTAGTAAATAGTTAAAGAATATTTTGAAGCCGTATTACAAACATAAATAAATTTAAACATACATTTTGGCAGACAACGTATGCCTAGAAGATATTTAGGAACAGTGTGGTCCCACCAAGTGGTGGCTTGGGTTCGGAAGTAGCTGAAGCACAATGAGCAAAGGGTGGAAATTGAATATTATGGAGTTTACTATACTGAGGAGAGGTTGCTGTTAAAAGTGTATATCTAAAAAAATAAAAATAAAAAAAGTATGATTTTGAAATTGATAGTTATTTTTTCTTGCAAATTACATAGTGTCACATATAAAATTTATTATATGTATATATATATAGACACACACATATAACAAGGCTACCAAACTTTGCTGATCTCACAATGACAACAGCTTGAATAACATGTTGGTGAACAGAATCTTGTGGATACAAAAGGACTACATTTATTACATATTCGTGACTTGGCAAACTGCCATCTTCTGTTCATTTGTAAGATTAAAATTACGGTAGGTAGTTTTTAACAGCTATTGATGGATTTTAACAGGAACACGCTCTACCTCGTAGCACAGTGTAGAATTGCAGTAAATTCCCAGCCAGTGCCTTGACTGTTTTATGTGATGTGGAAGCTCTGTTATGCCAAAAGACAATAAGCTAACAGGAATGCATAAAGCAGTACAAACAAATGCTAAAGGTGTATCTTACATTCAAGTACTTCCGCAACATTCATAGTGATTGTTAACTAACTGCTTGTCGTAAGCCATTGTTTAATATACAGGTTACATTACAAGGAAGTGTCGGCTATGCAAAATGTTTGTTATCTGAATCACGCTTCCCCATACAGAGCAATTTTATCAACCGTAGTTAGGTTCCTTGTCCTTGCAGAAATTCCTATATTTCACATATTATCTGAAAAACAGTGTCTCGTAGAAAAAGGTATGGGACAAAAATTATTAGCAACTTATAGATAATAAGTCTCTACAAAATTTTCCATCATGCAGACCATTTTGTGTATATGTATCTGCAATTAAGTACTTTGTGCCAAATTCATTTTCTTGCCTACACTGCATTATTTTTACATCTCCATACACTAGAAGTCTTTTTGGTCATCATTCTTCCACCGATTAAACAATGTTTCTTTAATATTACACACAATATTATTTACTAGATTCATATTTCACACGATTACCCATGCATCAGCATGGTAAAGAGATACGTACTGGACAATGCAGACAGATTACTGGCTGGTGGTGGAACATTGCTTCTTTGGCCAAGCTTGGAAATGTTCAGTTCTTACAACAACGCGTTCGGGTACTGAAGTGGAACAAGTAAAAGCAGCCAAACTACTTCAACCCACAAGAGAACACAGAGTATTCGAACATTGTTCCCATTAAAAACATCACCATGTTTTCACTTTCCAGTCCTGTGCTATTGAGACAAAGTGGCTAGCATGTCAATGTTACTCTTAGGTATGTATTGTAGTTGTGCTAAATCTTTTAGGAAAAGATCGTCCTGAGAAATAGATTTTGGTTTTGAAATTTAAGGTGGAGTTGGGTGACACTGTGAAACACACAGAAAAATTACCATTATCGTAAATAAATTCTTGTTTTAAACATTAGGTGAAACAGGACATCAAATGAGTCCATTACAAGCCACCAATGATCACACCTACAATCTTTTTTTTCCAGGCANTTAGGTGAAACAGGACATCAAATGAGTCCATTACAAGCCACCAATGATCACACCTACAATCTTTTTTTTCCAGGCAGGCATACCCTTCCCCACACTGACTGAGAAGACACATCAGTCCCTTGGGTGGTGTAGTGGTCAGACAACTTACAGACCACCATAATCAATTGGGTGTGATTCTCTGTGAGGCCACACTCTATGGAATTTCACATGTGCAAAATGTAGTGGACACTCCTGTTAGCTGGCGGGATGTTGAAGNTCACTCTCTCTCTCTCTCTGTGTGTGTGTGCATGTGTACCCCACTACCACCTCTTCTTTCTCCTTCTCCCCCTTCATCATTCTCTTTTCATCCCTTTCCCCCTCTCCACCCTACCACTTCCCCTCCTCACCCTCTCTCCATCTTTGTCACTTTCTTTTCTGTTTCTCTTTGAACCTGCCCCATGTGGGGAAGTATGCCTATGATTCTTCAGCTAAACATACCTTAAGCAGTCTAATCAGTCTAGCAAGCTGCAGAATCCTGAGAGCATTAGACATGACAATGTACCATCCTTCCATGTACTTGCCAATTACAAAGCAGTCAATTACAATGTTCACTGCAGTGATTGTTAAGAATGCCAGGTCAAACCTGTTCAAGATTGGCTTGGTGTACATGTATATTCCATAAGCACCAACCTGCACAAAAACCTATTCTTTAGCATTCAGACAAATAGTTTATACACAGTCCAATTACTGAATAAAAGCAATGTAGTAAAGAAAATTCTAATTGAATTCTTTTATGTCAAATTAGTGGCATAAATTTAAGCTCTATAAATAAAGATTAACACTTCTATTAAAAATAACATGACCAAATCTGTATTTACAAGATAGAACCTCACCTTTCATAGAACAATTAATCTTTCTATAATCACATCTTCATAATCTTAGTAATAATTGTAACAACAGTAAGATACACCACAATTTTACAGCATGACCTTACTAAAACTGAAGGGTGGTCGCAATATAGGTGTTTTGAGAAATTTTGGACCAATTTCGACCCACCGCCAACCCTTTACGTCAACATTTGCAATTTTGTTTTGCATAAATTCAATGTTTAATTACTTCTGACATGAATATGACAAATTTTTATAATTAATTATATATTTATTTTAATATGCAGATGTTTAAAAAAAATTACACCCTAGAAGGCCAAATTGGATTACTTCTGTCAGATAAAAAAGCATAAGCAGCGCAATGTGTAAATTTTAGAGTGCACAAAATTTATTTTATTTACTTCTTGTGGGAAAATCACCTGCTTTATTAATGAGATGTAACATATTATTAAAAGTCTATTACACATTTATTGAAGGCCGTATATGTCCTATTCATACACACATTCACTCTGGTAGGATGAGGTGAGGGCAGCTGGATTGCTCCCCACCCCCTCCGACAGCTGGACTGTACATCCGAACAAAGCCACTTTCCTCGTGCTTAATACTGTAATAGTTAATCTTTTGTGAGACAACCATTAAAATGTGGCAGAAGACATGCAGCAGGTTTCCTGTTGAGATGTTAAAATATATGGGTGGACAAGAAACTGTGGTTTAAATGCAATGAACAAAGTCGTTCAAAGTATGTGGGGTGGCCCGACATACATTAGCATAATGGATGTCACAGTGTTATGTTGTTATGTGGCTTTTCTGTACTTTGTTTAATGAACTTGGGGGGAAAAAAAGCATCATTGTCGGTGGGTGCATCTAATCTTATCTACCAGACATACTACTGGAGTACCGTATTCCATTTAAAATTTGGTGATCACCAGAAATATCCAAAGGATTTTATTTCATTCAACCATACATTAGTACATAATTTCAAACTACTTTTTTTTCCAATTGCACAGATAAGTTTCTCTACATCAAACTATGAGAAAATGAGTGGCACTTGCCCACACAGTCTAGAATTGACTGACTTGAAAACACGCTGGCGGGTGAGATGCTTGTCTACTTTATTATTTTATTTCTGAACACACCCACAGACTGGTTGCATTTATTGACTGGTGGGCTACGTAACATTGGGCTACAGACTGTACACACTCATTTGTAAGAGCTGTACAAGCTACATGCCTAGATGGATATTGCAAAATTTGCAGCAAAGTAATTATTTACATCTAAGTAAAAATATTACAGTGAAATGATCTATACTAAATTTGGTTTGTTACAATATGTCCGCTACAGTGATACTTTATAAATATGCCATGAGGAACCATGTAAGTAAATATAATTGCATGTTTAATAAAACATTTCCCTTTTGTATCTCACTTGCTATGATTATAGAATACTGTTTAATAAAGTTAACAATCATTGCGGAGAACCAGCTATATTGTGCAAAATAAGGCTTCGGTGGATGTTAGGATCGGGCAGTGCTGAATCTGGCAACGCCACGGCGACACTATGCCACCAGTCAGAAACAAAAAAAAATTCATCCCTACCCCTTCTTTTCATTTAATATTATTTCCTGACAGCTCCCACAGCTTGGGGGCAGGTTTTGACAGCCCAGAGGGGAAGATACAGTTATGCAGCATGATGGAAAGACAGATGACCTACAGTGCAGTTCCATTGTCAAAAATGCATGTACAAACATTACTGGTCTTTACGGCACAGGACCAGCTGTAAATAAAATGGGCCATGCACTGGATGATATTTATTTATGTAGCTTCCACGTAAATTTATGGTATTGGGAAACTTCTTTGATGACATGGTGTTAGTGCTGCTCCACTATTTAGCTTTTCCTTGCAACTTCACAAGACAGGTTTAGTACTTTTTAATGTGTGGCAAGCTGACTCACTTCGCAGTAATTTTACTGAAATTGCAATTCCGTACAAAATAAAATAAAAAGGTGCAAGTTGTCAACAATTATCTACAAAATCAAGACAAAACCATTACCAAATCAAGATTTTTAAAAAATCTGTGTGGTCGCCAACAATTGTTTACAAAATCAAACCAAAAACTTAATCAAATAAGAATTAAAAAAACTACGCATAAGTTGTTAATAAACAATAATCAAAATCAAGAAAAATTCAAAACCCACACATTAATTTAAGTCATAATAGACAGAGAAAGAAGGTGGCACATCCACAAGTGAGATCACAATGGCAAAATAAGCGTGTGACATAGAATAGCTGCGCCCCATGCGGAAACACTGCGGAAACACTCTGATGGCTGGAGTGGAGGAGGCAGGCAGAGTCAATGGGTATTGGCTAGTGCTGACAGTTTAGGGGGGGTAGTATCTACTACTGTATTTTAAGCACACCTTTTTTACCAATTTGAATCTTCCAAACTCACCCCTCGGCTTAGAATCACAACCGGTGATATTATGTACAGATCCAACCAAGAGTATATAAAATTATAAGCATTACATATTTGCCAGTATCATTACAGGCCTAATATGTACTAAACTAATGAAGTGGTCATAGGTCTCAACAACACATGGTCAAATGCACTGCAAAGTGGCCAAGTGCTTCGTTGCGTCTGACCTCTAACAAGGTCACAGCAGTCACAAAAACGGTAGCACACTACACCAATGTGCAGTTATATAATATTTCCAGCTCTGTCCCAGGCCACAGAAATTTTATCAAGATTATTGTTTCCTAAAATTGATTTTCAAATGTTTAGCTCATCTGTAACAAAACTCTTGGCATGCCCTTACATATGCAAGATGTTCTTCACAACAAACATTAGTAAACCAAGCATTCTTATGGGTGTAAACATTATACGAGTTTGAACAAGCTCTCCCTTCATCCATGTTCATTCAGGTTCGATTCACATTCACTGTTCACGCCCTGTTTACACTGGGGTGAATAGCTCTTAATCAAACAGAAGAAAATGGCAGCAAAAATGTTTAAATGATTTGATTATGCTTTTCTACATGTTTGCTTCTGTTGACTCCGGTGTAAACGGGGCTTAACTTCAGACATTAAAACAGGAGAGGTACAGCATGGAACACTTGTTACATTTTTAATTGTCAAGTGTATATTTAGTGGTCAAGATGATAACTTTTAATGGGAGACATGATTTGACCATTTTCCTAACTGCTATCACAGCAGACAGCTTTAACGACATTCATTATTTTATTCTTCATTACAGATTTCACTTTCTCCGTCAGCGCAGCGCCATGTTCTTTTCACACACTCCCCCCTTTGTACAGCCTCTTTTTCCACACATTCTGCACCTGCTTTATATGCTGACGCTTCCCTTCCCCCGGCCTAATGTACCATGAACCCCTCTGCCTAAATAATAACTTCTCCACACACTCTCCGCTGATCAAGCCCACCACGGATGTTGAAAATTCAGCTTGCATTCAGTGTCATATTATTTTCTTTCTGAGACTACATTCCTGGTTTCCTCTTTTCAAGTCCAATTCTTTCACAGCGTCAGAATCTGCAAATTATTCGTAGCCTCGACTGTTATGTAAGGATAAGTATGTTACTCTAATTTTTTTTAATGTAGTTATCATATGTATATATCACCAAACCAAGTCCATCTTATAAGTAGCGACCACCTGCACAAGTNGTAGCCTCGACTGTTATGTAAGGATAAGTATGTTACTCTAATTTTTTTTTAATGTAGTTATCATATGTATATATCACCAAACCAAGTCCATCTTATAAGTAGCGACCACCTGCACAAGTATGTTATAATCATGGTATGGATCAGCATCTACAAACATTTTATATGCATAGTTATTTATGATTTAAATACCAATAATGCTAGACCCTTGACACTTGAAATGTACGAGGGCAGCTCAGGTGATAAGTCAGTCTTATCTTCTGTGCTTTTCTTGACCATCAATCCATCAATCATCCAATCCTTCCATCAATCTTTCGATCAATCTCGCAATCCTTCCATCAGTGGCAGCTCCAGGAAAAATTTCAAAGAAGGGTGAAAATTAAAATTTAATATAATACTTTATTGAAGATGCAACAAACTAACAAACCTCTAAACACACCTGGGTTTTCACTTTTAGTAGTTTCATCATGATCTCAAAGACCCCGACTCAAAAAAATCCACAAAATTTATTGCAATCTTTTATTGTAAAAATTATGTATCTATTATATCTACATGTCCATTGTGTTTTTAACTGTCCTCCTGTATACTTCATTTAACTGATTTTTTATTTATACGTGCCCTAGCAACACCATTTTCATTTCATTTTGCAAATGCAGTTTGTTCCCCAAACGTTTTTTCTAGCTTATCGCCCAAAAGTTTTATGCCGACAACACCTGTAGTCATTCACGTATCGTCAGAACCAAAAAGAATACAACACAAAAAATAAAATGCGGTTTTATCACTGTATCCTGCTAACCAAATGGTTTAATGGATTTTTTCACTCAAATTACATGTATACTTTCTCTTTTGAGTGCGATAGATTCGCGGTGTCGGAGGACCACAATTTTTAATTTAATGCCTGTCATGATACACAACTGGTACCCTAAAAAGTTTTTATTCTATTCACTGTGTTTTTGAATAAATACAGTATGTTACATGTAAGTTCAATAAAGTCCTGTCTATAATTGCGCTATCCCAACTTGTGTCTTGAGATAGGATATGCTGATTGGTGCAAGTGACCCTCTGACGTCATTGCGCTGTCCCAACCTTTCGTGTCGNGTGTCTTGAGATAGGATATGCTGATTGGTGCAAGTGACCCTCTGACGTCATTGCGCTGTCCCAACCTTTCGTGTCGCAAGACAGCCTGTTACCTAAGTTAAAGTATCCAGTAAACTGTACTTTCGTTCCAAGTTGTGTCATAACATTATAGAAAAAGAAGACTACAGACACTTCCGTGCACATTTGTGGAATGTGCATGTTGCAAATGTAAACAATGGACTTGCAAAGTGAATTTTCTCGAGACGAATATGATGAAATGCTAATTAGTACAATCTGTGTTTGGTCTGAACTATTTAATATGAAGGATGAACATTTAAGAAAATTATTGGATATCAGTTGCCGAGCTTATTTAAAATAAAACAGTGCCTATATCATAAAGATAAATAAATATTTGAATCACACATTCTAATATTCCGCATCAAAGTATGACGAATGGAAATTACAACTCGGTTAGCTTAGTTAGGTAGAAGCACAAAACTCTTTAAAAAAGGCGCCAATGAAATAATGTCAAGTTCTGGTTTATTTTTCTATACTTTTATTTATTAATCAACTGAAACAGTTCACATACGATCTTTTGGTATGCAGAGTACGAACAGGTTTACAGATAAACAGACAAGTACAGAGCAGCGCCACAATTGTTTATTGACTATTAATTTACTTCTCAAAAACTTGCCTCGCAAGAAGAAAATACAAAGGCAGCAACCTCCCACACCGGCTGAGAATCAAATGAGCAGAATAAAGTTGCCGGTGTGGGCACTATTTGCCACGCCCAACGTGACCTCGGGGAGTTGCTGGTTGTCAACTGCTCGAGCACTGATTGTCAACTGCTCGAGCACTGAGTGTCGACTGACTGAATGGCGACAGGCACACGAGTATTTGTCTCTCGTGGCTACCCCTCCTTCTCACACCAGGGTACCACCAACTGTTACCAAATATAGGCATAGCGTGTGTCGCCACGCACGCTCTTCCCACGCTATCCAAACTGCGTTGTAGTAAAAGATAAACAAACTTCTATAACAAAAACTGTTGACGCAGTTAGGAAAGCTTCTATCACTAATGCTGATGCGTAACAAAAACCTAAGATTTCGTGAAACGGCAACCGGATGCCAGATAAAGATACTCCCACTGCTTTAATTTCAAACCTGATAACCATTTTACGACGCCTGGCAAAGCGAAAGAATATGAACCACGTATATCGAAAATTATTAATACTGCGTCATTACAACATCTCGCAAGCATTTTATAATCAACAATTCAGCAATATAAATATCATTGGCTAACAACCAATAATGTGATAGATTTACTGCGATCTAATGTCATATTCCGAAAGCCCACTTTCGGACAACGCATTTGNTAACAACCAATAATGTGATAGATTTACTGCGATCTAATGTCATATTCCGAAAGCCCACTTTCGGACAACGCATTTGTAGACACCATACTCTGACTGTGTGAATGTGACATCACTTGATGTCAAGATTCGGACACGTCTATAGGTACAAGCGATTGTTGACAGGCCTTAACACAGCAACAAAAATGCTGTAAATAAACATCACAAACCTGAATAATACACAAACTTTAAAAACTGTGATATCATGCACTGTTTTCAAAATATTCACAAATTCTCAAGCCTACAATATAATACTGCAACAGTAACAGTAAATAATGCATCACAATGTCAGAAAACACATAGCAGACTAGCGCAGAATACACGCACTTGCCATTTAACAAGCTGTTACAGCACTGCGTGAACCGCGTGGGCACAAGTGGCTTGTGCCCAGATTCTGCCACACTTTGGCTATTACCAAGAAGTTTCGTGTACCTTTTGCAAGGAGAAAATATACAGCAACGTGGGCACAGACCATCTGTGCCCCAAAGCAGCGAGGAAAAATATTGTCCGTGCCTAAAGTAAGGAGACACTATTCGCAGTCTAATGGTACAGAACTTAATGACCAAATATGTTACTTTTACACTTAAATTATGAAAGAAAGATCTATAAAAGAGCACTTATTTGCTAAGGCATGTAAAATTTTATTTGGGAGGGCACATGGCCCTGCGCTCATTGACAAGAGCCGCCCCTGCCTTCCATCAGTCTATCCATCTATCCATCAATGTTTTAATCAATCTTGCAATCTTTCCATCAAACTTCCTGTCTTTCCATCAATTTTTCAGTAAGTCTCACAATCTTTCCATCAGTCTTGAAATCTTTCCATCAATTTCACTATCTTTCCATTAATATTCCAATATTTCCATCAATCTTCCGATCTTTGCATCAATCTTTCATTCTTTCCATCAATCTTCCAATCTTTCCATCAATCTTCCAATCATTCCATCAATCTTCCACTCTTTCCATCAATATTCCACTCTTTCCATCAATATTCCACTCTTTCCATCAATCTTCCACTCTTTCCATCAATCTTCCACTCTTTCCATAAATCTTCCAATCTTGCCATCAATCTTCCAATCTTGCCATCAATCTTCTTCCAATCTCTTCATCAATCTTCCAATCTCTCCATCAATCTTCCAATCTTTCCATCAATCCTTCAACATTTCAATCAATCTTCCAATCTTGCCATCAAACTTCCAATCTTGCCATCAAACTTCCAATCTTGCCATCAATNCAACATTTCAATCAATCTTCCAATCTTGCCATCAAACTTCCAATCTTGCCATCAAACTTCCAATCTTGCCATCAATCTTCCAATATTTCCATCAATCTTCCAATATTTCCATAAATCTTCCAATCTTTCCATCAATCTTCCAATCTTTCCATCAATGTTGCAATCTTACCATCAATCTGCAATCTTACCATCAACCTTGCAATCTTACCATCAACCTTGCAATATTTCCATCAATCTTGCAATCTTATGTAGTTAGAACGTTAGAATCCATCAATCTTGCAATTTTTCCATCAGTCTTTCATACAATCCTTCAATAAATATTTCCAAACGAGCATACTAGCTGGCCAACCAAATACCCAAATTAACCAATCATACCAACCAACCAACCAACCAANTATTTCCAAACGAGCATACTAGCTGGCCAACCAAATACCCAAATTAACCAATCATACCAACCAACCAACCAACCAACCAAATATCAAACATGCCTCAAAAATCATACCTCAAAAAACATATCTCAAAAACCTATANTGCAATCTTACCATCAACCTTGCAATATTTCCATCAATCTTGCAATCTTATCATCAATCTTGCAATCTTATCATCAATCTTGCAATCTTTCCATCAATCTTGCAATCTTTCCATCAATCTTGCAATTTTTCCATCAGTCTTTCATACAATCCTTCAATAAATATTTCCAAACGAGCATACTAGCTGGCCAACCAAATACCCAAATTAACCAATCATACCAACCAAC
The DNA here is from genome assembly GCA_002778355.1 of Clitarchus hookeri. Taxonomy (NCBI): domain Eukaryota; kingdom Metazoa; phylum Arthropoda; class Insecta; order Phasmatodea; family Phasmatidae; genus Clitarchus; species Clitarchus hookeri. Next base: position 908,900 of record NQII01000016.1, read on the forward strand.
CAACCAACCAAATATCAAACATGCCTCAAAAATCATACCTCAAAAAACATATCTCAAAAACCTATANACCAACCAACCAACCAACCAAATATCAAACATGCCTCAAAAATCATACCTCAAAAAACATATCTCAAAAACCTATAAACATACCTCAAAAACATGCCTCAAAATCATGCCTTAAAAATATGCCTTACAAATCAAGCCAAAAAACAGACCACAAACGGTTGTCAGACATCAAACATTATGATATATTTCTACTCTACTNATCTTAAATATTACTCAGTCAACTATAAACAACATTCAAAACACCTACTCTAGACTGAATCATGTATGTAATGAAGACTTACAACTAGCTGTAAGGAATATGAAGTCGTGACCACCACCTTTGTCAGCATCTTTCCTACAGTGTCGATATTGCAACAAGACTTCGGCTACACTGCATGCCGACATGAGAAGAGTAATTGGAGAGCACATCTCATGCAAGCATTTCATAAATGTATATTTCTGATGTATGAATTAAATGAAAAATAAATTGTAATTTACAAAATTGCCTGTTATATTTCTTATACTAGTCCTTTCCACTCTTCGAGCAACCCTCCATGCTATAGTGTAGGCATTTTACGATAATCCATTAACATTCTCTGAACACTGGGAAAATTTCCAGATTTTTTCTAAGTTTGAAAGATGATTAATAATTTTTTTTTATAGTTTCAGGTTTTGAACTCAAGTCCCTACACCATTACCATACTTCACCTTAGGAGATTATTTAAATTTATAAATCAAGTGTGTGTAAAAGAACATAAACAAACATAAAATCATATAAAAACTTTGTTAAAAACTATTCAAACTTGAGTCCGTATTATAACTGTTGACCCTAGAGCTCACTACATTTTTTTTCTTCGCCAAAATATGTCTAACAGCCTACACTATGTGTTTCATGCACAATGAATTTATATGGGATTCATTCCAGCTATTTTTACTAAAGTGTGACTGAGGCAGTTCTTGCATGTATTTGGGACATTTGATTGGCCGGCTAGTATGCTCGTTTAGAAATATTGATTATTGAATGAACAATTGGTGCAAATACTGGAAGTTTGATGGAAATATTGCAAGATTGATTGAAAGATTGATGGAAAGATTGCGAGATTGATCTAAAGATTGGACGATAGATTGATGAAAATATTAGAAGACTGATGGAAAGACTGCAAAAGTGATCGAAAGAGTGAGGGAAGGATTGTGAGACTGATCTTTAAAATTGAATGAAATATTGATGAAAAGATTGCGAGATTGATCAAAATATTGGACAAAATATTGAGGGAAATATTGGACAAAAGATTGATGGAAAGATTGGATGATTGATGGATTTATGGTCAAGAAAAGCACGGAAGGCCTAGCACTGCTGCTATTTACATCATACACATACATCAATGCCTATGAAAATTTTAGTAGATGCTGTGATTATAACATACGTGTGCAGGTGGTCGCTACTCATATGATGGACTTGGTTTGGTCACATATGCATACCATGATTACATTTTTTTTAATATGAGTAATATTTATGCCTACATAACAGTCGAGGCAATGGATAATTTGCAGATTCTGACATTGTGAAAGAATTGGACTTGGAGAGGAGACCAGGAATATAGTAACAAATGAGTGACTTCTGTAGAGTTCCGCAATATTCTATGTACAATTTCAATATAAATTTTTTAAAAAATTAATTAAAAAAGACAGTTACACAGCTCCCATATAAAATACACTGGCCCCCTTCACCCATAATCATACTACACATGCATCAATATGACACATTAATATCTGTGACAAATATGTAGCCCCACCTGTCCAAATGAATTTTGCACAGCATATTTTTGCACTATATTCAGCAACATCCTTTCATTTATTTATTTATTACTATTCTTTTTTTTTTTAACTTTTTAATATGTAGCGAGTAATTAATTAACATTGTGAGGAATAAACCTAAGGTTCACCATCTGAAATAAATTGTCAACAGTCTGGACAGGATACTGTCGAGATAAAAAGTTTGCCAGTTGTTCTACAGATAGTTCCACCACACATACATGTACAAATTTATAGTGAACTACATCTCCAAGACAAATACATGTATGTAATTTAGACTTTTAACCATTTCGAACTTCAACATAAAGTAATGAATTATGGTTTAGATAAAGTAGGCCAATACTTGTAATTAAATCATTATTATTTGGAAATAACTAGTTTCTGTAACCATCAGTACTGCCTACAAGTCTTTATAGAAACTCTATGATACAATGTTTTTCCAATCTGCAGACTTCTGTTAATAAATTAATTAATTTGATTTCCTCAGGACTGAAAAAAAATAACAATGTGTTACAAATAGGAACTACTGTGGAGTTGCAGAGTGTTTTATCGCAGTAACATCTTGGTTGGTAAAACTGACAATATCAACTTGGGTTACATGACAATTGCTGACATCTTGAACTAGTATTAAAATCAAGCATTCTAACCTCCTCAAACAGCAAGCAACCGTCCAATACTACAAACACTTATACAAATATAAGCTGTAAAAAAAAAAGAGCAGTTTAAACTATATAGAAATTTTGTCACTTACTTTGATTAAAATCTCTGTAGCATAAACAGCAAAGAATACAATGTTGAGTACTTTGAACAACATGAACCACGTTGATCCCCTTGGAGATTTCAAGCAGAGTTCAACGATGATAAGAACAGAGTGGAAAATAATGATCAGGTAGTAAAGCCAGATAAAAGCCTTCCGAGTAGCAATCATAAAAAATCTGAATCTCCACCTATAACCAAAAGCAAAGAAACTTTTCAATTTTTTGAAACAGACTAAGCAGGTGGGAGACCATAGAGTCCAATTCTTCCCCCTACAAAAATTCAATTTTGTTTGTTTTATTAATTTCCATATTATATGTCAGTAAGCTAATAAGAGTGAAAAAGGTGGTCTTCACTCTAAACTAACATAAATTTACTTAAAAAACAGCAGGATATTCATGACTTACGAGGATTGAAACCAAAAACCTCATGGTCCAAATTTAAAGCCTTTTAGTGACACTGGCCATACGAGTTTGTGCCAAAAGGTTAGCACTGACATTATACATTTTTAGCTGCTCCAGTTCAATCTTATGGAACATTGTGCTTTCAGTTATGCTCAGTCAGTTGCCAAAAGAATATGGTGGCCACTGCAGGGTTGGAATCAGCAACCACTTTCACACATATGGCCAGATTTCCCGATTAAAATTCAGCCAGTGCAGTACCATAAAAATGTTTATACATTTAAAGTTCTCTCAATTTGAACTGCCATTGGTTACCACCAGTTAAAGTGCCATATAATGTGTGCTTACGTGTGACTGAAAATGACTCGAGCAGTACCATTTATTCCAAAGAGAATAACACTTAGCTCCTCTAACAAAGAGTAGTAAATTTGAAGTTATTTGTAAAAAAACAAATGGGGATCTGTAGTGTTTGATAATTCTTTTTTCTGGTTTTCTAGTGTCCCATGTTTTGATGCACTGTTTTTGTAATGTCTACTTTTAGTCNCTATATTTTGCTTCACAATTTTCCGCGTGACAGTTCCTCTAACAAAGAGTAGTAAATTTGTAAAAAAACAAATGGGGATCTGTATGTTTGATAATTCTTTTTTCTGGTTTTCTAGTGTCCCATGTTTTGATGCACTGTTTTTGTAATGTCTACTTTTAGTCTGCTTGAAAAAAACTTCAGCATGCCCACCATGTCTAGCCAGTGTCTTGCAAACTGCAATGGTGAGCGGACATCACATTCCACGGAGAGCTCATCATGCTTTGTTTCACACTGACGTAGTAATACTGGTTTTACACTGATTAACTTCTGCAAACTCAATTTTAATTATGCCTCCTATGCATGTCACCACCATCCTCCCTCCAATTCTCCCATACATAACGCTTGTATCAGAAATTTTGACGTAACATTTACAAGCCTGGAGAACGCAACTATATTTCCAGTTCACAAATACCTGACACGTAAACTTTCTTGTGAGGTACTGTGATTCTTTGTAACTGAAGACGTTCTATCTATGTTTAAATGCCAGTCATCCATAATCACATCTAGCTTGTATTGTACTTAAACTTGCACAAGATGAACTGACTCTCACCCTAAGGCAGAGGAGATCAGGATCCCTGATTGCTAAACAGCATAATGTAGGGACAAGTTTCATCTCAGCAACTGGTGTGAGGGGAATTTCTTGACAGAATACATTAATTTTAGAGTTCATTGTAACTATATACGTCACCTATGTATATAAGTTAGCAGCATCAGATGCGGTAGAAATGGTAGATAATGTCAGATGGAGGATGAAATGCATATTAATAAATACATACATGTAATCAAGAGGGTAGCATATAATAAAGCACATGTATAAAAATGTCAATTTGGTAATAAAAAATTACAATAATTTCTTAGAAGAACATAAACACCAGTAATAATGCAAAGAAAAACCTTCAAGACAATAAACAGGCTTGTTACTAATTATGTAGTATATTTTGCATTTCCAATAAGTGGAAGTTTTGTAAATATTAATTGTGCTAACAGTTTTGTAAAGGCATTCATAGTTGCTTTAAGAAGCTGAAATCCATATCTCCAGATTACCTTATTCTATTCCAATAAACAGGTCATGGCCTGCATGTGTTCTCCATAATATTTATCATACCAACAATGTAAAATCTTACAGTTATACAAGTGTTCAAATCAAAATATGTGATCTGCTTACCCCTTGACACAAGCTGAACTAATGATTCATCACAGTTTCCTAGCATTAAGAATCCTTGCTTGAGCACTGGATAATCCTCCTGTCAGTTACCTTCACTGCTAGGTGCTGCTTAACAAATTTCACTTGGACTCTCTACGTCCAAGGTTACTGAAGTTCGGAACTATAATTCTATTGCAAGTTAAAAAATGAAAGCCCACCTATCCACTGGTGCTGCCCTAGAGTAGTTGTGCATTCTGCAACTAAATCAGTTAAACTTACCCATATTATTTAAGATATTCAAAGACACTTGTACTGTGAGTGCAGACAAAATTCTATTACCAAGTTGAACAAGCCCACCTTACCTCCGGTTCACATCAACAACTATGAAATCTTTGGCCTTGAAGGTGAGTTGCTTGAAACAGTAAATGTAGAACTTGAAGTGTTTCTTGTCCCTCCAGAAAGACTCTATCTCATCTGCATCCATATTCAAGTTGTCCTTTGTCCTGGCTGTGTCTGCACATGACACAAGAAAGCACGCACCTTGCTGCGAGAGCATCCCGCGCTGCAGTTGCTGCCAGTAGAAGGCCTTGCGCACACACAAACACCAGTCATGATCATCCCGGTGCATACAGAAGTTCAAAGTTTCAGTTTTGCCATTTACTGTTCACAGAAAGACTAACTGTGATGGAATCTTCTTATTATAGCTAGTTATGTGTTAACTGAGCACTTTAGGAACCAACCACTGAAAAAAATCTTTGCCCTTAACCACAAATACAGTAGTTAGGGACACCTGATTTTCACAAAGAATTCCATGCAGCTCTCTAGTGTCCTACAATTGCTTTAACAAGTGCTTCCCCATACATAATTGCTTTTCTGACAATTAGGCTATGAATATATAACCAACCCTACCTTCCTTGCATCCAGCATCTTCAGTAGCGCTAACCTACGCATCTCCCCCAATTGGTGATCAGTAGGAGTGCCAACATGCACCCATTGGCAGTTTGAGCAAACAGACAAGTGTGGTCCCTCAAACTTCTGCTCATCTTCATAGCAGTCATCCTTAGAATATTAAATACAAGAATATTTCATAATGTCTAATAACACTAAACATAATATTCTGAGATTGTTTTAGTACATTAACTATATCACTTAATGCTTCAGTTCATTCATATCACCAGACACTTAAAATTTGACTGAATGAGTTTAGCTATTACAGTTTCCCTTTCTCACATAAATGAAATCAACTTTTAATAATGAATACATTCTATTGTGTGAGCAATATAAAAACTCTAAAAATATTTTCAACACACATGCAATGGCAAGACAGAAAGCAATAATTCAAACACACTGTTTTGTAAACTTTGAATGTATGCTAACCGCATGATACAGCATTTTACCTTTAAAGAATTTGATTAAATCCCTTGGTGAAATTATTTGGTACAAGGAAAGAAAATAAGTAATTATTATTTACATATTTAAGTAAAACAACAATGAGCTACATGTAGGTCAAATGTCAATAAACATGGTTTGAAGAAAACATTGCTATGAAAAATGTAACCACTTCTCAATTTGGGTATCATTCAGCATTTGACTTTAATGCCCGTACACCTGCCAAGAAAGGTAGCAATAATTGGTACAGACAGGTGAAGATAATTTTTCAGCTGTCCATTGGACATGTAATAAAAATGGCAAGAGAACTGGATACCATATTTACTTGTGTATACCACACACAATTTCATTGGGTGGTGTGGTATCTGTTGGGAGATCACTCATCTTTCACGTAGTTTACAACACTCCCTTCTTACAATAGAAAGGTCCCATTTAACTTCCTGTCATTGTTATTTTATACCAGCCATGTGGTTAAAGGAACAATGTCTAGCCTACATGCAACACTACTATATACTGTAAATGCAGGCTTAGTGTTGTACCACAGCATTTAGACCGTAAACCATTTGTTTTGGACACAGCTCAAAGCTACCCATGGAGCAATTTACTTTCCCCCTCCTCCTCCCGCATGCCTTCAGCCATACATTACAGCTTAAGCGAACAAAGTGATGCGAGATCCAGCCCCAGGCAGGCCATCGGCGGTCACATCCCATACAGCACACTTGGTGTTCATAAAGTTTCAGCAACGTTCACATGTGCTATGTTCGTCACAGTAAATTCCAAACATTGCGTGCACGTCGCATAAATGTTGTGCACAGTTAGAATTTTTGAAAAGTAGCCTGCATGTAATCTGAGGAACCTAAACTGGAAAAAATATTTCCTCGTGCTCATTAAATGTTGCTTGCACATTATAATGGCACAATGTCTGCACAGGTCTACACTTTGTATGGTTGATACAATGGAAGAAAGTGCTTGCTGCCGCCAATAAACATTAAGAAAGCTATTAAAAATTATTCTGAAATACATTAAAATTATGTTTATATTTTTTATAATACTAAACTAATTTGTTAACAGAAAAGTTTCATACTTTAAATGTTATGAATAACATAAATAATAATCGTTGGTTGTATGCGATCATATGTCCCCTGCATGCTGTCCCGTGATGACCCCTGCACGTTGCCACGCGACATCCCTGTCCCCAACCCCAGCCACTTTAAATTGCAGGCACGGTTGCATTGACGTCGCCACAACGTTTTGCAACGTGCTTACAAAGTTTCTTTGCAACTTTGCAGCAAACATTGTTGCAACTGGCTTGTGCTGTATGGGATATAGTATCTACAGAGGTACGAGTTAGTTTTTTCGTTAACCCTTTTATTTCACGATTTCTTACCAGTAATGTTTCATTGTAATGCATTGTGAATATTATAATTATGTGGCAGTATCTGTAGTCAAAGGAAACTCCATCCATTTGAAGCACCAATGCGAAGAATAAAGAGGAAACACAAGCTTAGGCCGATGAAAGTGACAGCAACAAAGATAGTGTATGATGAAAAATTGAACGACAGCTAAATAAGTTTTAAAAAATTTCCGGTGTCAATTTCCTATACATTAATTTACAATGTAACAATGTTGCTTTTTTCTGAATTTTAGTTGCATCTTTATTACATTTTAGCCAAAAATTTGTAAGTGTTACAGACAGGCATGAGGAAATAGGAACATGTCCATCTAGGCACTAAAATTCCTTGAAATCAATCACTGGTGTCATTTAAATTTTCAAATGAATCACGTTCTAATAATTATACTTGTATCCATAAGTGCCATTTGAATTTTGTAAACAGTGAACGTAATGAAAAGACAAAATTTCTCCTGCTAGAAAGTAACATCACTTTACTCTCCAAGTTTCAAAACTCAAAAGAAAATTTTTTTTAGACTCAACATTTTTGATGACTATTGGCATTACATTTACTAAAAAACCTTGCTGCAGTTTGTGTCTATCAATATCAATAACCAAGCGAAGTAACACAGTGGTAATCACACAACTCGCATTTGAGAAGTTCTGATCCTGGTCCTGCTATCCTGATTTTGGTTTTCCATGGTTTTCTGAAATCACTCCAGGTGAATACTGGGATGATTCCTTAATACAGACCCTGGCCGATTCCTTTCCATTTCCCAAATAAATAACGTTCCCTTACTAAGGTCTTGTGCTGTTCATGGGCACTTAAAAAACACAAAATAAATAAATATAACATGGCTGACAATCACATCCCTTCGATAGTTATGCACTCATTGGTGGGAAGGAAAAGGAGGGTCTGCTTAAACACTTAATAAAGCAAGGAACTATTTTTACTGATAGAAACCAGTTTTTAACTTTTTTCCCGTAATCCTACACAAAAGGAGGAAATTAAAGAGTGACAGGCATTATTCCTGAATCCTTTGGCACACTATAAGATATATGTATATATCTAGCATGTGAATATGCCAGATATGATGATAGCAAATCTCTTAAATGTGTTTTAGAGATGATTTTATGTTTTGGTTCAGGGCTCTGCTAGGTGAATGTAACGTTAAGCAAAGCTTTGCTAGACTCTGCCGTGCTTTCCCCTAGCACACAGTGGCTTCTTTCAAAAAGGCGGCGAGAACCAACCCCTTCATAAAGAAAAATGTTATGTGAAATATACTGGACCAAATTAAAATAATTGTGTGTTGAAAATTTTACATTCAATCAAGGTAAGTGTAGTTGTGGCGAATAGTAATTCAACATTCAATTTATGTAGGTACAAATTAACAAAACACAACAAGAAACACATATCAATTCAAAGATATACACGAGCACCAAAGACAAAACAAATTTTCATATAATTTGTATGAAAATGACACAGAAAATTCACAGCTCTCTATTTGAACTCTACATAAAGAAATGAAAGAAATTGTGAGTTTTATTATGTTTGAAATGATGTAGGAAATTATGCTTCTGAAATAAAATTAATCCAATGAAATTGCAATAGGAGACTAAAATTAGGAAAGGATAAATGAATGCTGCCATAACAGAAAAAAAATTATTTAGTTTCCAACAGAATAAAAACTAAATCAACTCACTTTGACCATTCTACAAAATAGCAAATTATGTGGAAAGTGAGTTAATTTTCCTTTTGACATGCAAAATTTAATTACTTTCTATTTCATTGTGGTTAAATAATTCACCACGGCTAGATGCATTAAAATCTTGATCTGGTTGGCTTCTGGTACATTCCATGAAATAAATTAGCCCTTACGCCTTTTCTTAAAAAATTGACAAAGATTAAAGAAAAATCAAATTTAAGATAACTCTTCTTCCAAGAATATTAATAATGTCTCATCGTTTTGAACAGCTCGTAAATTTGATTCAGATAAACCCATTAGTGTACACTTATACTCATCTGTCAGACTCAAAAGTGGAGAAGGCTGCAATGCTCAAAGTTTAAGCACTAATAAATTGCAAAACTAGTGTTTTGGGTCTCTTCCAGTTTATACCCACGCACATTTAACACTTGAGGCACCTCTCAACACTTCCCTAACCGTAGGATGGGCAGTCATACTCATAAATTATCTAAAAATTTGACTAGCAAAATTACGCTGGACTGCTCTACATGATGTCCTGAATGAGAGAGAGAGAGAGTGGGGTTCACAAAAGATGATATAATCACTGGAAAAATTACTCAGATATATCACACTTCCTGAGAAATCTTCTAATCACAGTTACTTTCTCTTGGGCTAAGCTATAGGACTCCATATAGTTTGCTTGGAGAAATAAAAGTTTCAAAATACTTGAAAGATAACTCGTATCTAGCCAAAACATGAAAATTAAAGATAAACAAATGTCTTTAACATGAGAAGAATTCCAAAATAAAGTAATGAATTTAGTTGAGGTAATCCGGAATATTACAAATCCAGCTAAAATTAGGCAGGGGCTTCAAAAATTAAATAAAATTTATACTATCAAAATGTTTACCCGACATTACGTAAACAAATAACATAAACAATATTAAAATGCTGGTATCCTTGCAAAAACTAAAATGTATAGTAAATCCTTGCAGCACACTGAAGTACAAGTCAGCAACATTGCGGGAACTGACAAGCACAATTTACTGAGCCCTTAGCTCCATTGCTTGCCGCTTCATCTGTCTATCACGGGCGTACAATGCCAACCAACATGACTGGATGTCACCATGTGTCACACGACTCACCAGGAGGACCTCGCCAGCTTGCCCACAACTCATGGCCACAGCCCTTGCCAAATAACTATTTTTTCAGTGAAATGGTGTTTGTGCCTTTAGAATTAGTTGAATGCTTTTTCACATAAATAACATTTAGTTTCAATGTTAGGGCTTCTGTGGGAACGAAGGTAGCAAAATCCTTCCGAGAGTTATTATACAGAATTAGTGCGAAGACTACGAAGTCACAGCAATGTCGGCCCTTGTTCACGTTAAAACACATCATAAACATTCATTAGACTTGCATAATTTACATCAATTTTTAAAAAAATTTCAAATATTACATATCCATGTGAGAAAATACATTCAGTGAAACCTAGGATTTGGACTTTTATTCCAAGGCAATATAAGAATATTAAATGCAGATTTGCACAGTTTCAGGATGGTGAGTCCTCTCACCAAATCATAAATTTGAGAGTGAAGAAGTCCTAAGTATAGCAGGGGTGTCTGGGTAGCCCTGATAACATACCATTCAACAGCGTCAATTGGCAGTTCAAGACTTGGGGGCCCGGGTGCTTGACCGCATACTGAGAGAAGAGTCTTGTGTTAGCCTGAAGACATTATGCTCGGCTAACTGGCTCCCCGGTACATCAACTGGCTCAACGTTGTCCAAATTGTACCCATACTAAACCAAAAATGCCATCCAAGAACACTATCACAAGTTTCCTAAGTAACCTCTTCACTTTTGGCAATTCAACCTCAAAAGTTCCCAAATTCAACATTTTCCAAGTCCTGAAATCCTTCTGCACCAATTTTATCATAAGATAAATATTTTTATGCTCGAGAATAATTACCTCTCGTTCCTTCTTCAAAATCAATACAGTATTAGGTAAAATAATTTTAACTGTTTTTTTTTTTCAGTGATAACGTTAAAAGTCTCAAAACTTTTGCAGAACACCTAAAGAATCTCACAATACACATGCTGAAAACCACTGGTTTAGATCAGAGACTCACCTCTCTCCCCTTGTGCCTGTAGGGGTTGACGACGACTGTAGCTGCAGCCACTACCTTCCAGTTGACAACAAGGAAGTGCTTGTCTAGCTTCAAAATGCTGAAAAACCTTTAACACGCATAGCTAATAAACATTAACTTCATTAATTTTCCACTTGTCCAAATGAACCAAAGGTTTTTCATACAATAAAAAAAATTGGCAGGTATTGAAAATTTTTTAACATGAATATTTACATTAAAAATATATTATCAGACTGAAATTCAAACCCAATACATCTGTAACTCTGTGCCAATGATGAGATTAATGAGAGGTCAATCCAGATAGCTTGATTAGCACTTTACTGACACAAAGTCCGAGAACTTCCGAGTTTCAAATCCTGATAGAGGTCTACATTTTCCATTTCAGTTTTCAGTGCATACTTAAATGAAAAAGAATAACCAAAAATGTTTAATGAAACATAAATCCATGGTACATTTCACCTTCTTACGAATTTTTATTGTCTGCCATCGCAGGTCTTGTGTGAGTCCCCTCAAATGTAGCCATGTGAGTATTTATGTACTCTATGCTATTACTAAACAGACAATTAATTTTATTTGTAGAATAGTTTTTTCCACGGTCAAAAATATAAAACAATTTTATCTACATTAATACATTTCCTGACAAAATGCTGTTATTACAATATTAACATCTCTTTGTGAAATAAAAAAATAATAGGTCATATACACGCACCTCTCACAGACATCCTGCAAGTTTTCTATGGCTTTTTTCATGTTGGCTACTCTGCTGGGTGAAATTTTTAGCAGACCAAGCTTCTTCAACACCACGTTGACAGTGGAGCCATTGATCAGATACGTAAGCATCACCAATAAAGTTATGTGGATTACGAACTGCACAGAATTCAGAACTACACTTAATATTTCTGTAGCAGAAAACAAGAAAACATAAATGTTATCAGATACAATGATTCAACAAACATGTAATATTCTAAAAATCTCAAAAACCCTTCATACTGTGATTATTTATTTCATGGTTCAATCAGCACTTCAAATGCTTTGCTTACTTTTTTCTTTCTGGCCATAACGTGCTTGTAGGTAAAGTTAAAATTATCACGTACATTAAGTGACAATAAAGTGAGACTGTGTAAGTGTTTAAAATTCATAACCTTCCTGAACAAAAATCAGTTTGACATTGATTTCTGAGGTGAACGTCGACTATGACAGTGCGTGAAGGCCAACCAACAGGTTACAGTGGAACAGCTCACCATCCAAATGAGCCAGGGTGCATCCAGACAGGTGTCTACCGCAACAGTTCAGCGAACCCTTCTGCGAATGGGGCTCCAGAGTAGATAGAGTGACAGCATCCATGCTAACACAGATGCATCAACAAAAACGACTGGAATTTGCTAAACAGTATGGCGACTGGACCGCAGCTGCTGATTGGCAATGGGTAGCATTCTCCAATGAGTCACATTTTCAGCTGCATAGAACGGATGGACGTCAGTGTGTCCGGCGAAAAACGTCTGAGAACCGACACCCTGCATCCCTTGCTGGACGAACACAAGGCAGTGGGGGCAGTGTTATGGTCTGGGGAATGTTCTCGTGGTATTCTCTAGGTCCCATCATCCATGTGGAAGGCACTCTTGATTGATTTGGTTACAAATCCATCCTCAGCAATTACGTCCACAAGTACATGATGATTGTCTTTCCTTGGGAGGATGGAATCTTCCAGCACGATAATGCGCCTTACCACGCAGATAGAAGTGTCCGCACGTGGCTTGAAGAGCACTTTGAAGTCTTGATGACTTCAAAGTTCTTCACTAGCCCCCAAACAGCCTCAATCTCAATCCAATTGAACATCTGTGGGACCACCTTGACGTCGTGTTTGCCGTCTGTCTCCTCCGCCATGCACCCTTCAACAGTTGTGGGACGCACTGCAGACAGCATGACTGATACCCATGGAGACCTTTCAGCACCTGATTGAGTCACTAGCAGCTTATCTAGCTGCTGTCTGTGTTGCAAAAGGTAGTTATTCTGGATACTAGCAGGTGGTCATATTAATGTGATTCAATATATATATTTAAAAATATGTGTGGAGGGGGAGGGGGGTAAAGGATTATAAGAGATGCATAGAAATTAAATTTAAATTCTTAAATATATGATAATACAAAATATTTCATTTCTTAAAATAAATGTATTCATAAACAGAATTTCAACCAAGCAATCTAAATGTCACAATGGGGTAGAGAGCCTGGCAACAGTGCATGCTATCTGTACTGCAGTCTAAGTACCTATTGTACTCCAATCTGCACTGAATTTAGCTTCGTACTTTTTATCATCAAAACCACTGGCTCATAGTTTGAAGCATTACACCTGTTTGGCTGTCTGCAGGATGAAAAACATGTTCAGTAATGATGCTTAGTACAAGTGTGGCAGTGATGTCCTTAATGTTTCATGGATTCTGTTTCTCGGGGCGTATACTGTACCTCAATTTAGGCATATGTTTTATTTCATACTTATAACTGCGTTAAACACAAAAAAAAAGCTACAAAACATATTAATAAAAGTGGTGTTGTAATTATAATTATCTGCCTAAGTGCCGAACATAGGAATTTACATTATTTTTAATTTCATTTGTTAAATTAATAGTGCCAACATCAATAAGCAATCTTATTAACAAGACATGACAAGTGATAGCTAAATCTAAGAATTGCACATATTGATGAAAGACAATACAAACTGTAATGTCCATCATATTGTACAGCATTGAAAATACTTGCAGACCCCACATTTTAAGAGAAAAATCTTAGCAGCGTGCAGCATCCCTCCTCCTTTAGCCCGTTCCTCTCACTACACTTGCGCAGCTACAACATACCCTCTACTGGGTACATGTCTGCCCGAATGCGGCAGTCACCCCCTCCATGACTCCCAATACCGGCAACATGCACAGGAGTGCATCCCACCTTCACTACTCTCCAGGTACTGCCAGAATCAGGTGACCATCCCACTTTCATGCCCTCAAGAGACATCTTTTGAGGGCGTGATAATTTGGGTCGACCAATACTGCCAAGAGACGTCCCCAGTAAAAATACCGCCAGGGAAATGGATGCAGCGAGGGGAACACAGTGGTTACAGTGCTCTTGAAAACCCTTGTGTGCCCCCCCCCCCCCNTGTTCGCGTCCCATGCGTTTGTTGTGCGCGAAGTGTGAGTGTGCTAACAACCCATAAAAATATGTATACTCTAAAGGCTATGTGAAACTATGTTTACGTGCAATTCCCAACAAACGTGCATTGTTAAAAGCTCAATCGAGCATGGGTACCCACACCCCTCCTGGTGTGGAAATTAACTCGTCCACCACGAGCCATTCGCTGCCACCCTATTATGTACAAAAATAAGGGTGCAAGTGATTTTTATGTAAATTCATTAAAGTGTTCAAAATGTAAACAAACCATCCCAACATGCAACGGACTGGGAGAGACAGATACAAAGCTAAAACAAATTATGTTGCTTACATACTTTAATACCAATATATTTTCTTTGCGTGCGCTAGTCTGCGGGTGTCAGCTAGCAACAAGGCTAACAAAATAAGAGCATTAATTCAGGGGGAGGTTCCATTTTCCACCGTGGCAGCAGTGAGCACCGGCGACCACAGTCCGACCACGTGGTGTCCAAACCTGCGCAACTGCTGAGTTTTGATTAAAATTGCACTGTAATTACTATTATTTGCGTGGGCAAAAACTGGGTACGACAAATATCTTTTGAACACAGTTTCACTTAGCATGGGTTTAATTGCCCGAAAATTGCATGTTGTACTGGAACACGTGGCACAAGAGAGAACATGAAAAAATAAACATAGTCTCTCAAAATACAATTTATATGGGTAATCTGGAAGTGTGCGCTAAAAGAATATTAATAGGATGCCCACGTGAGATCCTCACGGTCTGGGATAATAAACAATTTGACAACTTCACCAGTCGGCCGGTCCCATAAGCAGCAAGGTCCCTGCAACCGTGCACATGGTACTGAAATTAAAATGAATATTCTGTTAAATGAGCCTGCAGTGTCTTGCACGACTGCCACAACTCTTGTTACACTGGGGGTTAATGCTATATACTGAGATTAGGGGGTCACAACACTTCACTCTGCTGAGGTTTTCTCCGCCTGCTCCTGCTATTGCTGTTAGGGCCGGCTAAAGTCCGGGGCCCGAGGGGCTCCAATGACAATGTTTGTATTACAGCATTCTAAAGCCTAGAAAGTAAGAATAGTTTTTTTTTTTTTTATAGCCTGCTATTGCTCCAGCATAGGTCTTTGTGCAACTTTAGAAGGCAATTATATATTTTGATTGTGAAGAAATGAAATCCCTTTTGGTAGAGGGGCTGAAGGGAGCTGCAGATTTCTACTAAATCTTGTATTGTTTATGAATTTCACTGTTACATTGGAATTCTTCTAAATTATCTGTAATATAAGAAAGAATCTTACAAATATGTTGACTTATAAGAGTTAAACGTTTTCTTTCTTAAAAAGCTGTCTGCACTTTTAACAACAATTGTACAATTCTCTCAGATATAATAGGTTTTTTCCATGATATTTTGCTTGTTGTTCCACTAAGTCCCACGTGAATGCAACATTTGTGATCTTGGAATACAGTGAGGTGAACGTAATGTTCCTCAATGAGATAACAAACAAAAGGCAGTTTGACGTAGCCATTGTAGTTCAAATTTCTCATCACCTTAAATAAAGGGCCCATTTTCATGTAATTAAAATACACACAGAACATACGAGAATCCTTATAGTTTGAAAAATGCTTTAAATGCAGTCCTCACTGAAAACTTTCCAAAGTCTAATATGAATAATATGATCAGCATAATTTCCACATGGGTAGAAACAAGATTCATCAGACTAGAATACACATTTCCAGTAATGTTTAGTCAAATGTTTGTGTTTCTTTGACTGCAGTAACCAGGTAACTTTGTGAGCATAATTTAGCAAAAGCTTACTGAATGCCACATGCTATATGTTCATGATTGTGAACGACTTGCAATGACTTCTAGTTGCAAGTCTTTTCTAGAAGCAAAGAAATTGTTATTAATAAGCTGTAAAACTCACTGGCAGTACCTGTCCATCAGTGTTGTATGACGCCATGCTAAGTGTGACATGCCACAAGCGACATCATTCTCTCATCTAGCCTCGTCACAGCCGCAGCCCCCTTCTAAGAAGAGCAGTTACGCCATACATGCCACAGCACGTATTCAAGCCAGGGTGGCTTGCCCAGCTGTTGCCGCCTGCCGTGCTGCAACCTACTTCGCATCACATCGCCGCTTCTCACCCCTCCAGCCATCGGACGCGAGAGGGGAAATCTTCGCCACTCTCTTTTGCTCTCTCCACACCCTGCAACCCCCACACTGGCCCTGTGCACCGTATATAAATAGAACTCGTAGTCCTCAGTTTGAGACTGTCTCACGCCAGTCCACTTTCCCGGTGTTACTCTGCCCACGAGCACACCGACGGCTGTCTAGCACCAGTCTAGTTGCAGCGTCACGCTGCTCGAGAGCCACCAGACATCCAATGTACCCTTTGCAGAACTTCACTCTGCACGAGAGTCGACAGACTTCAAGTGGTCTTTGCCATTCACAGCACTGTCAAAAGTTCTACTCTGCACGACGCCGCCTTGCTGTCCGCCAGCATACAGAAGCCTGCTGCGCTTCCAGTCACCTTATAGCTCACCTATAGTTGACTCTAGTACGAGCACCGCAGACTTTGGGTTGGCCGCACCCCACGTGCTGCCGCGTTTTCCAAGAATACATAAATAACCAGTTGGCAACTTAGGATCGGTCTTTCAGGCCTCAGTCAGGGTACAAGTTGGTTTATGTGTGTGTGATTGAGCAATCAATAAAACAGGCATAAATCTGACTTGGTTGCGTTGTCTCTTTCAGCTCACTGTTTTTCTACACCTTGCTCCCGCTATTTCCTGTTCGTCACCAGTACTAGTAAGACTCTTCCAGGGATAGCCATGAGCCGAAACCTTGTTCCCTATCACTCCTACTGGGAGTGATAGGGAACCTGATTAGGAAGCCTGCCTAGGCCTCACGAGAGCAGTTGTCACTTGGACTATCGCCCTTCCGGTAAGTACCTGGGTCCACCAGCGATGCCTCGCTCGCCAGTTCACCTGCTCTAAACGATAGGCCAATCCCTGAGGAGCCCCGCTCTACGTGACACCTGGGTTCGCCAGTAACATCTGGCTTACCAGGGAGCCACGGGAGTGGTCGCCCCTAGTCCTGCTGCTGTAACCTTCAGGGTTTGGTACTTAGGTCTGCCAGCGATGTCCCGCTCACCAAACCACTAGACTGAAAACCAATAGTCAGGAATCCCACCTAACCTCACACCCAGCACCCTACTCTCCAGCAGGCCGTGTCTACCCCTTACTGGCCACCCACTATCAACCTATTTGGTCTCTCACCCTACTTATGCTACACCATAGAGCTGGGCAAGACAAAGCTGCCAAGCAGGGGCTAGCTCAGGCTGGGGTTCTGAAGAATAGTGGTTCAGGTGTCAACCAGGTATACACCTAGAAGAAAGTGGAGGCTGCACGTCAGAGAGGGT
The DNA here is from genome assembly GCA_002778355.1 of Clitarchus hookeri. NCBI lineage: Eukaryota > Metazoa > Arthropoda > Insecta > Phasmatodea > Phasmatidae > Clitarchus > Clitarchus hookeri. The sequence continues at coordinate 926,826 of NQII01000016.1, forward strand.
CTGCATCCAGCTCGTCAAGCTCAACCTTGAACCGCGTCTAGCATGTACCATGTGCAGTATCTCCACTGCCACCAACACCACTTAAGAAGATGCCTACCTTCATCCAAACAACCAACGTTACTAGGGTAGTCAGGCCTCTTAACGTCACACCCACTTATACCCCTACCAGTATACCCATTCGCCCATCGCTCGCAAGCGCGCCACCCAAGGCTCAACGCTCGATTATAGAAGTGGCTAAAGCCAACAGTCTAGGCACCAGAAAAAAATCCAGTACAAGCGGCGACCACTACTTCACCATCGCCCAGGGGGCAAAGTACTTCGACCTCACCCTCCAACTGCCATTCCCACTAAGGGTGTACGACGAGGCGACAAGTGTCACAAGCGTTCTACACCAATTTGTACACAATAGTTATGTATTTTATTAATTATGGCTACTTATGGGTTTTGTGCTGAGTTTTATAACTTTATTTGTAACTGTGTATCACCTTGCTGTAAGCGGCAGTATCGGGTCAGTGGTAAGATGGCAATAGTTAGGTTGAGCAATGGTGCTGCCTTTGAGGTGCATGTATGTTTTCATGGTTTTTATTGAGGGGAGTCAGCTGTAAGCCACGGCCAGTTACTGTTGTTGTTGGGATGTGTGCCCCAAGTGGGAACATCTGCAGTGTGACTCAGCAGAGATGTGGCGAGCAGCAACATAATGTTTAAAACTTAAAATCTGCAGTGCCACTGAAGGAGTTCGGGACAACTTTGGTGAATGACGTGGTTGCTGATCATGAAGGGAAAAAGATGTAATATATATATGGCGTTGTTTGGCACAATTAAAAAACTTAGTGAGACGGGCTGTTCTGGCATGCAGAAATGTAACAAGTTCTTTGCTTGCAATCGGACCTCTGCTGTTGTAATATGAGTAGTGAATGTTCGCTGCAGTCAAGTGTGTGGGGTACATCAAATGTGGAGAATGGACATACAAATAATTAGCATAACACAACTGGCTCTTGTGTTTTGGTACCCTTTCAGTGACTTGCAGTTCCTGGTCCGAAGAGTATTTTGTGACAGAGTTCAAAAGTGTAGCGAAGGGGTTGTTGCAAACTGTGAGCCCTAGATAACAAGCAGTCTTTTTGAGAGATAGTTTTGGCAAAGTTCTTACACTCATTATGGTTACTAAATCAAGAGAGTTCTGCTAAATACCGAGGCATTGTTTTCTTTGTAAAGATTGCATTTTTTGACACGTCTTGAGTGACCTTTTTGCTGGCATAAAAGAATCCTGATGTGAATAGTGAATGGTAAGTGTGCACACCTGCCTGCAGACGAAATTACGTTGCCCCTGTTGCCCGTATAAAGTTTTGCCATTCAAGTGAGCAGCAGTCCACAGTCACCTGCTGTGGATGTTTTCTACAGTGATCACTCTGGGTTTGCTTTGGGTACCACAAAATTTAAGTTACTGCATTTTCATTGCTTTTTTCTGCATGCCAGTAGCAGTGGCATGATTGCAGTTTTCAAGAAACAAGATTCAGTCTGCAAAATTATTGACTTAATGTATGTTTTTTAGAAAGACTTTCTAACAGCACTGCATTATTAATTGCGAATGGTTGTAATTTTTTTTATAGCCGTGTGCACCAGGTACACAGCAGACAGAATGATAATAGCAGTTATTCTGAGAATATTTCTGGTAAAACTGAATATCCCATTTAATGAAACAGATAAGGGTGCGGGCTAGAGAATATATTTTTATTAATGTGACATGTATGTGTTTGTAATGGTGCAGCAATATTTTACGGTATAGTGTATGTTTGTAATATGTGGCAAAGAAATCATGAGCTTCGAGCCTTTTATTTTTCAAATTGTTGCAAAACAGATGAGTAGTAAACGTAATCAAAATTAATTTTTAGTGTTTTATTTTCTTGTTCAATTCCAAGAAACGAAAACTACGGACAGGTCTCCTTGCGCCAAAAACTTGATCTCAGTTCTCTTTCAACTATAATTTTGACATGCATATTTTGTAGACCTGGATTTTACTTCTGCTGTAGATCTATCTGACCATATGCTTTAATATACACCTGTAAATTTACCAACTTCATTCACACTGTGGCCTTTAGCACACTCAAATGGAATCACTTGTATTTGCCAATCAGATATGTATAGTCCAATCATACTTGTGTGCCATCTACAGGAACCTAAGTTACTACCGCCTTTAAATATGCAAGGCAAAATTTTTTTTGTCAGAGCAGCTTAAACGTAAATCACTGCGTAGCAATTGTTACAATTATTTATTTTCACACTAATGTTATGGGGCCCCAGTTCCCAGTGCCTTAGCCACCCAGAAACCACTACTGGCAAGTGTGTAACTGTGCAAGGTGAAACTACACATACATGTGATACATTATTTTTAGTTGTAACTTCTTGGAGGGCTTGGATAGGCTCTGGGCAACATGGCACTGAATGTACATGCATGCAAGCACGTGTGTGTTGTGGGTTTAAGCAGCAAGATACCCGACTCTCATTCCACGGGCAATGTGTTCAGCCATGAATAATCTATAGGGAAGCACATTTTTCATAAAAAAATTTCATACTCCTCCTCTGTGAGGACTTGTATTCAGCCAGCCCAAAAGCTGGATGAGGTGAGCATTGGTGGAATAAAGATGAAGGGAGAAAATAGGAGCACAGAGAGAAACCCCCATTACAACCACAGTGTTCACCAAACTCTCAACATGAGAATCCCCATCCAGGAAGTTTCTGCCCAGCTGGGCATGGATTTGAACCAGGAGGGAGGCTAGTGTTTAACAGCTGAACCAACCCTGAACCTGTAGTAAATGCTGGTATAGTTTTTTTTTTATTGAGTCCCCACATTTACACACTTGATTAGCAAGTTTGCATAAAATAAAGGTGGTTGTTGTTTATTTACCAGCATATCTTATGTCCTACCATATCTTACACATCCTGTTTTTCCACTTACAAATTGAAGGAAAAACTATTTCACTATATCTTACAAAAATATGGAGAACCGGTTGCGTAAAGCAATTATAGAGAAGCGCCGGGGAAAATAGAGCGCCAGTGTGATTTTGTTGCACGATAACGCAACACCTCACACAGCCCGCCAAACGTCAGAACTGCTGCAGCGATTCAAGTGGGAGGTATGGCAACATCCTCAATACAGTCCAGACTTAGCGCCATGCGATTTTCATGTTTTCGGTAAGCTGAAAAAGGATCTCGGTGTACGACGATTCCGAAACGATGAGAAGATGAAAGCAGCTGTCTTCGGGTGGTTACATAGTGCTGGAGGAGATGTCTACGCATCCGGAATCGAAAAGTTGGTTGACCGTTTCGAGAAATGTTTACAGTCTCTTGGGGACTATGTAGAAAAGTGAACTTACATTGTATGTTGTCATAGCCGTGTTGCCTATGTATAGGTGGTTTCATACATGGCCATAACGTGGAAGTGTAACTTATTTATTGATTTGCCATCGTACTAGGTAGCATGTAAAATTTGTAAGTACATTTGACTGAACTGAGACATTGGGTAGGGAATTAAACAACAAGGTCTTTAACACCCATGCAGGTGAATAGAGATGGAAATGGAACAGCAAATGAATGCAGGGGTGGAAGAAATGGAAAACTGACAGGCCAATACCAGCGTGTACTATGTTTTCTACGAGCGAAAACAGGAGCTTATGACCCAGCCAGAAGTTGAACCTGGCTTACTTTGAAAGGCCAGCGCAGTGCATCACGCAAAAAACCATGGTGACTCCAGTATGAGGATGATGAACTACTACGCCACTAGCCAGACACGCACCTGGGTGCCAACTCGCTCGAAGTTCTGGATCCGGGAGGCCATGAGCGCCAGCACTAGGCCGAGGATGCCGTGTAGACCTCCCCAAGCGGCCACCATTGCATTCTGCCAGCTGATGCCGCTGCCCACCCGCGACAGCATCGGGTACAGCGACAGATACACCACCATCCTGCCACAGTGACAGCATTAGAGTAGGCTTTTGGGTGAATTAAACCAGATTTTGGTTATGGAGTACATTTGTGAAACAAAACAAAGAAAAAGTAATTTGTTGTCCCTTGTGATAATTTCGCCACCCAGTAAGATTTGCAGTTTCAATGGCTGGCATGAGACTGATTCAAACCCATTTGCAAGAGCGCACCAGATAATGAGCTGCCCAGTTTTGATAAACAGTGACTCAGCAGCTGGTTGACAGTTGGCTTCCACCCATCTGCTGGCTAGAAATCTCAGCACATGATGAAAAGTTGGAAAATACTTCAGCAAGTGTAACAAATTGTTAGGTACTGAGATTCTCAAGAGTGGCTGGATGCAAGTCTCTTCACTTCTTGGTATAGCCTTCAAACTTACCTTGGTGGGAAAATGCTTATGCTGGCAGCCATCTTTGTTGTCAATTTTAGCTGTTGTGCAACAGTGGCATAGCCTAAGAGTTTGACCTGGTAACACTCGCTGACACAGGCTCTAGCCCAAATTAGTAACATGGATGTCAATTTTTTTTCCTCTTAAAAATAAAACAAAACTTTGAAAAGCTTGATTTAAAATTTATATTTATATTTATATATATATATATATATATATATATACATATATATATATATATATGTGTGTGTTGTGCATTGATGTCTATAACAGCACGGGGGCTCTACATCATTCAGCTGTTTACACATTACAGTTTCAAAGCATTTTCCACTATTACAGTACCAGGAAACCCATACATGACAGAAAACAGATGGCGATAAAGGTGCTGCCACAAATTTTTCTTGCTCTGGAACACTATGAAAGATGATACCTTCATCTTACGTCCTCATACATTAGCATTCTGTGCATATAAACAGCATGAAGAAAGGCTGTTCTGAGAAGGTTGTCCCCTACCTCAGTCTCCACGACATACCCAGCAATTACTCAGACTGAACACCAGCCTGGGCAGGTATCTTGCTTAGGATCAAGAGAAACACAAAGAATAGAAAGGAAAAAAACTTGGCTGCTGACTTTCTGTGCCATTCTCTGCCCCACATACACGTTGCAAATGCTTGCACATGGTTTTTTCTTAGAAATGCATATTTGTAAATTTTAAAAGTTTTTATTTTTTGCTAGAGAATTCCAGGCATCTCTGCACCTTACGATAAGCTACTGCTGTAGATTCTCGTGAGTCAGAACCTTGAAAAATCAAATGTCTGCACACTACATGGAAATTTTGGCGGCAGCATGTTTCCATGCTTATACAGGTCACAAAAATTGGTAAACCAAGTTTATCTTCAGGGATATCAGATGGGTGGCAATTTTTTTTTCCTTAAACATGTGAAAGGAAATTCCACAGCATAATTTTTGAGTTATGAAGAAGAAACATTTTAGTGCCCTTGCTCATAGATCTCTTGTGAGACAGAATAGTGGTCCTGGATCTAAATTTACCATCATGTATTCAATCAGGAGCAGAATGGACTGTAGTTCCCCTGTAAAACTTACCAACCATTTTTCACAGGCCAACTTACACCCTGTTTCAAACAACAGTGATAATCCACTTACCCCAGACACAATCTTCCTCAAAACTTTGTAGTTGCATGGCTGAAAGGATTTGTCCAACAGCCACTGCCTGACTCTCAGTATTTCAGTACGCCAAAGTTGTGCTTAGGGATACAAGCCCTGCAGGGTTGCTCTTGGCACTTCTTCTACAAGTAGCCACAGTTAACCATCAGGGAAAGGAATCTTCAGGCAGAAGACCCCAACTTAAACCCGGTGATCAATGTTCACCAATACATCAGTAAAAGAGAGCTTTCATTCCACCCACATCCCTCAGGATATCTTCTATACATATGCAAAGTACTACCCCTGTAGCTATGATAGTGTCTTGAGATATCTGAATTTGATAATCTTGCAACATTATAAAAATTAAAATTCTCTGTTTGTGTAATAAAGTCCTATCTCTGTGGCTTTATAGACATTCAGATCTGTACTTCTGGTGACCTATGATGAAAAAAGGTTGTCCAACTGCATATATATATATATATATATATATATATATATATGCCAATTACTACACCTAAAGCTGTAAAAAATGCCCGCTATACATCAATTTCTAAGATTGGCCACCTCAGTAGAAGAAAGATAGTCCAGTTGGATACATGTGTAATTTCCCATCCTTTTATTTCAAAAGATGTTCAAGAGGGTCCAAAGGAGACACACAGGGCAAAAGTTCTGAGGAAAATACTGTTCAACTAGCATATTTTAGACACTTACGGTGTAGAAATAAAGAACTTCATTATGGAGGTAATTGGGAGTGATAATAACTTAACCTGAGTTTAATGCCCAGTACACATACAGCATAAATCTTTATGTAATATGAGTATAGTTTTTTTTTGTATTTTGTGCCATACTTAATAATAATTTTGTAATATGTATTACTGTAACGGAAAATCATTCTAATATGAACTGCAATACCAAGTTAAAAATTTACAATTTACACTGCTGCAGTAGCTACCACTTTTATAAGTTTGAGTGTGAAGTTAAAATAAAAAATTACAGCTAATATGTACCAGGCATAAACTGCATTAAAAAATCACACACAAACATACCCAAGGTAACATGGCAGAGTACAAGTGGCTTATAAATACACTGCCTCACAGAGAAAATACCACACCATGAAGTTGTGAATGCAGTACCATAAAATGTGCAGAGCAGATGTACATATACCTGTTATGCATTTTATTTCCATTTCTGCCCAATTCCATGAACCATGCACGTGATACAGGGAAACAACCAGAACACAAAGCCATCATTTAAGATGTTATCATGGCTGCACAAAGAGATTATTTCAGCTTTTACAGTATCTGGAGAATGAATAAGGCGTTGTAGCACCTTCAAGTTGTTGTCGTACACAATTCTGTCAAATCAATGAGTTCACAAGAGGTTTCATAATAGGTCAACCCTTGTGCTGTATTGTGTAAAAAATGCAACGTGAAACAACATCTGTCTGTCACATTCAGCTACGGTGTTCCCAGGAAGGAAATTTGCATAATTGCAGTGCGACTGGAGCTAAAAGATGGACATCAGAGTGCACAGATTGTCACATCAGACACCGTGCAGTAGCACACTCACAATCTATGACTAGCTACATTTTGTGAAATGTACAGCATGGTTTGGAGGCTTTGATATCAACACGGACAGTGTCGCACCAATCGGCCGAGGCAGGTATGTTGGCCAACTGTCCATTGTGAAGGCTGCCATTAACTGCAAGCCATCATCATCGTCGCTTAGAATGGTATCGTGCCAGAGCTGCGTAGGAAACAGAATGGAACAGTGTAATTTTCAGTGACAAATCCCATTTCTGTCTCACCATTGATGATTACCTTGTGAGTCTTGTACCAAAGTGACAATCAGATGGATTCCACACATCTTGTCAACATGGATCACTGTTTAGGGTGTTATCAGCACCAACAGCCATTAGACTCTAGTACGTATTACAGGCACATTAACGGCACACCAATATGTTGATGAGGTACTGTGACCTGTGGCAATGCCATATATGCAGGACATCCCAAAGTTATGTTTTAAATAGGATAATGTAATGCCCAGCCACATACAGCTCAAATAATCCTCAATGCTTTGCAAAATGTGCAGATGCATCCTTGGCTGGCCCAGTCTCCCCAAACAACTGAAAATCTGTGGGATACGACAATGTCAGTTCAATGCCCTCCAACCCCGACCAAGAGAAGATGAACTGTCAAATCAGATCAACACATGGTCCACCATACCCCAGGATATTATTAGGCACTCGTTGAATTGATGCCCCAACGGGTTCAGCTATGTATCGCACAACATAGAGGTCTCCCTACTTATTGATCATCCCATGATATTAACTACATTAAATTTAATGTCATGTCAAATGGAATGTCTGCCAGTATTTACTATCCTTGATCCAAGGATTAATTCAAAAACTTCAGACAGAAAATGCAGCACAAAGGTATAAGTTTGTACCTTTGTCTTTGTCAAACTTAAGTCAAGAGGAAAATTAAATTGTTGACAGTACGTGTGTGATAATAATTGTAAGTAGACTTCAAAATAACTAGCCTGAAGTAGTCCTATGATAGGTACAACAATCCAAATACATAAAATGCTCTACTTGAAATTTTGATCAAAATAACAATTTGTCTAAAATAACCTGTATAGTTTACCACAAATACATAAATTATTCTATTCATTTCAGGTCCTAAAGTGCAGTTTTCTCTGCCATGTCAACACTGTTCTGATGAAATAGTACACTCATGTTTGTGAAAAATGCAACACCATGAAGAAAGTATCAGAATTGAAGAAAATTTATAACAAAAATTACTCACAGTATTACAAACAAATGATTAGTTCCAGAGAAATGCAACAACATTACCTGAAAAAGAAATCAATTTGTTGTAAAGCCTCTACAAGCTGTAATAAGAGCTGCTACACACCACGGCATTGAATCAAACAGGGCTGGATATGTTTGTTACTGGTGTATCATCTGACAGGCTGCTTCTATCCAAGACCACAGTTCCTCATACTAGCTGCTGCATGAGAAAGATGGGCTAGTTGCTAAGTGACCATACCCCAGACAGGTTCAGTAGGTGACACATCAGGCAAACATGCAGGACAGGAAAGAAGCGGTACCTGCCAAGCCTCAAAGACAGCTTAGACATTTCCGGTAACAAGTGGCAGCGCATCGTCTTGGAACATGGCTCCAGCAATGTGTTGAAGGAACTTCCCTATGGCTGCTGCTGTTGAGAGTATCCGCGATTTGTAGCAGCACAGACTGTCTAATATACACAATTGCTCCCCAAACCATTATGCTCATTGTTCGTGCAGTAGGATGCTAGACAATTCATTCTGGAAGATAGCACTCACCTTGATATCATTGAATGCGTTTTTGGCCATCATTGTAATCCAAGTTAAAGCAAGACTGATACGAAAATGTTACGTGTTGTCACTCTGCATGCCATTGTTTTTTTCATGAGCCCTTTGTAGACTGAGACATCAATGGTTCATGCTCAAGGAAATCCTCTGCAAAGAAGGAATGCAAACCAAACACACAGTCCTCTGCGAAGCAGACAATATCAGATCTGTTGCAGTTTTCCAACATTCTGCCGCTTGAGATGAAGCTGAACAGTCCGTCACTGCCACGTGGATGAGGTGTCTGTCATTCCATAGTGTAATCACATTTCATGGTCCAGTTCCATGTTTTCGACTTGTCCTGTTCTCTTCAGTCCACTACTGCCACACTTACATCACCATCATGGCAATATGCACTCTATAAGCAGCAATTTCACAGTACGAAAATTCTCCTTCATGCAAGCCAATCATTTGGCCCCATTATGGTTGCCAACTGTCCCATACTGTACAGGAATTCCCATATCCTGGGGCTGAAAGAATTATCCTGTATGGGCATAGGACAGGACATCATATATCCTATATCTCTGACTTTAAACTGAATATTAATAACCACAGTGTCAGTAATTTACTGCTTCCACACATAGAGGTATCTTTACTCTGACGCTCTAACCCAGTAGCCAGAATTGATGCAGACAGGTGGCATTTATCAAGTATATTTGTGGTTGTGGTGCTTGCCAAGATGTCCACAGTATCTTTTCTTCCAGTGTGTGTAGGTGTTGCCTGTTTTGAAGCCGAATAAATCAGATACTCAAATCACACTGAGTTATGACTATATTTGTACCTAATATATTGTTAAACATATATGTTTTGAGAAAATGTTGACTACTGGCTGTGTTCAATTTCACCATCTAAGGGCCCTTAGCTGGCTTCGTGCCTTAGAGATGTGCATTGAGTTCATGACGTCAACTGCTGCTGTTTGAATTCACAGCAAGGGTGCATATGCACCCTTGAATGTCCACTTCAGCCAAGGGCACAAGTTGCTTGCCTTTCTCAAGCTCTAGATTGTTTTCCAATCTACAATTGTTCAATATATTTCATTTGTTGGTGTTCACAACTTTGCATGGCTAAGGAAAACACTTGCTAACATCATAAAGACAAATTAAATAAGCGTAGAGTAAAATTCAACAGAATAAATCTTAAGGTGGAAAAGAACAAAGATGTCCAAATGCACAAACAAATATTTCTCATGAAGGGGCAAGGGCTCAAGATACGGAAAGGAATTAAGGGCAAGTGACCATGGAGATGTAATAAAACTGAAAACAGTCTCTGACTTTTTCACATTACTAATAGTACCTATTTAAAACTGTTAATTTTATTACAATTTTTTTTGTTTATTACATTGGGGTAAGATGTGTGTCGAGTTTTCGGAAGTGTCCCTTATGGTAGAGAAAAGTTGGCAACCCTAAACCCCATTCAAACTCAATAACGTGCTTAGAGGGTGTCCTTTCAAGTCGACGAGTAACGCTGACTCCAGTAGAAACATTAATGTGTCATCTGGTATGCTGAGTCCCAGTCTGTGATTATTGCTAGGAGTAGGAGTTGGTAACAGTGCATAAACAAGGCAGTGCTAATATACACAAGCATAGTGGCAGCGGTGTGTTACTTTTCGGCTATCAAATTATTAATAGTCGCACGGAAATAACTCTGTGTCGGGAAAGCAAACGAGTAACATGCAATCTTGAAATAATGTGACCTGTCAAGGATTAGAAAGTGGGAACAAAAAAACAAGTCGGGAATGGCAAAATTTGTGTGCGCACCAACATGACTCATAGCTTTACATTACCATGTCCTCTGCCGCTTTCGAAAGAAGGCAACATCACAGAAAATTGGAGTATTTTCGCGAGCCAGTATCAAGACTATGCACATGCGACGGGAATAGACAAACTACCAGACACAGTACAGGTGGTCACATTTCCAAGAATTTTAGGAGTTAAAGGGGTGAAAACATATCACAGTCTCAACCTCAAAGACGACCAAACAAATGTGGTAAAAAAAGATAACCGAGTTAAACAAGGTGTTCAAACGAGAGACGAATTTCATTTGGATTGACTATGCAAACGCAGGCAGAATCAGTGGTAGAATATGTGGAAAAATTGAAAACTCAGGTGGCATGTGAATTTGGTAGACTGCTATATGAGTTAATAAGAGATTGACTAGTATTAAGAATACAAAGCAAAAGTCTCCAAAAAAAAGTTATCATCAGACAAAACCCTAATCTTGGAAACAGCTATCAACATCGCTTGTGCTTACAAACTTACAAAACATGTACAGCATATGACAGAGTGCTAAGACACACACAAAGCATCAGAAGATGTGATACACGCAGTGCGAGGTTCACGACACATGCAGTCCAGAGACCTACAACCTGGTAAGACATGAACCATGCAAGAAAATAGAAAACCAGCAAAAGTAAACAATTCCCAGACCTGCAGCTACTGTGGAAGATCTCACCCATGAGGTAAGTCAGTTTATCCAGCAGCAAGGAAGCAGTACCACCATTGCAAGAAAATGGATCATTCTGCCACAGTATGTCCATCAAGACAAAGGAATAATACAGAGAGCAAACAACACATTCATTTGATACAAAATCAAGGTTGTATGGAGCAGTATGATGAAGATATCATGTACTCCATACAAGAAGTAAGCTTTAGTGGTGATGTGAATAAGTTGCAGGCAGACACACAGAAGGAAAACAGGCAAAAATGATACACAACTCTACATTTTCCCACAGTAGTAGTATGCCAAATAGACAGTGGTTCTATGTGCAATGTCATGAGCATTGAAGACCTACAGGATGTTGCAGGTGAAGCAAATCCACAACGTGACAATTCCACCACAGTGCAGAAGTGCTACGCCAACACTCAGACCATCCCATTAGAACAACAAACACTGCAGTGAACATATAAGGGGCAGATACATTGCCTCACCTTCCAGATAGCAGATTTAGACCACACCAATCATAGGTGCGATGGACAGCGTGCGGATACGATTGATACAGGTCAAGGCCAAACTGTGGTCTGTGAAAGGATTTGTGAACAGGCTGAATGAACACGAAACACAACTGGAAAATAGACTAATATCAGGAAAAATAAAAGAAGAGGACATCAGACAAGAGTTCAAGGATACACTACAAGGCCTGGGGCAAATAACAGGGGAAGTACAGTTGGACATGGAGGATGCCAAACCACAGCAAGATCCACCCCGTCATGTGCCAATACCACTCAAGAATGAGTTCAAGCAACAGCTTGAACAACAGCATATCATAGTGCAGGAGACAGAGCCATCAGATTGGGTCAGCAGCATTGTGATAGTATAAAGGAACAATCCAGAGGGCCAAGCCAAATTACACATTTATTTGGATCCACAAAATTCAAATGAAGCAATTACGAGGCAGATCCAGAAAGTAAGAGTACTCAATTTTTTGTATTAAAAAAAAAAATTTATTTTAACAAAATTACAGGATATTGTAGGTATATATGTTACTTATTTTTCCACGTAGTTGCCTTCCCGTTCTGTGCAGGTTGTAAGTCGTGGCACAAGCTTTTTGATGCCCTCCTCATAGAACTCTCCCGTCATCTCCTTCGTCCACTTCAAGACCTCTTGTTTCACCTCCTCATCGGTTAGAAATTTTTTTCCACCCATGTGAGTTTTCAGGAAGGTGAATAGATGAAAATCTGAAGGTGCCAAGACAGGGGAGTATGCAGGGAGGTTCAAAATGTCCCAACCAAACAAGTTCAAAAGCGCCTTGGTGGCGTTGGCAGTGTGCGGGCGGGCGTTGTCGTGCAACAAACACACTCCCTTCATCAACATTCCCCTCCGTTTGTTTTGAAATGCTCTCTTGAGCTTTTGTAGGGTCTCACAGTATCGTGGTGCAGTAATCGTCTCCCCCTGAGGCAAAAAATTGATCAAAATGATCCCTTTTTGGCCCCAAAACATGGTTGCCATGATTTTTTTGGCCGAAATGGACGTTTTGAATTTTTTGGCAGATGGGGAACCAGTGTGCCACCACTGTGATGACTGTCTTTTTGTCACAATGAAGCTCAGAAAATCCTCACCTTCCAATTCAAATCGCTCAAGGAACTCGCGAGCGCTAGCGACCCAATTCAATTTGTGCTGCTCTGTCAGTTGTTTCGGGACCCATCTTGAGCACACTTTTCTATATCCCAGCGTTTCTGTAATTGTTTCGTGTAACAGAGATCTGGAAATTTGTGGAAACATTGCAGACATTTCATCCACTGTCAATCGGCGGTCTTCACGAACAGTTTCCTCGATTTTTTTCACCAACTCATCGGTCACAATTGAAGGTCTTCCATTCCTTTCCTCGTCATGAATATTTGTTCTTCCTTCATTAAACTCATGACACCACTTAAAAAACACGTTCATTCGGTTCATAGCACCTTTGCCATAAACAGTTTTGATCCGTGCAAAAATTTCAGTTGGCGTTTTTCCTTACGTGAGAAGGAACCTTATGACAGTGCGCACCTCGCACTTGGAGTGTTGCCAACTGTTGACAAAAAAATTCCCACAGCATGACAGCCCAACAGTACTCTTACTTTATGGACATGCCTCGTAGTTGAGTACCAGTGCTGGATCAAATTTTACCAGAACTCACCAAGGCGAAGGTTTTCAGTTTGTTGGATACAAAAACTTATATTGGCAAATAAAACTCTCAGAAGAAAGCAGTAAACTCACCACTTTCAACACACCATTTGGACAATACAAATGACTACGGTTACCTTTTGGTATATGCAGTGCTACAGAAATATTTCAGAGGTAGTTGCAAGAGGCATTGGGTGATCTACCAGGAGTTGAGATATTTATCCCCAGCAAACTACTTCTATGGAAGACAGAACTGAAATACATTGGACCCCAAGTCACAAGTAAGGGACTAAGACCAGACCCGCAGAAGGTACAAGCCATTCAATAAATGCCGACCTCATGAGATAAACAGGAAGTACGCACCTTGTTAGCATTTGTCAACTACCTGACGAAGTTCGTACCACATCTAGCAACAGTATATGAACCCTTCAGACAGTTGACACACACGGATGTCCTTTGGCACTGGGGACACCTTCAAGACCAAGCTTTGGCAGAAATAAAGAAACTAGCAACCTCAGCATCAGTTCTACAGTACTATGAAGTGCCAGTGGCGATACAGTCTGATGCAGCCTTGTACGGGTTGGGGGCAGTTTTACTTCAGTATGGAAAACCAGTTGCATATGCATCAAGGAGCTCACATAAACAGAATGAAACTATGCTCAAATAGTCAAGGAGGCACTTGCCATTTACTTTTCATGCAAGATGTTCCACTCATACCTCAGGGGCAGAACAGACACAATAGTAATTCACACTGACCATAAATCACTTGAGACAATTTTCAGGAAACCAATCTCACACGTGCATACACTTAACACTTCAGAGGTAAAATTGGAAATTGTGTACACACAAGGTAAAGAACAAGTAATAGCTGACCATCTAAGTAGAGCACCAATATCAAATACAGGTCCAGATTCCAGCATACTAATGCAACAATACTTATTCCGTCTAAACAGCATAGAGCCTGTCACAGACCTGATGCCACAGACACTCCAGGACATAGCAGAGGCAACAGGACATGACACAACATTACAGGAGTTAGTAAAACTAATACAAATAGGATGGCCATCAGAGAAAAGTGACATTTCCCCTGTTATACAATAATTTGCCCACTGCAAGGATGAGCTGAGCTACCATAAAGGAGTAATATACAGAGCAATGTGTGTAGTCGTACCAGCAGAGAAACGCAAGGAAATGTTAAGCAAATTACACACTAGTCACGTGGGAATAGAAGCAACATTAAGATGGGCACGAGAAAATGTACATACTGGCCCCATTTGAAACACCACATAGAGACATGCATGGCATGTTTGACATATCAAATAAGCCAACAGCCACTTCCCCTCCACGAGCACTAAACACCAAAAAGACAGTGGCAGAAAGCTGGGATGAATTTATTTGAGCTTGAGGGATGACAGTACTTAATTGTGGTGGACTACTGCTCTGATTTCTGGGAGTTGGACGAAGCCACGGACCACCGAGCGCTCAAAACAATTGAGAAACTCTAAACAAATTTCAGCCGATATGACATTCCAGAAGTCATAGCAGCAGACAACGAGCCACCATTTGTGAGCAAGGAGTTTGCTAATTTTGCAACAACTTGGCAATTCAAACACCTTGCATCAGCTCCACTTCACCCACAAGGCAACAGCAGGCAGAAGCTTCAGTAAAGTTAGTCAAGACAATGTTAAAGAAATGCAGACTAGCGAAGATAGATCCAGCCATGGCTATCCTTGAATGGTGCAACACACCCACACAAGGCATGGAATCTAGTCCAGCTCAACGATGCATCGCCAGGCACCTAAGAATGCTCCTCTCCGTTGATAAACAGCTGAAACAGAGTATACCTATGGCAGTACCAGCCAAGTTCATCGCCAAAAAAAATGCTTATAAAAAAGTTTACGAAAAAAACAAACAGTTATGGTGAAAGGCATAGGAGGAGCCAATAAATCATGAACACCCAGTTTGGAGGAATCCAGCATATCAAATATGTCATACGGAGTGCAGATCGAGGACCGGTCTTACAGAAGACATCGCACAATGATCAGACCAGCAACTGTAGTACCCTCAATGACTCTAGAGCTTCAACAGTAACAAAGAAGCGCGAGGGAGCATCACTGGCTGTGGCACAGCAGCAACCTTCACTGCTTCACACAGCACAGAATACTGTAACTCCAGCTTCCACTCCAGTATGACCAGTGGTGGCAGATTCAGTCTCCCTACGAGACGGGTGACGAGGCTGGGACATCCAACAGGAGCCCACAGGGCAGTGCTCTTGAGTGCTTCGCAATAGACACCATAAGAAAACAGAAGTCGGAATACTTTCAATTTAAAAAAAAGAAGGGGAGATGTTAGGAGTAGGAGTTGGCAATAGAACATTAACAAGGCAGTGCTAATATACACAAACAATTATCATAACACAAAAGTTTCATCATCATTATGGGAAACCTCCTTCCAAGTGTAAAATGAGAGGTAGTTTATGAATTTTGAAGTGAAAGGTAATGTTAAAGACCTTTATAAATGGACTCAAACAAATTCATGATAGCCCTAAGCTTAAACTCTAGCATGGCCTCGCACATGATATGAAGATGAGCACTTTTTTTACTGAGAAAACCATAACAAACAATTTTCACTTTGTAAGCATAAGTCATAAGAACTTATGGAGGACATTAAAGACCACTGACCTAGATTGCTGCTATTCATGCAGAGCAGAAAAAACTGACTTCTGAGGGCTGTGTTGGAATGCTGCTTTCACACGTAACAGTTACTTGAGGGACACTTGGACGTCCATTTTGTAGAGGGGTATCTTTAACACAGCTTGTATAATTACAATTCCTAAGCACGTCATTACACTTGGATTACAGGAAGAATCAGTAGCAGCTCATGAGTTTGGAACTAGCTGAAGCGCCATAAGCAAAAGGCGGGAATAGAATTTGGAGTACATTGTATTGGGAAGAGGCTGCTGCCAGGAGTGTTATCACTAGAAAAATCTAAAAATTTTGGTAACAAAACTAATACTTTCAATTTGAAAAAATGTTATAAATACATATTATAAATAACTCACTTAACAAGGCTACCACGTTTGGCCTATCTCACACGGCCAACTGTTTGCTCAAAATAATATGCTGGAATACAAAATTGCTGTATCTTTTACAAATACAAAATTACTATATCTATTACAAATTCACAACTCAGCAAACTGCCATCTTCTATTCACTCTTAATATTCAAATTAGATTTTCTCAGCTATTTGACACACTTTAAATGGAACAAGCTCTACTAGTGACACCGGTTGAAAATATTGTAGGATTGTGGTACATTTCCAGCCAGTGTGCTCCAGTAATGCAAACGCTTTGTTTATGTTGGAAGGCAATCAGCTAACAGGGACACAAAGTTATACGAAAGGAAGCCAAATGCTAATCTTACACTCAAGTGCTTATGCAGCATTAATAGTGATTGTTAATTAATATATGTAGTTTGTTATGAGTTAGTCCTCGTTCAATGTATAGGTTTAATTTTTGAAGTGCTGTTATACAAAATATATGTTAATTAAATAATGTTCCCCCAAAAGGAACAATTTTAGTAGCCAAAGTTAGGTTCCTCAATCTTAAAGAAATGTCTACAGTTTGTGAAATACTTCAAAAAGGGGTAGCGTAGAAAAAAAGTATAAGACAAAAATTGTCTGTAACCAAATTATAGACGAGAAAGGTCTGTTCAAATTTTCTGTATCTCAGACCATTTCGAACATGTTCACTAAGAACTATTTCGCACCAAAGTTTTCCAAGTCCAATTGTCTTAAAACTTCAAATTTGTGCTATTTTTACGTCTCCATGTGCAGTATCAAGTCTTTCTGTTCATTGTCCTTTCACAGATTNAAACTTCAAATTTGTGCTATTTTTACGTCTCCATGTGCAGTATCAAGTCTTTCTGTTCATTGTCCTTTCACAGATTAAAAGTTGTTTCTTTCATGCTACACACAATATCCTCTACCGAATTCACAAATCACACTATATGCATGCAACAACAATGTGAAGAAGTACATGCCACATCAACACAGATGGATTACTGGCTGAATGTTGCTTCTTCGGCTTTGCTTGGAAATCTTAAGTTCTCACAAAAAAGCACTTAGGTATTGATGTGGAACAGTTACAGGCAGCCCGAGTGCATCAAGCCAAGAGAAAAAACAAATGTACTTTTCAAGCACCATTCCCATTGAAACAATTTACATCACAATGTATTTGCTTTCCATTCCTGTTCCACTGAGGTGAAGCACCTGCACTTGTTAGCCGTGCATCATAGTTGTGCTCAATCTGTAACTGCAAGACTAAATTCAGAACCAATTTATTTTATCATAAAATTTATAGAGGAGTTGGGTGAATTAATTAATCAACAAACAAAAGACCTACCAATAAAATACACAATTCTAATTTTGAACTTAAGATAAAGCAGTCCTTCAAACGCATCCATTATAAGCCACCATTGGGAACAACCTTCCCATAATGATGGCAAAAGTAACACCGAATGCTTATCTACAGACTGGAACTCAGCGTACCAGATGAGACACTGGACCTTTCCTGTGGTATTCTCACTTTTATTCCAGTTTGTTCTGAAATGGTAAATGAAAGAAACTTCCAGAGTTGTAGAACACTTTACAAAAAATCAGTACATCTCTACCTCTTACAGTAATGACAATGATATTTTGAAATAGTAATGAGGCTCTTTGGACACTCGTTATTTCTGCCAGACTTAAATGACAATGTGTCATACCTTATTCTGAAAATAAAATTAACTAAAAAAATGTTAAAGAAGCAATTTATCTGGACTTGCTTTACATACCTGAACCCTAGAAGATGAGTACTAAGCGCAATACAGACATGCACATAAAATGCCTCAACGCCTTAATATGCAAAACAATGAACTGGCATGCAGTCCAATAACGTAACTGATAAATTTGTACTACATATCACTGTACTATTTTTAATTTCCTGTTTCAAAGTTTGAATTTGTATAAGTAACTGTGAAAATTCTTGTATTGACCATTTTCACTTTAAAAAATCTGCACTAAAAATGAAGACCAAAAACTAACACTAGTTCTTAGACGTAAAAATTCCCTTAACTGCTATGTGTTCTTAAGCTGACATCACTCAAAAATATTGAACATTTTTTGAATAAAATGTTTTACTGAAGCTCACNGTTCTTAGACGTAAAAATTCCCTTAACTGCTATGTGTTCTTAAGCTGACATCACTCAAAAATATTGAACATTTTTTGAATAAAATGTTTTACTGAAGCTCACCATTTGGTGGCCTGGAGGTGACAGAAAGTTTGCATTTACTCTTACCTTGTGACCTTGCAAATGACGTAGTTGACAAAGGCAAGACCAACATCATGGAAAGTGATACTGCCAATGGCGCTGTCAACCACCATCAAGCCGATGAAGACAAACACTACTGTCTCACTCGTGCTACAGAGTATCTCCCACATGTAGGTCAGGGACGAGCCCATGTTGCCGGTGAAACTGTTCCTGGCTCGGCCCAGCACCAGCCCAATCAGCGCCACGGCACACACGCCCGACCACCCTGTCACAGAAGATCCATGTGAGCCATCCCATATGCCACCTTCGTTACAAGGCTGCAGAAAAACATTCAGCTACTGGATTCATTGTGAGCTTTCAGTGCTTTTACACCAGATTAGTAAGGAAAAGGCAGAAAGGGAGCAACAGATGTCTATATAACAGCAACCTCCACAGCCAAAGTAACCAAAACATCCTTTGGACAAGTTTCCAGGATTGACTCTCGGGCAACCTGTGGATATGGGTGTCGTTTAGAAGATAAAAGTTTATGTTTGTATAGTAAGTAAGCCAAGATGGAATCAAGATGGAATCAAGATGGAATCATGTGCATACTATACTTGCTATTTACATTGTTTCATGGTTGTCACATACTTTCTTTGTCTGGCAATGTAGTTACTGGAGGCCAATTTGTGCTAAATACATCAACAATTATTTTTCTTGTGCAAACCAGTGCTTCTCATTAATGCAGATATGCTCTTACTCAAAATAATGAATTGTTTCTATAACTTCCATTACTTGCCACAATTGGTTCTCCATTTGAGGCAGGTAACCAATAAAGAAAGAAGTTTCAAATCTGTTGTGTGAAGCTGAGTCCATAAGGAATTTAAGTAATATTATTTGGGTGACGACACATATAGTTGTGCACTCCTGCCTTGCTGGCTGGTGTCTTCCCCTACTCCCCACACATGACATTGCCAGTGTAACATTACTGCTATCTGAGCCAGTACGTGCATGCTGTGCAAGTTTCTCTCAACCTTGATCCTTTAATAGTACTTAAGTTTTAACCTCCACAACTGTAAAATAGATTTTTCCAACACTCTCTCTGCTTTGGCCTACCATCTAAACCCTTCCTCTCTCAGGGTACACCCATGGCCACAATTGTGGCCATGGCACTAGGCAACCCTGCTCAAGACATGATGCATGCATCCTTTTCAACATAATAAATCCAACCTAACACGTACTCGTAGAGGGCTTTCCTTGAGATGCATTCCGTGCTACTACCGACTTTTCTACTAACATGCATGCTAGAGGGCCCACATAACTGCAAAGGTACTTGTGCTGGCACGGTGGGATTTGGGGGCCTGCCAGAAACTAAAATAATTGCTGTGCACAAGAGTGAGAGGGTAAACACATGTGGCACCTGTGTCCCAGGTTAAAGCAGTTTTCAGGGAACTTAATTCTGCCTGTTACCTTGGCCATTCAACTGCTTCATAATGCCACAAGGAATACTTGGATAGAGTGCAGAGTCCAGAGAACAGATCCATTCAGTGATACCGATGTCCAGACCTAGACAAATGGTAGTTTCAGAATTCCTATGCATGAAGAGTGCCCTTTGTTATTGAACCTAGGGAAAGTATACTTTTGTCTAGGGTGGCTAGAATCAGAATGGAATTAAATGCTCATTGACAATTACCAGCATTCTCTGTAGAGTAAGAAGATTCTACCTTTATGAGTTGCAGATCCCCACCAGCCAAGGTTCTAACAAACTATCCCTACATTTAATTTTAATACAGGTGTTCAATGTTCACCGACGCATGTATTATCTGTCCCAGAAATAGAGCATTACAAAGCATTTTTGTGGATTGGAGTGAGCGACTCACTGTTGGAATGTAATCTAGCAGCAGTTGGCTAAACCTTTTTTGTGTACACTTGTAGTAATGTTAATGGTGGGATTGTACGTTTATATAATTGCACAATGAAGATTTCAATAGAATCTCTGTTGTTATTTGTATCATCTCAACACTCTCAGATAACAATCATGCTGTCTCTGGCTCTTGTTGGCTGGTGATAAAGGTTGATATTTGTGTCCTGTTTTTGTATAGTTTTGTCTGTTCAGTTATTTCTCTTACTATAACATACTCAAAATAGCAGTGATAGTGTTGCTGCAACTTGCAGGCTCAGACTTTTATCACTTATTTATTTCTATTCTGGTCTGTGCTTATAATTAGTAAATAGTATGCATTAAATTGGCTTGCAAATAAAATTGATTTTATCAATTATATATCAGTATTCATTTAATATTAAAATTGTGGGTTTTTAATGCTAAAATGATAAGTTCTGTTAACTTAGTGTTACACGTAATGCAGGATCTGACAAGAGTACATTTAAATATATTTTAAAATCCTAATGCATTTGCTCCCCTATGGTACTTGTCTAGGACAGGAAACACTGACTTTTTAAAAAGAAAGTTCTAACAAGAATACTGCCAGACAATAAATATATGACCCACAGTACTATTGATGCCAATTTCTTTTTTACCCCACATTCCAATGAGTTTTTGTATTTAGCTCAACTAGGAAAAATCAGAAAGTTCTGTAATATTTGGCAGAGTTTTTTGACACAAGCATTCATTGTAAATGGTTATGTATTAAAATTTGATTGTCAAAAGCAAGAAAAGTTACATATCTACAGTAAAGGTTACTTCAATGTACCATTCCTTCAGTCTCCATACCAAAAAGACTTTACTATAAGATGCTAAGCCTTAACATTCAGTTGCACTCTTTACTGTATTGGTAAGGGATCAATATAACCAAATTATGGTGAATGTGTCTGTATTAGGGCATTTATTATTTGTACATTTCCCATGCATTAAGGCTAGATTGAATTTATTTACTCATAATGACGTATAGTTCACTCAGCGGTTAGTCACATCCACAGCTAGAACCTCTCATTTAACCCTATGACCCTGGCGCGCTTGAAATTTTCAGATGGAAACTATCGTATAGGGAGTGTAGTTGACAATGCTGTGGTGGAGGGATTTTCTCTGAGTACTTTCACTAACTTCCCTACCCTCTTTTCACCACTACTCCATCTCCATCTCATCTCACTTCATCCAGTCTTCGACTGGTCATAATAACAATTCCACCCCTCATGTAGGGCGGTTTGCTTCATTTAGCGCTGGCCTGCTCTTAATTATGTAGACCCTGACTGGCAGTATACTTGATTTCAAAAAAAACATATATTCCTTTATTAGTGTTCCTGTTATATTGTATAGTGCAGGCATTCATGATTCCTGAAATAAATTTCGTAACCTATTCTTATGCAAATCCAATGACTTTCAGAACCCTGAATATCAATACAAGATTTGGTAATATTGGTTGTTGGTTTTTTTCGGTTGCTGAGAAGAATGGAGTTCATTCTTTATCTAAAAGAATGGGTTCGGTATTCACTGGATAAAATATTGTGTCAGCCCAGTCAACAGACTACAATAAATTTTGAGACAAAAATTACTTTGGCTTTATTTTAGATGCCTTCTATTGTATATCATAAATTAACATATTTTCTTCATCTTACTGTACTTTACAGCTTTTTCAGATAATTCCAAAACGTATTTTAATGTAACTTTATGTGGACTTAAAAAAATTATTGATTTCAAAATTATTTTGATTTTGGAGAAATGTGAAGTTATATATTTCAATAGCTATCAATATGGATATAAGAAAACACCAAATTAATTCCTTTCTTTACTACCATTTTCAGATCATAGTGTTGACTTGTGGTAGTACTGCATTGTACACAAGAATTTGAAACAAGGTAGGGTCAGTTGAAGTGAATGTGATACAAAAAATTTTTTTTCAGTCATGGAAACTGTTGGTCTCACAACAAACCAAAAAATTAATTAAATACATTAGCAATTACTTCTCATCTCTCCACGCATAAAAAAAATATTCATTAGTTTGGTTTTAAAAAGATAAACACTATCACATTCTCCCTGTTGTTTGGGGTGAATGTGGTACAGGCTAGGGGGGAAAGTGAAACACCTCTGTAACTTTGAAACAATAGATATTTACATTTTACTGGGGTGAAAAATATACATCTCAATGTTACATATAGCACTAAACATTTTTTTGTTCTAGCTGTTTGAAAAAATGCACCCAATAGTGTGAATGCATGTTATGGGCAAAATATTTTGAACAATAATCCATGTAATTTTTTTCAACAAAAAATAAAAATTGAAGTAACATTAATACCCAGATTTTTTTACAGTCTGTACAAAACATATAAATTCACTATTTACAAATTTTTCCCAAAAAACAAAGTAATGTAAAGTAAATAACAAATACAGTAAATTTTTATAAAAATTTCAATTCCTTTAAGGAATGCAACTGCTAAAGATTCAAGATTCTTTGCCTACTTTGGTTGGTATTGTCCTATGTAAACCCTTTGTATCTTGAAGTACATTTAGTACCGCATTGAAATAAATGTTATGCTTCAAAAACATCCACAATTTTTTTAAAGTAATATTTAAATTGGTCCCCTACCCCAACAATATTTGGAATTAGCAATTTTCCCACTTTACCCTTCATCATCACTACATATACATAATTCTCAATTTTCTTGAAAGTTTGTTTATCACAGTCAGATTTAAGTCCTATCACTTCAAATTCATCCTCCGCAAGTACTTATTGTACGAGTACAACATAGCAGTACACAGTTGCACCCCACTTTCCTTCTTTGAAAGATACTAGAGCAAAATTCCTATTTTAAAAATGATTCTGGGTTTTGTACTTGTACAAAGTCATCTGACTCTGGTCAATATCATCAGATGAATCACTATTCACAAGTTCATTTAGGCCTAGATCATCCTCTTCACTATCATTACTAGTTTTATTTTCTTTGAAGCCTACTTTTCTCTTTCCTTATTGTAAAATATTTCTGTCATATTGCTTTTTGTATTTTCCTTTATTTATTTCTTCACCTTTGTGATTTCTCTTCCTTAATGTTGCTAGCTTTTCCTTCTCTGTCTGTTTTTCACTTGCAATCCTCAACCATTCTTCTGGGGTAATCACACATCCATCCTAGTGGGTCCAACCTCTTCCTAGTTTTCTTCTAATCTTCCCTAGTAGAAGCTTCTCAAATGAGAGGATCTGTACTGGTGAAACTGAGGAATGACTACCACCACCAATATTCTCAACTACACTCAAAGTAGACATACCTGGTTGAGGTTCACGGTTGGTGTTACCTTGATGCACTTTTTGTTCCTCAAATGCAGGTTCATTTTCAGAGTTAGGATGGTCACACTGCACACAATCCTTGTATCTTTGATACTTTTCTGGGCCAAATCTGTCAACTGGGTATTTGTCACGATTCATTGGATATAAACCTGTTGACATGAATGAAGCCCACTCTACATTTTCAGGCTTCATACCTTCGTTCCATACTCGACACAACACACTTACAAATTCAGATTTCATCATTTTCCTTTGATTCTCACGATACAACTTAACTAATTCAAGATCCCATGTGTATTTTAAGAACTTAAAACAGGAAGTGGCTGAAGAATATCAATAGTGTGGGCAGGAAGCTTCAGTAGTCCAATGGACACATTTTCCTTCCTAGCAATATTCACTGTACTAACATCAAGAGTGGTAATGTGCCCACCCAAGGTCAAAAGAAGAGGTCACTCCGTGACCTGCTCAAAAATTTTATGAAGAAATCTTGAAAGATGTCTGTGGTCATCCAGCCATTCTCGCTGCAGACGTACATTGTACTCAGTAAGTCCTTTTCACCTTTCCATGCAGACCAAAATTTACAGGACT
This sequence comes from Clitarchus hookeri, assembly GCA_002778355.1. Taxonomy (NCBI): domain Eukaryota; kingdom Metazoa; phylum Arthropoda; class Insecta; order Phasmatodea; family Phasmatidae; genus Clitarchus; species Clitarchus hookeri. Next base: position 951,446 of record NQII01000016.1, read on the forward strand.
TGAATATAATCATTGGCGGTAAAACACGTCCAATTGCAGATACAAATGCCATTACTGTAGTATTTTCTCTAGTGCATGCTTCTGCTATTCTCTGGGCTCTCTGACCTAATCCAGATACTCATTTAACACGTGAAGGATCAACAGAAAAACTAGTCTCATCGAGATTGAAAATATTCTGAGGACGATCTGATAGTTCAAGTTTGCACACTTCCTTCTTAAATAAATTGTACAAGTGGTAAATAATAAAGGGATCAGATGTGGCTATTCTAATTATCTCTAATGCTTCCAGCTTTTTTAAGCTTAATTTTTGTCGTTCACAAAAAGCAACAAACCAATCATTTCCAGGTCTGCTGTTTATGAACCTGGTTACCAACTCATTTTGTTGCACGAAGTCTGCAATAACATCTAACACCTCAGATTTCCCATAAGTAAAGCCCCATTTGGCCATTGTTTTAAGATGTTCTGCTATCATGAATTCAGTATCATTAGACAGAGCAAGCTGACCACCTACCTTTTTTTTGTTCCTACAGGTCCATTCTGTACTTCCCTGATTTCAGATACATGCCTACAAAGAAACATTTTCTCAATTTTAAGATCTTCTGCAGTTGCTCGAATACTTTTACCTTTATTTACTGATGTAACTGCTTGCTTCAGTAATTCAGGAGAACAGTGTAACTAAATTTAATACACTTAACTCCCATCGTCTTTATTTCACATTCAGTCGTACACCTTTACATTCATTGACTATAGAACATTCCCGCCATATTAACCCTACTTCCTTTTTTTTTTTTCCTCTTTCTCCACTACCTTACACCAGTACCAACACAACACTATAAAATTACCCATTCAGAAACTTGCACCATGTAAATTTATCCACTTAACACCCTCCCCATAAATTTAAAATAAACATTAAAGTACAACAGCTTATCCTTAGACATCAATTTTGAACATGAAGTTTTCTACTAGACTTCTATAACCACCTAATGTTACAGCTTTGGTAAACACGTCAGACAGCTGGCATTCAGTAGGACAGTACACCAAGCTAATGCCCTCCTCGTTTGCTTGTTCACAAATGAACTTAAATCTGACATCGATATGCTTGGTCCTTTTGAACATACTGTCATTCCTGATCATTTTTATTATACTTTAATTGTCAACATTCAAGTTCACAGACATTACCTCACCTGTTAGCTCTTTATACAGCGATTTCACCAACAATACTTCCTACACACACTCACTGGCTGCAATAAACTCACTTTCAGCTATACTCAGTGATACTACAGGTTGGCGTTTTGTGGACCATGAAATTCAGCCTCCTGCATACATGATGATGTGTCCTGACGTGCTTCTTCGAGATGTCGCAGGCATAGTCCACATCACTGTAGGAATCAACTACTGTAGTGTTGTCCTGCGAGGAATACCCAAGTCTTAGGTTTTGTGTATCCTGTAAATATTTAAAAATTATTCTGACACTTTGAACATCTTCTATTGTCGGGTTAGTGGTTTTCCTTGAAGCCACATTGACAGCATAGGTTATATATGATCTCGTTCTATTGGATACGTACAGCAGACTTCTATCTGCTTCTTTATTTGGGAACTTACCACTCTTTATTGGGTTATCTTCCAGATTTTCGCAAACTGGAACAGCTGGGGTTTTTACCGACCTTGAAGAGTCCATGTTCAATAATTTCAGCAGCTTGGCAGAGTAAGTTCTTTGATGAAGACTGATGGATTCACTTGTATTTATTATTAGAATGCCAATGAAGGTTTCTGGGTTCTCAGTTGTTTTAACTTCAAATTTCTCTGAAGCTTTTCCAGGAGTTCATTCATTTGATTTTCCCTTTTTGAGATCACTAGTCCATCATTGACCCAAATTGCTAGGAACAAATCCCCTTCATTGTTCTTAAAAACTGATTTGTCTGTAGTAAGTTGCTGCATTCTGTATTCCTTGAGTAAATCAACAAACCATTTGTTCCAGGCACAGGGAGCCTGTTTAAGCCTATATAGGGATTTTTTTAGTTAAACCACAGATCCATTTTCATTCCCAAAGCCTTCAGGCAAGGACATAAAAAATTTCTTCCTCCAGATTGCCATAAAGAAGAGCTGTTTTTATATCAAACTGTTTAAAATACATTTATTTACTTTTCCCATAAGCAATGAGGGACCTCAATGTATTCACTGATACCACAGAACTAAAAGTTTCATCATAATCATATACTGCCTTTTGTTCTAACCCTCACACAACAAGCCTGGCTTTATATCTATTGTCCTTGAAACAAAATACCCATCTGCTAGAACGCAAGTTTTGTTTCCCTTTCACACTGACTTCCTCCACAAATTCAAAGACCTCGTTTTTCTTCAGTGAATATTTTTCTTCCTGAATGGCTGTCAACCATAAGTCCTCACCAGAAACAGCTTCTTGATACGTGAGCATGGCATATTCTTGCAGGTATTGGGGTGTTCTCCTTTTTCGCTTTCCAAGTTCACGACCATCATCAGCTTCGAGAGTTCCATAAAGTTCCTGACTGGGGTCTTCAGTAGCTTTTTCCTTTTGCATTGGGACAAACCCGTGACAGGGTCCTACATCCTCTTCCCAATCCAGACGTGGAAACTGACACCTTCTCACTTAGGGCAAGGGTTTCAGAGTTTCTTTCACTCTCCTCATTTGAATTTCTATTCTTTTTTACTTTATCATATGAATTTTCCAATGAAATCACTTCAGTGCATTCAACGAACGTTACATCTCTTGAAACTTCAATTTTCCTTTTTTCTTCATTCCACAGATAGGTATCTATTCAACGCATATCCAACCATAACAAACTTTTTGCATATCTCATCCAATTTTTTTACCTGTTTCAACTTCTTTGCATAGGCCAGTGCACCAAACAATCTTAGATTCGAGAGGTCAGGTTTTTTTCCAAACCACAGTTCTGCAGGTGTTGACTCAACAGTAACTGATGGGCTTCTGTTTAATAAGTAGGTTGCTGTACGCAGAGCCTCTCCCATAATTCTTTCCCCATCCCAGAGTCAAAAAGGAGAGTTCTTGTTTTTTCCAGCAATGTTCTGTTCAGTCTTTCCGCTCGTCCATTCTCACGGCATCAGTCAATGAACTCTCCAGAATTATACTTGCTTCCCATGTCACAACAGACTTTGTGACCCTTAGGTTCCACTTTGACTCTACTTGGGTGACATAAGCTCAGGTAGCTTCAAAAACATCACATTAATTTTTTTATCAAAGTCACTATTGCAAAATGTGTACAGTCATCCAAGAATGTAGCAAACTATTTGAATCCATTCCATGTGGTGTCAAGAGGTCCACACACATCTGTGTGTATTATCTCCAATGGTCTTGTTACCCTATCTCTTTCTTTCCCGAAGGGTTTCCTTGATTGTTTTGCCCTTAAACAAGTCTCACACTGGGTTTCAGGAGCACCAAGTTTCGGATGTTTTGATCCAGTTGGCATATCAACTTGTCTCTTCATACTTTCAAAATTCAAATGTCCTAGCTTTTTGTGCCAATTATTCATATCATTTGATTGCTTGCATTCAGACAACAGCATTTTTTCACAAGAATCCATTTTTACATTGCACAGTCCAACACTATCTTTATAACCTACAATGTTAATCCCACTCTTTGATATTTCTACTCTATCATCAGTAAATTTAACAACACCTCCAGTCTCAGTAATTTTATTCACTGACATCAAGTTTCTTGTCAAACCCGGCACATCCTTCAATATACATTCCTGATACTTTACATCACCCTTAATCTCAGCACTTAGGTTTTAATTTCTCTTGGATGTCACAATTTCAGACTTAAAGTAGCTGGCATTTAACAACGAACAGCTAGTGTTAACCATGTGTTAAGTACACCCCGAGTCCAGTATCCACGTCCCTATATCATTTTCACAGTTTGTTTCAGTTGAAAATGCGACTTTGTACCTGTCCTGTAAGGTAGACTTCTTATTTTTGTTTCTAAAGAAGCAGTTCTGTTCAGTGTGATTGTCCCTCCTGCAAAGTTTACATCCTTTGGGTTTTCGAACACACTTCCTAGCAAAATGACCTTTATTATTACACACAATGTCCTTATCTCCAGTTTTGAATGCAATATTGTTACATGCACTGGAAGGACACCTCTCATCTTCTGCTAATAACCTAGCAGTCAAGTTCGTGAGAGTTTTATCACACTTCCGAGTAGATTCCCAAGCAGTCAAAAAATAATTTAATCGACCTGGTAACAAAGACAGAATTTTTCCTATCATTGTCTCATCATCAATGATATGACCTACACTTTTTAGTTTCACAGATAAATTTTTAAGTTCAGCGAGACCTGTTGCAACATCTTCAATTTTACAGTTGAAAAAACTTTGAAGCAGCAAACTTTTATTTTGACTTCTGTCCCTTTCATAAATTGAGCCCAGTTTCTCGAACATCTCTTTGGCGGCATTACCGGACGTAACGAATTGGGTATTACCTATGTCAATTGTGGTCATGATGTACCTCTGAGCGTTGGCATCCTTCCTAACCCAATCCTTATCCTTTTCCGCAGCATCTTCCAAAGTAGTGGTTATCATTTCACACACATCTGCAGCTTTAAATAACACCACTATTTGGAATTTCCAAATACTAAAGTTTGAGTGACCTACAAGTTTATCAACATGAGCACAATCATCCGACGCAGTAGCCATTTTCCATCACTCCTTCTGCGGTTATACACTTAGCCTAATTCACTAGCAACGTCCTGTTGTCAAGACTGTATAACAGTGGAACTAAATTTTATACAGTGAACTACCATCGTCTTTATTTCACAATCTGTTGTACACCTTTGCATTGACTACAGAACATTTCCGCCAAATTAACCTCGCTACATATTTTTTCCTTTTTCTCCACTACCTTACACCAGTACCAACAAAACACTATACAATTACCAATTCAGAAACTTGCACTGTGTTAATTTATCCACTTAAGATAAACATCCTGTATCACATTTACCCCAAGTTTTAACCCTTATCACATTCACCCCGACTGACCCTATGATAATTTATATTCTGCATAGTTCAGTACAATTAATATGTTCACTAACTTAATGGAACAAAACAATTCCCATTCCATTATTTTTTTGTAAACTAATTTAATTATATTTAGTGTGTGGTACCTATGCATACCTACTTTATGTTTAAGTGACCACAAATAAATTAAATTGACAAACATCAGATGTTGCAAGGTTTCATGACCACCACCAAGATATTAACAAGTATGTATACATATTCTGACATTACACATGTGTAAGAAATGACTTACCTTGTGCCTCTTCACAAATATAGAATGTCACATAGGTTAATGCAAATGTGAACATTATCAACTGTTTTGCATCACTGAAAAATTTCAGACTCAAAAAAGTGAGTAGTTTTCCCAAAACAACTCCAACGATGACACCAAACAGCCAATACCACAACGCAGGCACAACAATCCAAGCTGCAAAAAAGATTTAGCATTATGTACACTGTTCCCATAATTTTTTTTGGGAAAATAGTTTATCTTTGTTGGTCAACTAAGGGACTCAATTTGTGATAGTTCTGATTGGTTTTCATGACATGTGACCACGTGTAGCAAGAGGGTAGAATGTTTTTTTACCTGGGATATAAAAAAAATTCTTATGGCATGTAAAGTTCCTTCATACTAACTTGCTTCTATAAGTGCCAAATCACTGGAACATATTCATGCAACAAGAGAATTTAAATATAAATGATTGAAAATATATGTATAATTACTACACAAAATGTTACAGAACGTTACCATTTCTCCCACCAGCCAACTACTGTTCACACACAAGACTAAACTTACCAAATTTGTATGATTGAAGTGAGATGATGATGATGATGTGAAACACCATCAGAGCATATGTATCACCAACCAGGTACTCTCCTTCAAGTAGCACACACAATGGCTTAGACTGGCCTAAATAAAAACAAAATTATTATTTTAATATAAAAAAATGTACAAGGCACATTTTAAAAAAACTGCACTGCAGACTGAAATAATACAATAGTGTAGATGTATAAAAAAAGAATTTTTCAAGTATATACAAGGCAAATAATATTTAATTCTTTATATAAAGATATAAAAAGAGTGTAAAGATTGAAGCAACTACTTTACATATGGTAATGGAATGTGCAAAGATTAAAATCTGGGAGGTGAAAAATATCACACAAGTAGCGAACATCAAGCTGGGTAATTTAAAATTGATACAAAAGCAAATACATATTATTACTGCACTTTTAGTGAAGAATGCCCACAAGGGGAGTTCGTGGAACAAACTGTATTACAGAAATTTGAGGGGAGCAGAATCAAAAAATGATTGTATTCAAACAGTGTGGGTAAAAATGGGTGGGAGGGAATAGAGCATGCTCTAACAAAAATATTCTCTCCTTCCCTTTCACATGCAGAAACCACCTGTCCTTACAGTTTTATCATGCAAACATTGTGACCGTAAAATCATAGCTAAATGTAAATTGCAGACTGCAAAAAAAGTCATCAATATTTAAGGCGCCCGTCTACCTGGCGCTTGAACTGCGTTGCAGAGTGTTCCAAACACACGTTTTTCAACGAAACTATTAAGCGTGCGTCCAACGTGCTGATCTACGAAAAGAACACACACTTCAGACGAGAGCTGTTAAGTACTTTCAAAATATCACGTACGTTAGAAACATCAATTCAGAGTACTCCAAAACCGCTAAAAACGGCCTTTCCAAGGCGCTGTAGCTCAAAATGCACGCATCAGATACATACAAAACTACTATAGGGGCCTGCACTGAACCTTCCTAAAGACTTCCCACTAATAAAATAATATGGTCACCGCTGAAAGTCCCATAGGTACACGCAGCACGACGAGAACACTGCACGCCAGATGGCGTACTTGATGCACGTGGCAGTGTCGCCCTTATAGCTCCTGCGCTTCTTGGCCTAAACGTGGGAAAAAGTTCCAGGTAGACGGGGGGCCTTAAGTATATGCATATGGTTGTTCTAGATAGTAAAAGTAAACGACAGCTTGTATTTCAATATAGCACTANGGGGGCCTTAAGTATATGCATATGGTTGTTCTAGATAGTAAAAGTAAACGACAGCTTGTATTTCAATATAGCACTATATTTTATTGCACAAACACATTCACATGGTGAAAAAAGTAAAAAATGAGTAATTTTCAAATAGTATCATGTCCTTTATCTATTACACCACAAAGTGTACGAAGAGAGGCCTGTGCTGTGATTACTAGCAGCTGAATGGAAAACAATACGCTCCATAAGTGCGAGGCTAAGGAGGTTCGCACAATTAAAACCCTATGGATTAATCAGACATTTTTCCATTGCCTTGATTCATACACACATGCACCTAATTTACCCGTTACTGCTAAATTCTCAAATCTCAAAGCATAAAAATTTGGAAACTAGAAATACCAATTCCCAAGTCTCTAGTTCAGCAATCACAGAAAAGTATACATCAAAATGAACATCATTATATTTTGATTTCAAACAATGAATGATTTATTTCTATTGTCTGTTACATAAAACAAATACCAAAGGAAAAATATGGCTAAATATAAACACCTACTTCCATTTTTCATTCCAACAACACACATGTAAGACGTATTTCTATTGGGAGAATATTTAAAGTGAGATAGTTTGTGTTCAATACAGTGGCGCCGACTTCAATTAGATATTGGTTGTCAAGAATTAAAACGTATTTTTTATGAAAGATCACCAATCTCCCCAATAAAGCATGAGGTCTGGGGATTCTCTCTTGAGAAAATTTATTATATTTCAAGGTGCAAAATGGTGCTATTTACACATTTCTTCATACCTAAACATTGACTACACCGCAAGTAGATATTGTAGTATTTTTAAGGCGAAATTTGAGTGATACAGTTTTTGTACCCAAAGCCTTACACACTCAAATCAGTACTATATATGTATCATGATAAACATAATATCAATGTTATATACTGCGGTTCAATACTTATTTCCATGTATGATAGTGCTTTAACCAAAATACATTTATTTATAGAACGTTTTTCTGTTAAGGAATGACCTAGGCCTAACTGAAGGAGGGAAACAAAGCCAATACTTTTGTGGCCATTATTCTGCACGTATTAAATATTTTCACATCTCAATAGGANTGAAGGAGGGAAACAAAGCCAATACTTTTGTGGCCATTATTCTGCACGTATTAAATATTTTCACATCTCAATAGGGCAAAATCAGCACAACGATAGAACTTACTTCAAATATGACACAAATACCTTTACTGAAGTAATTTTATATTTCTTTGGTTAACCACAAAATGTAGCAAATTAACAGTTTTCATGTGGAAATGCAGTTCANCTGAAGTAATTTTATATTTCTTTGGTTAACCACAAAATGTAGCAAATTAACAGTTTTCATGTGGAAATGCAGTTCACTGAAGGAATGTTCCCTATCTTGTCTCATTTCTTGCTATGAAGTCAGCTGTTAATCTCAGCCTCTAACGCCACAGCAGCCTCCTTGAGGATATGTAAATGCTCACAGAATTTAACCTCAGCTGTCCCATCACTGAACGCAAGTACGTCTTAAGTCTTTTAAGACCAAAGAAATACCTCTCTGCTGTTGTTCACACAGGAATTGCCATCACAATTTTAAAAAAATTGAAGAGTTCTGAGAGCAAAACATTAAGATCACCTTGCTTGAAGTGATTGATAATACCTTCTAAGTTATCACCAACTTTCCCTTAATTTTGCACCAAATTATGAAACATCTCGCTGTGAAGCAAAAAGACTATCAGGGTTGACATCAGCTTTGTAGAATTGCAAAACTTTGTATTTGTTTGCATCGCTCCCAAGCAGAAAAGGCTCCACTTCCAGCACAAATTGTTAAGTGTTGTTTCAAAACCAGAAATGAAACTATTTACAATCCTATCTATGATTTTGAAGAATATATCACCGGTACCTTTGCTCCATTGAATCAAACTGCTCTGTTGAGTTATATTGAGAATTGTCATATTGTTGGGGAATCTTATTTCTCCTGGGTAAGTTAGGTTAATGTATTTCTGTGTTTTTTTTTTTNGAGAATTGTCATATTGTTGGGGAATCTTATTTCTCCTGGGTAAGTTAGGTTAATGTATTTCTGTGTTTTTTTTTTTCTCTCTTATTCAGATAAAAGATCTTTCTTGCTTTCAGGGTCATAATCAATCTATGAGACTCTTCTNTTTTTTTTTTTCTCTCTTATTCAGATAAAAGATCTTTCTTGCTTTCAGGGTCATAATCAATCTATGAGACTCTTCTAAGTGAAGAAATTTCTTTTGCAGAGTACAATTTGCAGTGTCTACCTGACCAACTAATTCAACAGTCTTAAAAATGAGGCAGTTTTAGATCCAGTTTCGGTTGAATCATTACTTCAAATGGCTGTAAAAAATTCTATCAAATCTGTATTATTTGAAAAGACAGATGAAAGAGACATATCTTACTGTTCATATTGTTTAACATAATGGTAACACTTAAATTACACTACACATATCTGGAAGTTGCCTGGACCAAATACATGTCCACTTGCAATTATAAAGAAAAACATTCCCTAAATTGTTTAAATTGGAATTTATTATTAGACAAAGAAACTGTTGAGTTCTGCAACATTTATAGAAAAATTATTACATATGAATAATATTAAGATACATGGGAATTTTGGAGGGACAAAATGGCCACCTGCCGCTCCTGAGTAAACTTTGGGTGGGTAAAAGTGGCCTGGTGCGTGCGGCTGCTGGTGTTGATGTGGGCGGCCTGCTGCAGTGTGGGATGCGGTGGCGTCACCACAGGTCAGGCACGCCCNTGCCGCCGTCATTGCTCCTGCTGTTGTTGCTGCTGCTCCACCAACCCCACTGCCACCACCAGCGACCCAGGCTGGCAGACAGAGGGGGGTTGATCACCTGTTGATGAACCCTCGGCTGGCGGCGGCATTTCTGCTGTAGCGCTGCCACGGTGCATCACCCCCTCGCCAACGGTGGACACCTCCAAAAGCAGTCCTTGCACAGTCGACAGTGCGGCAGGAGGTCCCGGGGTGACACCTGTAAAGGGAGAGGTGAAGGGGGTGGAGGTCCCCGCCGACATGGGCGCCAAGATGCCAGGCATCGTGATGCAGGCAGGTTGTGGTGCTGCTTCCTCTTGCCCGTACTGGTGGTAAGCCTGGGATGGCGTTGACACGGGAACGGCGACGCCATGTGGCGAAGCGCCGTCCGTTATGATGGGGCTCCCACCTTGACTATACCTGAGGGGCGCCCAGACGCCGAGCGTCGTCAGGCTTGCAGGCCCTTATAGATGCTCCTCTGAGGGAGGTGCTGATGCAACTTCCTCCTCCGTGGGTGGCCGGTGAACCTTGACATTGGGGTCGCAGTTATGGGGCACCTGGTGCGTCTTTGTCGACGTCACCTGGTGTTAGGCGCAGGTCATCCCGGTGCACCTTGCTATAGTCAGTTCACGGCTGGAAGAGACTTTCTTGAAGCCCTGCTAATGATTTACTTTCAAGCCCATTTCGTATCCTTCCCCCAATGGTAAACAAACATTGCCATGTGGCAGTTACATGACTATGTTTACATGCAATGTTTACATTCCACTGTGTGTAGATGTGTTCGTACATGCACGTACCCATTATAAAAGTCATGTAATGTATATATTATTAATGGATATTCCACAAGCGTAAAGTTTTTAATCTTGAGAATTTCACGCAAAACAATATGCGATGCCAGCGAAAAAACATTTCATTCTATAAACCCAAAATGCGAGTATTTTGATTAATCGATAGTTGTTTTATATTTACAATCGATTGTTAATGACTTTCGATTAATTCCCGTACATGGAAGGTAAGATCATCAGTATTAATCGAAATTGCTACAGACATTAAAATGGCGTGGTGGTTGAGTCGTATGTTTAGTGCAATTGTAAAACGTTATTTAAAAATGGTTGTGACGGTTTTCGACAGGACGGCAGAGTTTGCGAGTGAAGGATTCTACGTCTTCGACAATGTGAAAACAATTCTTATGTGCAAATACTGCAACGTTAGAATAAAGTGGCAAAGGAAAGACATGTGCACGAAACACATAAAAACAAAAGAAATTAGAACTGAAAGTGAGCACAAATTAAAATCATACGTTATTAAAAACCAAATAATAAAGAGCGGATATTAGTAAAACAAGACAAATAAATGAATTATTATAGGTTAAACGAGATAATCGCACAAATTCTCTGGCACGTGTGTCAACAACACAAGGACTACGAAGGTTAGTAAACAAATGGCCGCGTTACTTTAACCTTGAGCATAATCTTGTGACTATGCAAGAAACGATGAAATCTAAATATGTTAGCATCACGTCATTAATAATTGGCATAATAAGATACAATTCTTTTCGACACCCATTTGTAAGCGATAAATTAACAATTACGTTAAAACGTTAGAACTATTTCCTCTCTTTGTGCTGGCAACCTAACGGTATAACTGTATCCGCGCTCGCCGCTGTTTGTAATGTTATATACATGTCGCTAACGGCTAGGGTGTTTTTTCAAAAGTTTCTTCCAGTCGTGAACCGACCATAGTCTTTCTGCCGAGCCGGACCTGGTAGGTGGTGGGTCGGATGGCTCGTGCGATCACGTGCGGCCCGCTACAAGCCGGCGGACAAGTCTCTGCGGACTGCGGGTGCGCACGGACGTAGACGTGCTGACCGGGTCGTAGTTGAGGTGGTGGTTGCGTTGTGGTCGGCAGCCACCGAGCGATGTAGCCTCGTTGGTGAAATCATCTCTCTTGGTGCTCTCTCAGTCGCCGTTCACGTCAGGCATCACTGCTGACTCTGTCACCACAGTCTTCTGACCGCGGGCAGTCAAACTCACCAGGCAGGGTGAGGTTGTGGCCCAAAAGGACGTCGGCAGGTGACGCGCCGACGAAGGGTGAAGAGGGCGGCGGACAGATGGTCGGCCCAGGTGGTGTGCTAGTCGTCTACATGGAGCAACAACTGGGTCTTATTCTCCTGGTTGCGGCGCTCTGTGGGGTTGGCACGTGGGTGGTAACATTGCCGTCTGCAGGTGTCGCACTCCCGAACGGGTACGTAATTCTCGCCTGTTTGCTGGGTGGTGTTGGGTTAAGGAAAGTTTTGAGGGGCGGTGAAAAACATTGTTAAGTGATTTGTGGATTTGGGTGCCCGACTAGGCACCAGACACAGTCGGTAGGCGGTGCCAATTGTTGCTGCTGGTGATGATCTCAGGGTACGGCGGGCCATTCACCCGGCCGTACAGTCTCTCGGCGAAATGTTGGAAGATCCCCTTGCTCCTGATGATTACATGGAAAATACTGTGGGCATATCCAGGCTGACCCACACGCCTTAAACTGTAAAAGCTCTGAGTTGGGTACACTGGCTGTTAAGTAATTTACGTGAAACTGGGTAAACGCGGGTTATAGGGGACTCGTACCCCGAAACGCCCGAAGGCGGTGCTTGAAATAAGACACGTCTGAAAACTTGCATGTAATTACTCTTCCACAGAAACACTTACATCATTATAAGAATACACTTGATACGCACTATGGCCTGTGGCCCGCCAGATAGGCAAGACTGCAAAAAAAAACGCATTATTAGTGCATTAAGCTTTCCCAGGCGATGCTATTCCCGGGGAAGAAGGGTTGGCGTTTCCGGGTGTCTACAGAACAGGTTACGGTACATTTCATTAGACTATTGCAGCTAAAGGTGATTGGAGCAAAAACGCGGGTTACAACGCAACATATGTAAACCCCTTGAGATACTCGATGGCGACTGAATCTGGCGAGCACGCACGGCGTGAGCTATAGCGGCGCGGCTCGCTCTGCACTACTTTCTGCTTGCCTGCAACTTGAAACAATAAAGACATGAACACTTACATGATAAATTAACAAAATAAATACATCAATATTCCCTGAATAAGAACAGTTACCATCTACACTTGGATGGCATGAAATGAGGGTGAAACAACATACGTGAATTTGAGAATTACAAAACGTTTATACTGTTAGTGTGAATTTCTTTACTTTCAAATACTTGCTTTGTAATTTCCCTACAAATGATATACACTGGGTCTTGCATTATGCACAATCACAAACTACACAATTATTTGTTGAAAGTGCTTAATATTAAGGAGGAGAAGTATGCAGTTGCACTGTACTGCTCTGCACTTGCACACACACACACTACACTTGTGTCTGCACTCGCGGTTTGCGGCAGCTACACTAGTGCGGTTGATGCGGTGGGTGAGTTGCATGGCAAACAGTCTTTAGGGCAGGACGCCGTTCTGCGTCAACCTAAAATTGTATCTCCTACATCCCAAGGACCACAGGTACAACACAAAAACTCTACATTCTAGTACAGCTGGAGTACAAGTTGATAACATTATACTATTTACATTTTTGCAGATTTTATTCATTTGGTGTTTGGTTGTAGGTTTGTTTGTTGATTTGATTGTGTTGTGATACCATACCTCCGAAGTAAATGTTGGACAAAAAACTATATGAAGTAAATTTGTTACATAATTTTGTGATTTCAATAGAAAATAAATTTTGAACTATTAAGCCTTAGTGCTTCTCATTAAAATTTCAAAAATGTATTTTATATTATAGTTTTACCAATATATACATTTTCGAAATAACATTTTTTATATATGTTTAAAGCTAAATAAATCATTTCGAACATGGTCTCTTTAGGAACTATTTGAAACGTCTCATTTTTCCCTAGGCTGAAAATCTGGCGGGGGTTCAACTTATCAGTAAAGGTAATGTGGAAGTTGAAGCCACATTTGACTGACTGATCTGTGAGATGAATACTAAAAACGAAGCAAGTTACACAGACAAGAAGGAATGGGAAAATAAATCAGACATGGCATGTATTAAAGAACCACCCCAGCAATCATTTGGATTAAATTTGGAAAACCAAAATCAGGATGGCTGTACCACTGATTGTACCAAGGCTCTTCCAAATGGAAGTCCAGGACTACAAATGTGCTACTTTACTGACTGGTATCTATACTTTATACAGGATACAAACTCTCTCCGCTATTAGTTGGCATCCAAAATTATTAAGCCACAGAGATTAGAATGATCATTAGTTTTTGCACCTTCTCCCACCTAAACTTCCTCAAATGTTCAGACAATCTGGTTGTATTCATTGCCATGCAGATCTCAGCCACTGTAAATCTGAACAGAATAGTCAGACCTGAGCAGTTCTTACACAACCCTGCAGAACTGACAGGTAAGGCTTTGACAGTGTAAGTATTAAAATCCTCATTACATTAATTAAGATGAAGTACAATGTTATAAACAAACCTGTATTTTGTAGAATATTAATTATCATGTGAGGATATGTTGTGCTGGCGATTGTGCCAAACAGGTATGCATTCTGAAAGGTCCAGCCATAGTTCTGGAATGTCACCATTAGGACAATGCCTATCAACAGAGATGACGCCATCATGCCAATTATTCCCACAAGAAAAATCTGGAAAAATAAATATACATCTTACATAATACGCAAAATGAGACAACTGAAAACAGTATCTTAAGTCTGCTACTAATCACTAACCATTACGAAGTGATCCTTTTAAATACATGATTACATACATCAACTTCCGATGGAAAGGCTGCTTCCAATGGAATTACTGCCTACTAGAATATATACACTGGGTTTTAATCCCACCACAAGTATTGGCATGCAATGAAAATAATTTAAAACAATTTAACATAGAAGACTACACTGAAGTGCAGTTGAATTTGAGACACCTGCCATTTGGCAAAACGTTGCTGTGGTCATTCCATCATATGGAATAGCGCCCAGCCCAAAATGAATGGAATGTCATCAGACTTTATACTGATTTTCCGAATAAAAGTTGGGCACAGAATGAGGAAAAAGCAAGATCTCAACACATTTAATAGTACCCACATCGCTGGGGCCAGATGTATGGGTCACTCAATCTTCGAATTTGTGCCGGAACTGGAGTTTTCACAGGCCACCATGTCAAGAGCATACAGTAAGTTCATAGATTCATGTAAGGAACAACTGCCATGGCATACAACATATCAGTGGCAGGGCTCACCATCAGCTAGCTCGGTTGGTAACAACAGATAGACAGACCACATTGCAGCAGATCACTTGCCAATTCGATGCTGGGACACAATAACATGTGAGCAGCCATACCATCCAGAACTATCTCCTCACTAAGGGGTACAGAAGCCACCGCCTCACTAGGGTACCTCTGCTCACCACACATCACAAGACTCAACAATTAAAGTGGGTGCGGGAACACTGCCATCGAGACCTCAACACATGAAAAAAGGTAGTCTAGATGGATAAGTTGAGGTACATGTTGGTACATGTCAATGAAGCGATGGATCCCTCGTATCAGCAGAGTACAGTTCAGGCTGATGGTGGGGGTGGTAACCCTGCATGGGGATTGTTTACTTGGGATGAAATGGGTCCCTTGGTATATATGCTATCGTCTCTTGCTGCCGAACAATACCGGGACCTGCTGGCATATAATGTGCACCTATTTCTGCACCAACAGCATCCTTCATGTTATCTATATCTGCATAAAGACAATGCACTGGCCTATTGCTCCCAAATTGTGACCGAGTGTTTGAATGAACACACCATGGACTGGAGGCTGCACTGGGCAGCACTGCCCTACATAGACGGCATCAGTGCGTTCAGTGAAGTTAGCAAAACACCCTTGCCATGTATTCAAATGTGTGCCACATAGATGTAGTGCATTTTTTGAGGAAATGTGTATTTTAAAATAACTACTTCATTATTATGTCCACTAGTGTGCATTGCTTTATATTAATCAGCTATAGTTTAAGTGAAATCAACAAGATATTTAATTATGTCATTTTGATTACAGTGTTTTTTTTTCACTTGATCGTTCTGGTCAATGAGTAGATATCCGAAACTGTACAAACTTAATTCCTCACGTCGCCAACNTAAGTGAAATCAACAAGATATTTAATTATGTCATTTTGATTACAGTGTTTTTTTTTTCACTTGATCGTTCTGGTCAATGAGTAGATATCCGAAACTGTACAAACTTAATTCCTCACGTCGCCAACTGGCTTAGGAAAAAAATGTTGTCTTTGCTATAATTAATTTTACAGAAAGACTATAAGAACTTAATCAATTTCGTTACCATCCAACAGGATGATCCAAATGTAAATTGTACTTTTTTTTTTTCTTTAATGCAGTCATGTATTAACTAACATTGCATGTTTGGTGCATATTCATGGGCTGCTTAGTTGCGAACACCCATCAATGGGGTAGTCTGATTCAATTGCGTGCACATCGCATTATGGAAAGATTCCATGCTTTGTATTAATAATAATAACTAACACCTGCAATTAGACTACTGCCCAGTGGCGAGCTCTCTCACCTCTCCCCTACCCGACCAAACCCCTCTTCCATGCCCTTCCTGAACTTTGCAACCCCCTTCTCAGATACCAATTCATTCCACAACACATCAACACATTGTACTCCCTCACAGACCTCACAAGCATAGGCTTCCTACCACACTGCATTCTCCTACACACGCTCTGAGGGTTCTCACTGTTGTTTCCTCTCCCTCTAAACACCCCCTTACTTAGCTGGAAACGTAAACTCCCCCACACTCCCTCTACATTCACCATCCTGTACATCCTGACCAGCCTTTCAACTTTCCTCCTGCCCTTAAATGAGCTCCACCCCATTTCTTTCACCATCACTGATGGCATATAGTTCCCTTCATCCTCACCATCCCGCCACCGTCTTCTCCCTTCACCCATCTTGCAGCCCTTCTTTGAACCTTTACTAGCTCTCGCACCTCCCCGTACAGGTCCCATACTGCAGCTGCATATTATAGCATCGGTCATACCACTGTGCAATATACCTTCTCCTTCACTACACCACTGACTCCCTTCAGCACACTTCCTAACATACCCAAAGCCCTTCTTCCCTTTGCAACTACCCTCTCTTCCCGAGTTTTCCATCTGAGGTCTCCCTGCAATACAATCCCTAGATACTTGTATTCAACAGCTTCTTCTCTCTCTTGCTCCTCCCATCTGTACATGTCCCTGCTTATCACCTTCTTCATTGTAAACCTCAGTACCTTAGTTTTTCTCACATTTATCTTCATTTTATTCTCCATGGTACACAACCATATCCTATCAATGCCTGCCTGCAAGTGTTCACCCCCTCCCTGCCCAGCATATAGTACACAATCATCTGCAAACAATCTTATTTTTACCCTAATCCCCAAACACATGTCATTTACCAATATGGTAAACAACAGAGGGCCCAGCATGCTTCCCTGCGGCACCCCTGACGTAACCTCTCCTTCCTCCAGTATTGCCTTCCCCAATTTCACCATCTGTCTTCGCCTCCTGAGGAAGTCCCCAATCCATCACATTACCAACTTGGCCAGTATCAGCTCATCCACCTCCGCATCCTGCCAAGCCCAATTTCCACAACATGAATATCACGATCGCTTATGCCATCTAATACTATTGCACCAACTACAGCATTCCCAGGTCTGACCAACACCACATCCAGCACTGATCCAACACCCTCTTCATTTCACCTCGTAGGTGTTTCTACTACCTGGACCAAGCCTCTGTTGACTAACTGCACTGCCATTCTCTGCATCGTGCTGCCCATCCCTTCTGCACCCTCTATACCATCTCACACCTGGCACATTCAGATCAGCTACTACAAACACCCACTGCTTGTCCTTTATTCTATCAACCCTCTCCTTGATCGTCTCAACTGCCTGCCATCCCTGTCCTGGTGGCTTATATGCTGCCAGCATAGTAATCCTACTACTACTACCACCCCTTAATTTAATTTCCATCACCTCAACATCTGCACTAATCCATTCTACTAACCCTTTCAGCCACTCCCTTACACACACCATTATATCTCCTCCTCTCCCATCCCTGTCTCTTCTGAAGATGGTGAACTTATCCTGCCTACATTCAATGTCAAGCACTTCCTCATTCAGCCAAGTCTCCACAGCTACCATTATATCTGCCCCATATCCTTCAACCTTACCCCAGAAGTCCTCCAACTTGCTGTACACACTCCTACAGTTCACCACCATTAACTTTATGCTAACATGCTGCATGACCCTCCTACTTTTATTGCAGGGACGGCTCGAAGCCGCGTGGTGAAGCAGGCATATGAGCGTTGCCTCAGCCACTGGTGCAGCCACCTCGGCGAGATGAGTTGTAAAGAGCTGGATCACCTTGCTGCAGGGTTGCAAGCCAACTGGTGTCAGTTCAACTTATCCTTGGCAGGTGAGATCTTACTGGCTCGGTGGAGTCTGTCGGCTGGTTGGTGGCCCTGCCACCATCGAGACTCTACCGCTGCTACTGCTGTTGCTGCGGTACCTCTGCATCCGGTTTCGGTACCGTTGAGGGCGGTATGGCCACTACATGGAGGAGATACTTGACTCGGAACTGGACCTGGCCACTGATGAGTCGCGTGACCTGGCAGTCTGGAACAGGGCACCTAGGGGTGCAGGTGTGACCCTGTGGGCATTCGGCATCGTGGTTCTGAGCGCGGTAGCATCTGGTGTTCGGTCGTCATTTCGGGCACTCTCCATTTAGTCGCACGTCTCCACGGCTCATGGCGCAGCCATGGCAGCTGACGACCTAGATGTCCTTGAGGGCGTCGGTGTTGGTGGACCAGGTAGTCCACGCATGGTTAATGCTGGTGATTGCCATCCCGTATCGGCCCGGACTACTTCGGTTGGTTGCCTCCGACTAGTGTTACCTTGGGGAGCCGTGGCGTCCGATGTCGGCGCCTCCAGCGTGGCCATTACGTTGTCATGATGGCATTTAACTTGCCTTCGCGCACCCATCTGGATGACGTAGTCAGACTTCCCCACCCTTCGTACCAGTGTGTGGGGCCCTGCGCAGAAATGGGCACGGGCGGCCGACTGCTGGTGTTCTCGCATGTAGACATGTTTTGAAATTTGCAGCACTTTCGGGTGCCATTTGATTTCTGGCAGCCACTGTTAGACATACAATTCCTGTCGTTCCCTGGCCCATTCAAACCTCTGCCAGTGATGTCCTTCTCGTGTCTCCATTTCTGAGGTTCCTGAGTTCATGGTCGGTTGTGGGAATGCATATTCCCTGGATCATGCCAGACCTTGTCTGTATAGTAATTCTGTGGGCGAGTGGCCCGTGGCTTCGTTCTGTCGGTTTCTCAGGCAGAACAGTATCTCTGGGATGTGGGTGGCCCAGGTAGTTTGGTCATCCCCCACACGAAGCCAGAACTGTGTGCAGAACTCTTGGTTCCTTCGTTCTGTGGGATTCGCACGGGGATGGTACACTGCCATTGTGTAGTGTACTGTCCGCCACTTTGTGCAGAGTTCCCACCATCGCTTTCCCCTTAACTGTGGTCCGTTGTCAGAGATGATTACCTTTGGGTAACCCCAGCGGGAGAATAAATCATTCTGCAATGCCCCCGCTACATTTTTAAGGCATGAGCTCGGGAGGGGATAAGCTTCGCACCACCCGGTGCACAAATCTATCACAACCAATAAAAATCTCTTTCTGTTTGGAGCGTGAGGATATGGTCACATAAGGTACAAGGTGATGGTCACGAAGGGTTTCTCTGGTACACGGAGTTGTTGTTGAGTAACGCCATCGGTGCATCACATTTTCAGGCGGTTACATGTTTCGCAGATACGTACAAATTCCCGCACTTTTCGGGTGAGCCCTAGCCATAAATAGTGGGCTAGTATGTTCAGCTTGGTTTACGCGGCTCCCGGGTGCCCCGCCAGGCGGCTGGCATGCGAGTGTTCCACGACAAACGTTCGTTCCTTTTCCGGGACATACTAGAAAAGCATTCGCTCTCGCTCATGTCGTAGTGGCGTTCACGTGGGGCAAACTTCGTGCTACTGTAGTCTATGACTATACACACCCCCTCATCATTGTATTGAAATAGAATGGCACCAGGCCCTTCTTGACTGGCATCTGTTTGCAGATGTAAATATCTCTGGGGGTCTAAACGGGACAGTTTGTCACACTGTTGGAATCTGTGTTTGATTTCTTCGAACACATTTTGGGTGTCGTCGCTCCATTGGAAACGCAGTTGTGTTGACAACAGGGTGATTAGTGGGGCTGTTATCGTGGCGAAGTCTTTTATGCAGCGCCTTAACCAGTTTATAAGCCCGAAAAGTTGTCGCAGGCGTTTGCACGTGTTGGGTGTGGGATAGTCTTGAATTAGCCTCAAATGTTCGTGGTTGGGGTGGATACCCTCGGCATCAACCATGGGGCCCATTTATTGAGGACATGTTTTCCCTATATGACATTTTCCATTGGCACGCGTTAACCCATTGATAACCAGTCGTTCCAAGACGAGGGATAGGTGTTGAATGTGTTCTTCCCACATTTTTGACCAGATCGCAATGTCTTCTAGGTATGTGATCGTGCACTCCCCTATCAGACCATCCCGGATGCGGTCCATAATACTCTGGAAGGTGGAGAGGGCGCATTTCAGCCCAAAGGGCATGGCACAAGATTTAAAACAGCGACAATCGAGGGCTGTGAATACAGTCTTGTGATGGCTTTCGGGTCGTAATGGTACTTGCCAATAATTGCTTTTCAGGTCAAGGGAAGTTAAAACCTCCAGTTCCCGTCTTCCTTAGGGCCATAATGATAGCTGAGATGTAATTGCTTTCCGAGGAGTCTTTTACTCCATCCCTTATAATTTCCTCGATTTGTTGATTAATGATCTTCATAATCACAAGTGGTGGACCAGAGGGGTTCAACTTTAGTGAGTGGAATAAGGTGTTCTGCCATAATCGTTCTGTTAAGTGGGTCTGCCACGGCAAATAAGTCCCGTCATTTGGTCAGGACTTGCTGGATCGCATCCCTATGTTCCGCGGGTACGGCGTGGTCGAATGTGTCTAGTTGCACAGATTTTTCGTTGTTTTCTCTGCGATGTCCAAGTTGTACACCAATCGCAGTTTGGTCAAACCGAAGTGAATGCAGTCCATGGCAATATCAATTGACGTAAACCACGCATTCACGAACTCCTTTGTGCCCACTCTGACTACCTCAATTGTTTCAACCGCACCAGCTGCACCACACCAACTGGCTTGTGGGGCAGAGAGAAAGTTCTACAAAGTGTGGTACATTAGTGTACATAATGTCAAAAAACATAAAATCATCGAAAGGGCAATACAAACATTAATGTAATAATGTAACAGCTTTTATAAGTGTATTTATGTAAGTCATTATGTTTTCTTATGTTTAATTTAATTCATATAATTTTTCATCACATAATCATTTTTCAGTGTTATGTTCTGCATCACCTTTTCGCCGGTTGGCTTCGATTTTCACCACTGGTGGCAGAAACCTACCCCAAGCTCCCTCCAGTTAATCTCAGCACCTGAACGAGACCAGAAGTGTAAGTCACTCGCACCGCGAGACCCTCAGTACCAGCATGTTAGGCTGAAATCATTTTTAACGGCAATAGTATTAAATTAATTCACTGGAACATTTCTTTTATTTATTTCAAGTACTGAGGGGAAAGCAACTGTACTCTCACCGGAGAGTTTTCAGCGCAATCGCGTTTTCAACATAAAGCCACGTGTTTTTCGCCGCGCAAGGGCTGAGGCCATTTTTAATATCATTCATGCATGTATTCATCTGTGAACGGAAAATTAATAAACAACTCAAGAAGTAAAATAGTGTTAAATCATTGTAGGGCAACCTTATTAGCGTCACCAGTGTTTAGTAATATAATTCAGGCGTACGAGACGGCCGATAGTCTCGCCATCCTATATAAAGAGTGCAAATGTAAGTGTGCGGCAATCAAGAAAATGACTGATGCAAGGTTCACCAGGGTCCCTGGGTCGTCGACCGTACGACCCTCACTTCATTAGCACTGAGATATGATGCTGGACAAAAATACAACATCAAACCAGCCCTGGTAACCAACCCACGTCAAATTAATGATGATGTGTAGTCTAGGCCACTGCACCCCTAGAATCAGGTTCTCTCGGATATCGTCGGAGACGAGGGCGATGATGTCCATAGAACAGTCACGAATACGTATTTCCACTTGGACTTCACTCAAATATTCGCTGGTCCCATTCAATGTGTCCAATTGTACGGTTTGTTTGTCCCTGGTGATCAGCTGATGGCCTTATAATTCAGCCCGCACAAAGTTATGCAATTCAGCCATATCGATTAAGGCGACGATATTCCACTCATCCAAGTGTAAGAGTATTCTGATCAGCTGATTATTGGTGGAGCTAACCTGGCCTAGGTAATGGTGGATCTGTTTGTTATTGGTATTTTCGGGAGTTCCGGTTGCGACAATTGTGGAGAGGGCTGCACCAATTTGCCCTACTCTGCTTTGTCGTTTCCCTGTGGTTCACTCGCCCAGATCGGGTACATTTTGTACCAGTGGTATTGTTCTTCCTTACGTATGCTGCAGCGAGGCAAATTTTGTAGGCCCTTCCCACTATTGATGTCCGGGATTTTGTGATTGTCCCTTATGCCACTCTTCCCTTCGGACATTTGGGTGTCCACAGTATTGCTCCGCGGATCTGTCCACCCACCTTTACTGCGTGCATTAAAATTTGTCGCCTTGCGCTTCTCCATGTCTCGTGCTACACTCACGGCTATACTTAGGAAGTGTTATTTTCCTTTGAACACCATGGGCTGTAAGGCTAGTCGGTATTCGTGTCTCACCATTTCCAAGATCATTTTGAGCACACCTTCCTCCAAAAGATGTGGATAATGTCTGTCGGCTAGATTCAACTTTCGGCTTACGAATATGTTCAGGTCTTTGGTGGCGCCTTGTTGCTCGGTAAACAGGGCGACCTGTTATTTTAATGTGGTATACATATTCACGTATCTGGCCGTAAATTTGCATACGAATTGGCCCCCAGCACATGTCGTATTCTGTGACAGACTCCCACCATGCTTTAGCTTCCCCGAGTAATTGGTTCCCGATGACACNACCTTGTTCCTCGGTAAACAGGGCGACCTGTTATTTTAATGTGGTATACATATTCACGTATCTGGCCGTAAATTTGCATACGAATTGTCCCCCAGCACATGTCGTATTCTGTGACAGACTCCCACCATGCTTTAGCTTCCCCGAGTAATTGGTTCCCGATGACACTCGCCCACTCTTCATTACTAACCCTGTACCTTTGGCTGCAGATTTTATCCAAAAAATGCAAAAGAACACTAGTTGGATGTATAGTAGTAGTACATTCCTGTCATGCGATTTATAGATCAAAAGTTGAATCAAAATGCCAAGATTCATATTTCTTCGGTGCTGATGTAATGACTGTTTTTTAAAGACTGGTTATGGGCTGTAATAAAACTCCATTGAGCAATTCCTATATTTTATTATTTATTTACTCAGTATGCGAGAACAGTAGCAGCGAAAACATTACCGTGATTATTTAATATGATGCAGGACAATGTCATGCCCTCTAGACCGTCTAACACGCTGTGAGCCTTAACGCATCGCATCAGCATGCATGGCTTGCACGAGTGCACGACACCTCATGTAAGTTTCTGTTTGCAGTGCAGTGCTGAGCACATTTCCTCCCAACCAAAATGCTCCGATGGAGAAGAGAAGCGCAGAAATGTTTCTACCATTCAAGTAGTGGGGCAAATTAATAGCCGTAATGCATTTATTATCAAAGAGACGCAGGGACGTTTCAAAAATTCGAGAGACGGCCCCGCAGTTCTTTTAAATTTCTTAATTCCAGTGTGAGTTCCTCGTTTTCACCTAATTAGGTCACTTTACCCCACGATTAAATTGTTTATTCCAAGTGTTTTGTGTGTTCATTATATTGTTACCCTTTTAGATATTTGTTGCATGGTTTAAGTTAATTTTTATGCAGGTAATTCATTGTTCATATAGCTCACAAAGAGTTCCGGTGCCCAGATTGCTGCCAAGTCTCTGCTGTATGTGCCCGCCATGAGTTAGTCATCATCCTGCAGACAGAGGGGTCGGCACATGTCGCATCGTGCTCCAGATGCATTCACGTTTCCGCACCAATCAAGTAATTTGCAATAGACTCATTTAGCTTACCAGAACCTCTTATCTCCTCGCACCCGGAGATGCAACTCTTTGTTTCACAGGATTAGCATTGCCCGGGGAAGCTTAACTTCCATGNCTTATCTCCTCGCACCCGGAGATGCAACTCTTTGTTTCACAGGATTAGCATTGCCCGGGGAAGCTTAACTTCCATGTAATTACTTTACTACGCACTTATGTGTATTTCAATATTTCAGCCTATCTGGCAGGTGCATGGGCCAAAGTACACTTCAGTTTTGCCATGTGAATATAAATCGTACGAGGATAAATATATGCTGGTTTACCAACTGCTTGTATTTCTATTCGAGCACCTCCTACAAGGCATTTCGGGATAAGGGTCTTCTACAACCCACTACCAAGCACATCCCAACAATCACTTATGTATGGCTAGTTTACTTAATTCAGTGCTCATTAAAGTTTAAGGCATGTGAGTCAGCCTTAATAGGCCCACTTCATCCAGACGTAAGTATCAGGCACGAGGAGGTCTACCTTCATCAATGCCATTGGGGCGACTTCAACAATACAACCACCGAGGGATCGGCGTACGTCCGGGCGGTAGGCCACACGACCCTGAGGGTACAAACAATTTCACCTTTGACACTGCCTGCCGATGGTGTCTGGCGCCTAGTAGGGTAACACTTTCGAACAATCACTCCCTTCACAACCCCAGCACTGGCGTTTAGTAGTCGCTGGATTGCATCGGGGAACTGCAGCAATAATGTGTGGTCGAGTTTGCTCAGTTGTTCGTTAGGGATGCAACTAGTGGGCTGTCGATCGAGGTTATAGACAGTATGTACATATTTCGACTTACCCAGACTGTATTCGCCTTGCTGCTGGATCTATCACAGTGTTATCCTTTGTAAGCCACGGAATCCACAAGATGACATCTTCTCTCAATTCTGCCGAAACTAGAAGCAATGCTTTTATGGTTTCGATGTATTGAATGAACGTGGTAATTTTGGTTTCACCCCTAGTTATACTATTCTGTTATTTTGTGACAAGTGGCACTGTATTTTTAGATGGTTTAAATATATATATATATGTGTGTGTGTGTGTGTGTGTGTGTGTGTGTCAGTGAAGCATAATAACACAAGATTATGAGAAGATGCTTTGTCTATTAGGGAATAGCCTGGTTGGTCATTTAACAGAATGGGAATATAGAGCAAATGGTTTACACTTTTATTTACCTAAAATGTAAAAAAAATCTCTCGTGTCTTACCAGGAGAACTTGCTGTTCCCAGCTGTAAGCTTTTACTGTAAAAGGTCCATTAGGGCCTTTGGAAATTTCGTTTTGTTGCATTTCGTACATTCATTGTGACAATGAAACAGTTGTACTTCACACATATTGGATGGGCATGGCAGGCGTCCTCATGTTTGAACAGTTTAGCACATTTGATTCACTTATGCTGCTTTTGTTTGAAGTGACAATGTTACCACTAGTGTCTGGCAGAGATTTGTAAATTTTATTGGTATTGTACAATACATTATGTGCACCTGATGTCATGAAGTGTCCATTCTTAGGTGTCTTCATAGACATTGAATTGCATTCTCGATGCTATTTTTTCAACACACTGGTGCTTTGCTCTCAGATAGTGAGCGGATGCATAAAATCGTTCACTGTGGAGTGAATGAGGAGTGAGAGCTGCCACGGAATTACAGTCGTTCAGTCCCAGCAACGACCTCCACAACTTCCGTGGTAGACAGGTTGGGATGATAGTTACTAATGAGATTAATTATCTGTGTGGCGAATGTGGACAATGATTTGTCTTATCGTTCCTTATTTACTTGATCTATGGACCTACAGAATCGTTTGAGAATATCAAGTTTTGCACACTGGCAGATGATGGTTTAAGTTATACGAGATCTTGTGGATATGAATGGGATTGTAGAAACATACATTTCTGGCACATATCTGAAGGAATTCTATTCTCGCTGTGTCAGTTTGTAAGTAACTTTTTCAATCTCGCAGTGCTGTTGACCCGAGAACACAGCAATTATGAGTAATTGACTGTCTTCCGCCAGGTTTAATGTACCGACACATTTTGTAGCAAGCCTTCCCTACATGTGCAAATGGGAGGGGTGAACCAACTTGGCAGTGGAGGGATGATGCAGGCATAATACATACATACACACGTGCTAGCTGCAAACACACACCACAGATGGTGTGGTGGTGTGATCTGTAGTCAACTAATTTGCATTGCTTAAAAAATGGTATGTTTCCTATTTGTTCTCAAAGCAGATTCCAAGGTGATTGTGGCACTAAAAGTCACTGTTACCAGCACCATTGAAACATGTAACTCGGTGCAAGACAAAAGGAATTATATAGGAATTTTACAAATTTACACAAGGTGGGGTTCCCACAGGGAAATTGTTGGGGAACAACAGATAATGCTGAGAAGGGAATTTTTTATGAGGTTGTTGCCAAACTGGGTTTAGAAAAAACTGCAATAATTTAAGTGCGAAAAAAAAAGGATGTAGAATGGTTTTAGTTGTGTCGAAATTAATTGCGAAACACATTTCCAGGTCGTTAAGGTTTTAACACCAGGCCTCTTGCCTCGGCAGACCCTAGCTCTTCGCTGAATAAAATTAAGCCTGACGATTTATATTATGTGCCTGTGCACCATTATGCATGATATCACCATGTGCTTCCGCATGTTATTCTCTCATGCACCTGTACATGTGATGCAACCATGCACTACTGCATGTGCATGAAGACCAGCCTGCTGTAGGAGAAGGTCATGTTCAATAATTTATGTTGGTATTTACAAGGGCATGTAGTTATTATGTGTTTTGTATTGATATACGACTTCGGGAGTGGCCATCAACAGCAGTATCTCGTCGATATTTCAGAACGCACCCACTTCGCCCATTAATTTGCAAGTTAGCTGAATATCCCACTTTGATCCAACCATGTGAGCGACACCAGGAAAATCGCCAGGGTTCGGATCCCGAACGACCAGTACGTGTGATTCAGTGCAACACTATACTGTCAGGGCATAGAACAAACGAAGGTATCACCAGGAATTGTAGCCCCTCTGATGAGTCATTTGTGTTACCTGGTCATAGTAAATGTTAGTGAGCCCCAAAGCAGACATTTTCCTCCAGTGAACACCTCAATCATCATGTACTTCGGCAAAGTAGTTATAATTACATAAAAATAATTGTGAAACGACTTCTGACTTGGTCATGAGCTTCACCCATGCCAACTAAATAAAATATGCTATGACTTCAGTTTGTTGACCAGAATTGGCATGTCCTATGCACCAAGTGGGGAGTCACGCAATAGAAGATGGCAATCAAATATCCATGTGCAAATCCCATGGAGCACAGAAATCAGAATCTCAAGACCCAACTGCATCCTGGGCCGAACAGCTGCCCAGCTCGTTCTTCACACTCTGCTGCCATACGAATGAGGCACCAGACATATCATCTACTGCCATTTCCAGGGATGTGAGTTGACACTTCTGGGAGAATACAACTGCCTGCCAGTAGAGAGNTCAGGGATGTGAGTTGACACTTCTGTGAGAATACAACTGCCTGCCAGTAGAGAGAGCGACCGAGCCCGACAGCAGCACTGCCCACCAGCAGCGGAGATGAGAAGAGTTCGAAACA
This sequence comes from Clitarchus hookeri, assembly GCA_002778355.1. NCBI lineage: Eukaryota > Metazoa > Arthropoda > Insecta > Phasmatodea > Phasmatidae > Clitarchus > Clitarchus hookeri. Next base: position 979,184 of record NQII01000016.1, read on the forward strand.
GTCCATGTAGACCAAGCTGCATATTTCACCAAATGGGCACACCTCACTATGTGGCCACCAAAGCAGCAAAGGCCACGATAAAAGTGTTTGTCAGAGAACACTTACTGTAACCAAAGTTTTGGGGATGCCAACTTACCTAATCAAGGCAACCGCCAGCATACCATACACATCCATAGGGATAACACCCAGCTACCTGTGCATCAGGAGACACAATGTAATCAAACCGACCATGAAAAATAACAACCACAAGATGGTCTGGCAACACTTGCAGCAGAATCATTCTTTGGCGACACAATGCAGGACTTGTTCTACCCCAAGATGGTCGGCATTCAGATGCCCTCAGGGATAGTGAGTGGGGAACAGGGCAATGCATCAGCAATCACAAAGAACGAACAATCACCATCACATGCTATAGCACCACTACATGCTTGCTTCACGACACCATGCATCGAGGCAACCTATGCCTAGAGGTTAACTCCTGAAGACCCAGCCACGCAATATACTGATGAGGAGACACCTAAGGGAAACATGTCCAGCAAGGCAGATCTCCCCTCAGCCATTACGGCGACAGTAAGCGTTTCGAGAAATTCACAGCAGGTACACTACTGGCGGCCAGACAGATGTCAGAGGAGAAAAATCACAATGATACCAACAACCCTCTTTCACAATGTCAGCCAAACTGATGCCCCTGTACCACCAGCAGCTGCTGCAATGAGTGTGGGAATGAGAATGAAATGCCTCCACACCACTCCAGGTAGCTTCATCCTGCTGCATGGACCCTGTGTATAGTCAGTAGGAAATATATATGTACCGCAGCACTTCCAAGTGTATTTGCACCTATTAACAATGCCCACTCGTAACTCACACCACTGCACCAATGGAACAGCCTCAGCAGGGTCAACTAGCTGCGATCTCGCAGTACCAAGCCATCGACTCCAGCATATTGTGCATGAGAGCATAGTTTCCCATCTGATGGTGGCGTAACACAAGAATCGTCTCCCCAGAAAAGGGCATTTTATGTGAGCCCAAGATCATGGAAACTCGCGACGGTTTGTTTCAACGTCACAAACAGCTGTAGCCCTGGCCGAGCACCGATATGACCAGAACACTGGAAGTGTCCATCAGCAGCCATGGAGAACAGGGCTCTCAACAGTGTTTGGGAAAGCACCCACTTCCCCCAACACTGCACGAGTCAGCTGAATAACCTGCTTTGATCCAACCACATGGGTGACACAATAACACCCCCATGGTATGGAACCTAGCCGACCAGTACGTGTGCTTCAATGCAACCCTGCCAATAGGACATAGCACAAATGAAGACATTTCCAAGCATAGTAGCACTACTGATCAGACTGCCTATGAAGAACCAGCACAATTTGTGTTACCTGAAAGTAATGCGTATTAGTGTGCCCTAAAAGCAATTTCTAAATCTTAACACATTTCTCCCCTAGAGGATACCTCAAGCACCCAGTGCTTCAGCAATGTAATTACAAATTATGTCAACATTATCACGTTACGACTTAGGACATGGCCTCTGGTTCCATCTGTGCCAACTTAATCAAATACAGCAATGAGATCAGACAGCAATGAGAACAGACAGCAATGAGATCATGTGTGAACGAACACCTTCTTAAATCAGTGTTTATGTCTTTGTTTAGGGTTTTTGAGTGTTTGTCATGTAAGTCATTTCAAATATACATTGTTTTCGTGGGAAGACAGTCAATTGCATTTTTGAACATTCTAAACTTAACCGCATAAAATAATGTCGTTTTTATTTTTATTATTTCATGCAATGAAGAGTTTGTGTACTTTCATTTAGGAAACATGTAAACTCAATCTTAGTTATGGGATTTAATCCCAACATAAAATTTTATATTCATAGTGATGGAAAATTTTGTTGTGTTTATTTAATGATGGTGGAGCTTCTCCCTCTCTGGTTTGAGCAGACAGGCAATATAATCATTGTCTGAAGTGGGTGTTTTCGAGAACAAGCCGCGCATTTGTTTGTGCCTCCTGGGCTCTACAAAGACTTCTTTGTAACAATAATAACAGACAATATATATTTTTCATTTGGGAACTGGAACATGTAACTTATTTCAATACATAAGCCTGGGAGAAGCACAATTTCTACTCCTGCAGATTCGTACGCCCAGGAGCTTGACTTCGCTAATATTCATTAAAGACCACTTTCTCGTTTTCCTGCATAAGCTACCGACTGAGTGAAGATGTCTGGTCCTCTTCAAAACGGGTATTATTGAATTTGTGCATAATGTAAAGAGTCTAATAACGTCCAAAAAACTGTGCAACCTCATGTGTTCCATTCTTGTGCATATGGTGATGCCTTAGAGTTCCACACTTAGTTCAGTCTCAATCTTTGCAATGTACACATCATAATGTGTGGACTGTAGAATTTTCCGGTGCCATAACTCAGTGGAGAGTTAATTATGTGCATAATTTGGTCGACCGCCCAGGGGACCCTGGATGCCTCCTGTCAGTTTGATGATGAATTTGTCACACACGTAATATTACATTAATTACACACATTGAACTTGGGGTGAGACTGTAGTCCATTTCGTACGCCTGAAATATATTAGAAAAATTGTGTGTGGTACTACAAGAGGTGTAGCCCCCTCTGTGCTCAAGAGGACAATGAAACAACACTCACTTCGTTTTGTAAAGCTGTTTACTCACGTACGTTATTACATGTTCAGGAAGTAGACATGTGAATACTAAAAGAAACACACAAGGCACTTCCGGCCTGCCGGTAACATTTGGGTGAAAATGACCTAATTCAGTGTGGTGTTATGAAGATACGTGGTAGCATTAAACTCTCTGGTGAAAGTGCAGGTGGTACTCCGGTTAATTAAGTTACTATTGTAATGAAGTGATATCAACCTAAATGATAATACCGAGGGGGCTCATGGAGCGCACGACCATGCTTCCGGTCTGGCTCGTGTGCTGAGGTGAACTGAACGAATGGTGTCAGCTTCCATCACGAGTGGCATGAACCGAAGTCAAACACCGAGTGGTAAAACATGACATCAGCACTATGTAATATTATTGCAATGGTGAAAAATTATATAAATTAAATTAAACACATTAGGGACACTCCCATTGATTAACAAATGTATATTAAAGTTGATGTTGTGGAGTAGATGGGGAGTGTCACCATACTAAATGAAATGTTACTAGGATGGAGGCCTTCATAGGCAGTCTCCCTTTATGAAAACAAAATTACCCTCTTATAAATATACAGTGAATACACTTTTATGCTTTATTGTGAAAAGCATCTGTATTACATTTCCTATAACGTGTTTGTATTTCACTGGCTACAGTGTTGCCAGGTGGCTGTCTCCTGAAGGGATGGTTGAGTCCACCTGGGCAAGGGGTGTGAGTTACCATGCTCGATGGCTCTTAATAAAATAAAAACCCCCCTCTGACTGTAGCTTTGAATGGGATGAAGATGTTTGATATGTATAGAAAAATGCTGCACACTATTGGTCGTCCGAAACATGCACAAAATACTGTGCCTCTGTGATGTCTTTCATCCACCTCTGCCTGCTTACACCACACCAAACCAAGTCATATTATGTTAGTAATGCAATAGTTACATTGGTTATAAGTAAAGATGCCATTATTGGTGCACACTGGTTAACCGAACAAAAGACAATTGTGGAACCTGCTGTTCGCTATATCCATTTTGGCCTTAAGGAACTGCGTACAGTTTCAAACCATGGCCGGCGACTCCCTGTCATAGCATATGCAGTTCTACAGTTCAGCTGACAGAGTTCAACATCCCACAAGATCATCGTGATGCTTTCCAATGACTCACCGACGAGCGACATGACATGTTTGCCATCCACGATGCATTCCAGTGGACCATGGTATCAGAGCACACAACCCCCTATATACACTCCACCTCCTAGTTGCATAATAAAATTAACCAAAATTATCAAACTACAAATACAGGACATAAGAATGACAGTGACATCGAACCAACAAACAGTGAGTTTAATCCAGCCCTTATGCTTGCACCACAGATGGACAGCACATGTAGGTTTGTGTGGATTTCTGGTCCATGAATCAAGTTACACATAGTGATTTGCCACTATTAATCAATGCCAGGAATGCCCTGAGTTCATTGGGATTTGCAAAGATTCTGTCAACACTCAACCTGAAAAGCAGGTACTGGCAAGTTCCTGTGTAACTTTAAGACCAAAACAAGGCTGTTTTCGCAGTCCCTGCAAGGAGATTTTTCGAGTTCTGTGCAATGCAGTTCGGCTTGTAGTGCGCACCGATCACATTCCAGGCATTGATTGTAGAAGTGTTGGACGACCTTATCGGGGAGTTTACCTTCACCTACCTCGGCGAAGAGGTAGTGTGGTAGGAGAGTTGGGAGGACCACTTGCATCACTTGCCATTAATGCTGGAGAGACTTGCTATCGATTGCATTATGTGTAACCAACAAAATGTCACCTCGGAAAAATCAGCACCAACTTCCTGGGACATGTAGTAGATGCAGAAATATACAAGACAAACTCTGAAATTCTGTGGCTGATCAATGAGTACTTGCCACCAAACATCTGTACCTCCAAAATCACATAAAGACTGGCTAGAAGCAGCCCAGTGACAGTGGAGTGTGTCTCGTCATTGATTAAGCAAGTTCCAAGTTCTGTCCTACCTAGCATCTGTACGATGTCAACGATGATCATTGAAAAATACAAAGCCCACCTCGAATACCAACATTTGACCCTATGTACCGACAATCGATGCTTGGTATGGTTGCACATCAGGAGCGAAGCTCGCAGATAACTGACATGTTGGGCGCTACTCCTACAAGCCTATGATTTTTTTGTGGAGTATATCCTGGACAGTGAAAGTCAACTGTTTAACAATGGACAACTCACAGGGCTTATTACTTACATCATTTGGAGCAAAATATATCATAAATGAAGGTCCTATTCCCAATATTTACCGAGTAATTCTAGAATCAGCATACCCACCTTACAGTGGAAAGGAGTTCACCACAGTTTCAGCATCAATGTGTGGTGTGGTGTCCTACATAATCAGCTTATTGGGACATTCATTCTCCCGTGACGCTTGTCTGGTGTGGTGTATCTGCAATTTTTACAAGAAGAACTGCCACTGTTACTTGAGGATATTCCGTTAGCAGTAAGATGTCATATGATCTTCCAGCATTATGGTGCACCTCCTCACTCCCACCATGCTGTGTTTGAACACTTAAAAGTGCATTTTCCTGATAAATGAATAGGACGAGGCGGTTTTCACACGTGGTCTCCATGATCGCCAGATATATCACCACAAGATTATTGCATATGGTGATGGATGAAGGATATTGTTTACCAAAGGACTGCATAAACATGTGATGAACTATTTGTGTGTATCATGCATGTACTACAGAAATCAAAGACAACTGTGTGCAGCTACGCAGAGCAACACATGCCGTTCATAAGCATGTGGCCAAGTATATGAAAGTAGACGGAAACTCTTTTGAACATATTTTATAAGATTTTTAGATGCAATTGTGATGCTCAACTGTAAACAATATGTCCTGATAATTCATCACTATATTTACTTCTGAAAGGGTTATTTTTTTATTCGTCATTTTTCAAATGTTTCTAATTACTCTGCAAATATTGGGAATAGGACCCACATTTATGTAACACTTTCGGCTACAAATGATGTAAGGAATATGCCCTGTGAAAGGCGGTAACTCCTCATGAATTAACCTGTATATACATACATAAACATATATATAGTAACCCTGTAATGAAATCCTTCTGTAAAAAAATATAATGAAATAAATTTATTTTGTGGAAAAAATTAACACTTATCCTCACTTATGAAAACTAAATTTGTCTGTCATTTCCAACTCTAACCCTGGCACCGAGTTTTCTGGAGGGGAGGCTGACAGAATTTTTAATATGAGAATTTATTTTATGCATTTTGTATTGTCATGCTGGGAAATATTCATTATGGGGCTCACTTTTCGCATATAATTAAGGCATACTGTAAAAATTAACCACAAAAGAATGTAAATGTACCTGTACAAAGCATTTGGCGAAAAGTCTTGTATCAGTATTGTAAGCAGTTCTGAAGACGAATGCGGGTACGAAAATCAACATCAGTTCCTTGGGATCCATAGTTGCGATTTGCAAAAAGTTATTTACTTCATCATAATTGTGGGAGAACCAGCCCAACACTCCTCCACCTGTCATTAGTAATATCGGGTATGGGATCGGAGTTCTGCGGACGAGGTCCCCGACTATGCTGCAGACACACATCACGAGCACTACATACAGCAAGCTCGTGGGCTTCGCATCTGTTAAAAAAAAAGTCAAAAGTAAAAAGAGCACAGTTACTTCGAAATATTTTATATTGATAGACCATACACACGAAAGTGTAAAAATACAAATAAAGGAAACCGAAGTTTATTTTTTACTTTCACCACTAAAGTATAAAATTATAAGTACTGGTAAAGTATAAACACAATGCAACATTTACTCAGCCACTAAAATATAAATATATGTGTAAAGTAAACAGAAATAAAACTTTTAGTTTGCAATTTATTATATTAACTATATAACTTATTACATTTTAAAATACTTATTAATGTGGTGCTAAATACAAGTTTAATGATAAAGGTTCTATTAAACATGATCTCACATGCAAGCTTCTGTAATTAGATTATAAGATTATTGATGATTAGAGTAGAATAACAATTACATAGTGATAAAAGTACAGACTTTAGTTTTTCAATGAAAATGCCACTTCCCTAGAGGAGAGGGGGAATCTATATAGGCGATACAGTATTCCAGATGATTAAATTTTGGAGTTTGATTGACCGAGACAGAGCATTGGATAGCTGGAATTAATTGGACTTGGGGCCACTCATCTAAGGTAGTGTATATGGCAATGAGACTCTTGACTGCTTTCTTGGTGTTTCTCTGCAATGTTGCCAACTTACAATCACGAAAGAAATCTATTATTTAAAATAGCTGAATATCGTAACTGAAAAAGCTGACGAGTCAAACCTCAGGATGAAAACAGATCGTTGAGCTGTAGTGCAGCAGCTTCTGTAGAGCACCCTGGCTGATGTCACGGACATCATGGGAATGGCCAACAGTGTAATAATCTCATAGGTGTGTGTGAAAGCACCTGCTTCTACAGACACCATGTGAGTCAACTGAAAGTCCCACTTCAATCCGATTTCATGGATATCAGGACAATCCTGTGCCTTGAACCCCACAGACCAGCAGATGTGCTCCTCTGCAACACTACACTGTCACGACATAGCATAAATGAAGGCATCGTAAGATAGTGCCACGTCCTTGATCAGGATGACGACATCGTGCTGTCAGAATTGTGCGACTGGGGCAGTTAGTGATGCGTTGACCCCGAAAGTAGAGTATACATTATGTCCAATTTGTTCCAGTGAGTGTAGAAGGCCAGAAGTGCTAAAGTAGACAATATTATATTATGTAAGAAAGCTGTGTAACAACTTTGGTGTTGGCTATATGCTTCGCCCGCCAACTTAACGATTAACACCGATGAAGTTATGTGACCTGGGTCAAAATTCTTGTAATTAATATTGCTTAATCATGTACATACTCAATGTAGTGTGTTTATTTTTAGCCGAAACGCACAGAGGAATTGAGAAAAATAGTGAAAATATGGTATGAGCTAAAAGCATGATCTAGCAAGAAATTCTCGGTGTCAGGTTTCATGTTGAGTTTAATCAAATATGTTTCATAAATACATTTGAGGTATTAGTGTAAATGTAATTAATTTCAGGGAGTTTTCCCACTGTACCTTGTTTGTATGTAAAGTGATAGTAAGAAAACATTGTTTTTTTTTCTATGATTGTGGCCCTTACTCTTGCGTCCTTTCAATAGGTAGGCGCCATCGTCGTCAGTGTGGATTGGATGTGAATGGGATGAGGCCATTCTACATAGCGCCTTCCAGGTTCAGCACAACCTTCTGATTTTTATAAGGAACAGCTGAATTTCATATTAAGTAACGGAACTTTAACATTTAATTAATTTACTAAACTAGAATAAGTGCCTTTCCTTGTTCTGCAGACTCAGTACTCCAGAAGTTTAGTTACTTATTTTGTTTGTTGTGAAATGTGCCCAAATGCTCCGTGTGTCGGGACTGCTTCATACAATTATAAATATCACATTTCAATCAGCAATTGTATATAATCAAAATATGTTATTTAATTTATAATTTTTAATTGATAAAAACAATTTTAACTGTGTAATAAATACAGATTTAAACGCTATACAAGAAAATTGAAAAACGCTCAGCTACTATGCGCAAAAGGAGACTAAAGTTTTACGGACATCGTCTCAGAATGAATTCTAATAGATTAACTAAACAAATTTTTGATTTCTTCCGTAACCGCAAAACGAAGCCTAATTGGTTCACAGAAATTGAAAAAGACCTAAGAGAATTAAAAATTACAGAAAAGTCATTACTTGATAGAACAGTACAGATAAAATTTAAATACGAAGGGATAAGGTTCCAAGAAAAATCTAAAATAAGGTAGAAACCCATCATCTCAGATGAGGAGAGAAGAAGAAGATCTGAAAGAATGAAGAAGTACTGGGTGCAAAGGAAGGAGCAACACTCAAAGAAATGACTGTTTCATCGTATCCCAAAGAGGGCGAAACGAATATAATAATAAAAAAAAGATTTTGAATTTGACATACACTATGCTTATAAAACCAATATGCCCACCAGCTCATATAAAAGGAATGGATTTGCATATAGGGTTTGTGATCATAACAGCTGAGCAGCTCCAGGTAACGTCAGAAATCCCGAGTCAAAAGCTTCCGAACTTATCCGAATCGAGCTGAAGACTCCCAGCAACATCCACAGCCATTAAAAATACATTGTCCTCGATTCAACTTAGCCACACTACAATTAATAAAAATGAATAATTTTTAAAATAAAATTACGCTATAAAATAAATCTACTATTAGAAGCCACATTAAAAATCATCAGGAAAATAAAGAAGAAATATGTTTTAGAACCTTAAGCTAAGTAATTTATAGATCCACTAAGTTTCATGAAGTATTAAATATAAGTATTCGATGATATTTCTAAAAAAATAACATAGTGTTAAGCACGAAATCGAAATATATGGGTCTGCTCCTGTTTTACTTATTACATTAAGAAATAATTAAGTAACAGGTACACTCATGGCGTAGTTCAAATTTTTATAAATCACATTTTAGATATATTTTATATATTATCGATGGGCGATTATTGAGGAAGTAAATAACTATGAACTAAGAATATTTTTAACTTTAAAATGATCTATTAACACAATATTTGCACACATCATATATATATATATATATATATATATATATATATATATATATGTGTGTAAATCAATAATTAAATTTTCATTTTTACACCTGTATATCATATTTGCTTATTATTATTTTTTACCACTAGCCTAATTGTTTTTAACAAACTATAATCTTTTTTTTTTAGTTATATTCTATGACCATGACTATACCGTCTGGTACCCACGATCGCTTTATATTAAAATTTTCATTACTTAAAATTTACTTTTAATACTATGTGCCCCAGAACTTAACATACACACAGAATTCAATTAATGTTCTAGAATCTACATAGTAATGTTTTGTATGTAATAAATATAAAAATATTTGGTCCTTCTCATTTCTTCTCTTTCTTCATCCTCTCTTGTACATACCTCCATATTACTTTGCAGAATATATGGATTTTTTTAGTTAAACTTGAAATTTCTATCTGTATAGTGACAAACAAGCATCAAGTTGGCTTTATCGTCATGTAGTGTTTGACTTTACAGATACACAATCACTCTTCACTGGTTTTTTTTTTTTTTTTTTTTTTTTTCCAAAAAAAAACAGAATGTTACATATAAGTTCTTTAAAGCCCTGTCTACAATTGCGCTATCCCAACTTGTGTTTTAAGATAAGGATATGTTGATTGGTGCACATGACCCTCATACTTCATATCCATTTCTAAGTCTCGCAAATTATGTACATTGAACCTGGCCAACAGATATTACACATTAAAGAATACAACCATTTCACTACATGACTAATTAAAAATGCATGTGGCTCACAAGTTATTCCATTGTTATGCCATCATGCCATGAAGGAGAGCAAATCTAACATTTGCCTGTGGGCCTCAAATCCTATTATGTTTTATTTCAATTTTCGTACTTGATTCCTGTATTAATTAAACCAATTACTCTACAGATGTTACAGACACTACACTGGTTCACTCAGTAGCGGGTCATGACCCATTCTCGTGTGAACGATGTCGGTTATGCATCAGGACACATGGCGTGAGTGTTCCTCCGAGTACTGCAATGTTGCAGTTGCTGCGGGCTGACAGCCTGGTTGTTTGGTGACAGTGTCTGTGTCAGACCATGCAATAGGTCTTAATGGGTTGAGTATGAACATATAAATAAACAGATATTTCACTTACTAGTGACATCGTTATCAAGTGCTGTTAGTTAATAAGAACAATGTGTTTTGACTCTAGCAGTGGGATGCTAAACCCTAAACTGGGGCACAATAAAATTCTTAGTAAACGTTTATGTAAATTCAATATTAAATAAAATGACCTTTTTAATTAATATAGTGCTGTCTTTTCATCAAGTAAGAGGATTTTTTATCTGTGCTTTCTTTTCAGGTGACAGAAACATTAACTTTAGTAGTGGTTGGTGTAATGCAAGCACACTGTTTCACGACGTTAACATTACCTAAGGGTCGAGGATAGTAATACGAACATCGTCCAGCGACTGTGTTAAGAAAAATCAGAATGTTACACAATATTCCTATTTCGAATAGAATGGATGCGAGCTCACTGGGTAAGCACGAAGTCACAGTTCTCAGGATCGTGGGCCGAACGACCACGTGGCTGTATCCCCTGACACACACAGTACAAATTGCAATAAACCTTATATATAGTCGATGTATTCAGGCTCCCAGTATGCCTTAATATTATCTTTTTGCCTTATAAACGAAAGATGCCTCCTTGAGGCGTCGATGCCTTCCTGGATAGGGCTAGGGCCCGGAATACAACACTAAAATGATAACTCGCAAGTTTCGGTTAACACAAGTAAATTGTATTGCCGAATAGTGTACACAGTTACATGTATACAATGTAAATTACAGCAGATCTGACTCACAAGGCCTACCAGCAGCCATTAGTATACAAAAAGGCCAAGAATGGTGCGAAAAATTATAATAGTAATTAAAACTCTGGGGTAGGTAAATTGAACTGATGGAGGGGTACTGCGAACCCAGGGAAGGCTGTTGATATTATTAAATAAAAGTTCCAGTAAATTACATTAATCTATTGCAGTTAAGTGTTCTGAACAAAGCTTGAAAGTCCCCTGTGACGTGACGCAAGTGCAGCACCTTAGACCTGTGGAATCAGACTACTGGAGATGGTGCGAGTGAGCATCGTCTTTGCCGAGAGATCGGTCCACTCTGCGAGCTAATTTAATGAACTGAACTCATTAACATAGAAATGGAAATATATATAACCATAAAACACCAAAATGTTCTGAGTGAGTTTTCCTAATCCTGTAGAGAGATAATAGTTCTTAATTAAGCACTAATTTAAATACTAAACATGATTATGTGGTGACTTGCAGAGAACATGGGAAATTTAGGTCTGTTTAGTTTTGGGGCACTCTACGACCAGAGTGGTCAGGTTGAAAGAAAGACTAATTTTTTCCCAGGTCACTAATAGGCTTGATTAGACACAGAATTACACCAGGATAATTATATAGAACACTTCAAATACCCTAGCCTTGCTACTCTACACCCTATTAAATTTGCACATGGTGTGCATTTATTCTGTGATTACTTCGCAATCCTCTAAGGGCGAATTTCACGAACATTTGCCCATAGGCGATAAATTCGTAGATTATTTACTACACATTCTAACACTTGATTCCTATCCTAATTGCTCAGATCTCTCTAGGGACACCACATGCTCTCGGTTAGAACACTCAGTATCGGGTCATGACCCGTTCCCAAGTGAACAATGCAGAAACGCATCGGGATGCACGGTGTGCGTATTCTACGGGCCGCACTGGTGAAGCGACTGTGGGCTGTGACATGATGACAGGCAGTGCAGAAGCGGTCCACGTCAAAGTGTATTTTCTCATACATTTTCATCTTTATTGGAGATATTTTTTTTTGGCAGGTGGTGGCAGCTACATTACCACCACCTCGCTAACCACTCTTCAGTATAGCAAGAGTGGGCATCAGGGTAGGATTGTATCACATGGCTCGGGGATGAAGCAACTTTTGTACACCGAACATGTAATATCCATATACTTATTTCGTACCAGATCATTTAACTTTCATTCGTGCACCTCCGAGTTCGCCACCCCTCTGGAGTAGACTCGAGCCCCTCTGGCATTATTTTATTTCAAATAATTTTGCTTAGCGTCTGCGAGATGCTTTTTTCTACCACAGTATAGGCCAGTGCGAGGCCTTGTTCCGCACGCCCTCTTCAGTGAATTGTACCATCTCGTTTTGCTTTCTACAATTCAACTCGTATTCTGAATCAAAGTGTTTGTGTGTGTGTGTACCTTTTTCCCACTCCATGGGTAACTTAGTGCAATGGACCCTCTTAATCTTCCACCACCTGTCAGACAGTGTTATTTTATGTTTGAAGTGTTATATGTTTGTGCATCGGGATGGTGTACTGGGGTACAGCAATACTCTAGTCCGGTAAGTGCATACGCTTAGTTGTCTCTCTAGCTTCGACTATGTTAGTCATCACATGCGATATACTAATACATGGAGCACAGGGTTCTTTAGCACGAGCGTTTTGACAGTGGCCCACCTCAAGAGTTTCCTTTACTGGTTAGTTGGCACCCTCCAGAAATTTAAATGTCATTTGTTGAACTCAATGATCACTCCAAACAATGTCTATACGGTTGGCAATATCCTGTTGCTGTTTTGCCCATGACTGCGGTTATGTAGCCTCGCCACATGCGTTAGTCTGAGATTGCATGTTGCTACGAGTGTGTAAATGTGTGCTGCTGGAAATATACAGTTTCTCCAAAAACACTTAATGTTACTGTTCTTCGACTAAGAACAGTAACAGGTGTCCCACTGGAAGAAATTTTATTACACTGCTCTCGATTTATTTTAAAACAGAAATTTTGTTTAGGGCAGGGCTTTTCAAGCAAATCAAGCATACACTGCAGTTAATATGAGAGTAGACTTTGGACTTGTCCAGGAAGCGACCTTCTCTGGCAAAACTTTCTTGGAAGTTGCTATAATTTTTTCAGTCAAAACATTCTGATTATAAGGATTCTAAAAATATGAATAGTCTTTTACCTCCAATTATTGTCGACCTGGTATTCAGGTTACTCCTTGTGCAGTATTGTTTGGTAAAAGAAACATCAGAATGGAAGAAGGCAACAGAACATATATTTTTGCAAGATCAAGTTATATGAAATCCTTAAGGCTTAATTCTGTAGTGCAGTATACCCTTACAGCCTAAATTATTTTTATGTTTTAATGCTGTGTTTATTGTTGTTTTTTGATTACTATAGGAATAACGACAACTTCATATGTTTTATCTCTCATTAAATCTTTAATCGAATCTATGGAATGTATCTAAATGCTTTAGCTGAGTTTCCCACCCTAGACCATGTCAAATAATATCAACACTGCTGGGCATTGAACATTCTCGGGACGTTGCTGTAACCATATTTGTTGTATGGGTAGTGGGGAGAGGGGCACTCACATTGCTCCTAACTTATTCTTACATCAGATGTGATGTAAAATGAAGCAGAGTAGCATGAAAAATAATGATAATTTAGTAATCTACAATTTAATGTCATTATGATCTTAATTAAATCGTCATTTATTGTCTAGATCATAAAGGTAGGTTCGTGATCCTTTACACATACTGTTCGGGTCTGTTTTCCATGAACTGTGCCTTCAGATTAGTACTATGGACACTGGGCAAGGGCGACTGGAGGTCAAGCCAGGGACCCGGGAGAAAGCCAGCGAGGGAGATATGCGAGAGGACGGTCACGCTGCTGTAGTGTCTTCTTGTATAATGTACTAATAAAATGTGTGAAACAGAAATCCAGCAGAGACAGTGTTACAATTTATTACTTGCATATAGAGTCTCCACAGATCTAACAAATACAATTACAGTATAGTAATATTTATATTAATTTTATGTAAGTAGGAAAATATTTCGAGGCTCAAGAAAATTATTATCAATAGATTATGTAATGCAAATGAGAATGAGTAAAATCTCAGCATGGTGAAACACAAGGCAAGAGCACACATTTACTTACATCTTTGAGGGATAGCACATCATATCACCTTGCGGCAAAGTCAGCATTGTCTGGAGCTTAATCCCTATACAGCACTGTGTGGCTTCATGTTTTCTGTCTATACGAGAGTACGATTATACCAGATAATATATTTTTTGGCCACATAGACTTTGAATTGTTAGTTTACTAGTTTCTTTGCAAGCTTATAAGTACTGTTTGCTTAACCATTATTCTGCGATTTAAAATTTGTTAGACAGATAACATAATAATGGTTTCATTGGTTGTGGAGCTATTTCAGACAGTGCCACTTGTAACTTCCTATACACTTTCGCTACAGATTCATATAAACTTTGGGATGGGTTGAAAGCCGACAAATGCATTTTGTGAGCAGTCATCCGTCATACTGTGACATGATTGAAAGTGTCGCGGCATCCCAGTGTAACACTTGTTAATTGTCATGAACATTTTTGTGCCATTCCGAGCCCCAGTGCCATATGATTTAGAATGATCATACCCCATGGCATATCTATATATTGTTATGCACATATTTTCAGGAGTTTCTTTGCCGATATAAATTAGTATTCTTGTCATGTTGCATCATGCTGTACTGTGTGACTTTATTTTGGTCACTCCGGTTTCTTCCGCTCTGGGAAGACGTTATGTGGTAATTTCACAATAATCCTATAAAAACTCAAACAGAAACTGCTATATATCCGGCATCCTTTTAGCTAGGAACAGGCACCCAAGTGTACAGCAGCCTGAGAAATAAGGTATTTGTCCTGTCACAGGGAACAAGTCACTATTCCAAGGACGAAAGTGACCTTGTATTTATGTAGGCTCCTCCCGCCATGCCACTTTGAAGTCTCTCATGCAGCTTGACGTGCGCCAGGTACGTCCCTTGTCGAAGGGAGACGGTTTGGGCGCTCGGTGTCCCTCGAGTTGTGAATGTGCGGGTGCCAGCTCAAGGTTGAGCAATGAGATAGGGTCGTGGTTTCTCACCCTAGGGACTCGGGGTAACACACCGTCAGATAGTAGTAAAATGCGAGCTGTATGGCCGCTGCGCACGCCTGGATTAATGAACGCACTTGTTTATATGCAAGATGATTATTTTATTCAACACTTTAAGCGAAACCAACACATGGTGACCGCATGGTCGTACAAACACACTAAATGGCTTAAGATTAATTAAGGCACGTGACTCTGCTTTCGCCTCGGTGCGATATAACATAAAAACACAAGTTATTTCGTGGATGATATGATGATGCGATTTCTGAGTGAGGTTGCAGCCTCAGAGGCTAGTACCGAGGTTCTTGTGAAACGAGAGACTTACCACGTCCGCCCGCATTGAAGTGATAAAGCCTACTAGGCTGAGAAATGCGCTGGCTCGCGCTGCCTAAGCGCGACCGACACCTGGCGGTGGAAAGATGAAACACAAATACGACTTAAAAATGCTAAATGAGATGTAAAAATTATATACCTTATATAAACATAATCAAACACAATTACCCTATACAATTTACATAGTAAAACACAATTACACTTGCACAAATACACAATAAATCAGGGTTATATTAATATTAAATATAAGTATTGCAGCAGCCACTGTGTTGCCAACTTGATAATGTCACATGTCCCTGGCTGGCTATGTATGTGATGACTGTCTTGACACACGATAAATATGGTATACATAAATACTGAATAAATACATATAACCCTAAATAACTGTACTGATGCGCTCCGATCAATAAATATTAATGATTAGATTGTTAAGCTCTGAATAATTACTGACACTGGTTAAATTAATGACATGGTGCACTATCACATATGGACAAATACACTTGATAGACACTGAATACACTATCACTCTTGCACACGTGCCCGCTGGTGTAGTGCATCTGGAGTTAAGGACACTACGGCGGCAGTCACAGTGGGCACCAAGGTACCAGTGAACACCTGATTCACGTCAAGCTACAGCATTGGGACAGTTCTAAGATACAATTGATTTTTTTTTATCTTCTGCTCTCCTACTATTGTGGATGCTGTCTGGGATCCCTCAGATTTGTATGGCTGTGTACTTTGAACATTAACTAGTGCCCCCTTTTAATATTTTCAATACCTATCGACTATTGTTATTTTCATTTGACTACCCACTAAATCACTACCCCAGTAGTGAAGGCGGTTTCCTCACTATCAGAGAAGTAGGCACATCTAATAACAAAATATTAAAGGAAATATGTATCGATAAATTCCAAATGTGCAATTCAAAATATCCACGTTTTATAAAGTTATTTGTCTGGATGTAATATCATAATGCATTTATTGAATTATAAATATTTTATACTTTTGTTGTTATGTAGAGCTGACAGCTCTATGGCTGGAGCAATATTAAGAAAAGGTACCATGAAAAAGATGTGTTACACCAAAGGACAACTGGCATAATAATTCTGGAGTTATCTGTCAATGCCATCCACAGAATGAAAGTGAGACTCCCATCAACCACTATCAGGAATGGAGCCAAAGCCCCCAGGCTAGAGGCAACAATTTTACCCATTACATAATAGAAGTACTCCATAGTTATTGCACATAACAGCGAAGGATTATACAGACCTACCTTCGAGGGTGATGATTGATGCAAAGCGAAGCCTTGTACATAGAAGTTATATTGGACAGGCCTTTAAATATTTAAAAATAACTGCCATGTTCTGGAATTTAAATAAAATTAATAATTTTTTTGATGAAGTCATAAATACCGACCTGAGTATGAAATATTCTGCAGTTGAGTACCGATATGAAATCAAAAAGATTTACTAAGATATCGGCTATGCTTCCTTTCACTAATATGCTTTCGTCGACACCTCACTCCCTTACCGCGCAACGACATTGCACACACTATGCACCACACATTGCACCACCTAAAAGGCATCAGAAATGAACCACGAACCTTGGCATGAACCATGCATCCAGGTGTGATCACATGACGATTTACACCTCCGCAGTAACCTACACCACCTAGCCGACACCGGGCCGACGAGAACACACAGCCTTGAGTAAATTAGTATGGGCCGGTAAGACTGGAATGCACCCACCTCGTCATGTACTACGTGACTCAGGTGGTAGTCTTGCTTTATTTACCTCAATAGGTAAATCTTAGGGGGAATAACAAGCGGCCCAACACAGTGTTCATCCGAAAGCCACAGCCATCAGGCAAGAATGTAGGCACAGCTAGCCCCGCGATGCATGGCGTACTCCCCAACTACGTGATTTCGCCCAGCCTTCTGGCCAGGAAATCAGTGCTACGTGACCCAAAGTGTATTTAAAAATTGGGGACTTAAATCCCGAAGCTTTTGCAACTATCATAAACATAGTAGCCATCCAATTTTATATGATTTCTTTATTTAAATGCAAATCGAGCATGGCTACCTACACACCTTTTCAGGGATGGACTCGTCCAGCTCACCTAATCTGGAACACTTTGACTCGCCCATCGGCGAAGCCTATTGTAAGGGGTATGGCCTGTTTAAAAATTGTTATTTTGTTCATTTCAATCATTCTTATTGTTGTTATTAATTGAATGTGTATTTGTTTATTTTCTTTCCAGCAGACTGCCTTCCATGGCTCCAGATTCTTAATTTCATTTCTCTAGTGCGATGACATGCCCCATGACATCACATTCTAAGACCTAATTAACTTTTAATTAAACACAGGGTTGTCACCATTGTGTATTTCATAACTTTATTCTATTATTTGTCACTTTATTTAGTCATAAGAGCGTTTATGTAATTTTTTCACTTAATTTTGTCGCTGGCTTCAGCCACCACTGCCAGAAGACGATGCCATTATGTTATTCTGACCTCAGCACTCGTGCCGGCTGGCAGCACTGAAGTTTCGCTCCACGCAAACCTCCTTGGCATCATCAACTTATGACTCAAATTAAATTATTTCCAATAGTAACATAATCAACTGGAAGATTCTACTTATTTTGTGCCAAGGTGACGACCGTCTGTCTTCCTGTATTCTCGAACAGTACTTAACACATAATGCATCATCATCGCGTAAGCATCCATGGCTTAGGTCTCTTTGCTCTGTACTGGTCACCGGGAGACCGAGTATCAAGTCCACATCTTTTCGGTATATAATAGTGTAAGGACAAGTAATCGTTGCTACATTTCAATTGAATTAGAAGATCGAAATTTACAATTTCTCAAATTTTTATTTCCTTGTTCCTCTTCTCACATAAAAGTAAACAATTCAGACTAGATTCTTGTTATCACGAATGAAATTCAAAACATATTTTCAAAATAATTCAATAATCATTATTCGTTCTTAATCCATAAAACTAGAGAAACATGTTGCCTCAATTATTTCCTTTTATTTATTTTACTTATTAGAAAAAAAATAGATTTGGTCTTTCACACGTTTACATCCATTACGGTGGTGTTATGATTGCAATTAGAACAATTATGTTCGATTTCACATCTGCCTTACTAATGTTGTTACCTGTCCTCTGATTGTCTATTGTCTGACCTCACCACATCTCTGCACCAATCCGTGATGGCGAGACGAGAGACAACCATGGTAATTTTATTTCGTGCTTTTGTGTAATAAACATTAAATACTTTTTACCTTCTAGGAAATAACGAAAATTCACAAACAAAATTATAATAGTGAATATAGTTTAGAAACAAATGAAATATACTTACAGATGATGTCTGTCAATAACCTACTAAATTAACCATAGTTTATAATGCATTCTGATTAATTCTTATAATAAAGCATAATTTAGAAATTACAGCATAAACAACTATTCCCTTAATCATATCTAATTTAAATATCTCTGACCAACGGTAAATATAACTCCTCAAAAACTACAATGTTACAACATCTTGAATATACCCCGAGCATTTTATTTGTTTTACTCCCATGGATACTTAGGCCGCTGCACCCTATTGCAGCAAACAAAAGCGTAAGTAAGGAGTACGAAGTGGCCTACAACCTCGCCAACATAAGAGTGAATACCACTAAGTATGGTACATTATTGGTAACTTCATCATCTTCACACAAGCATATAGCTAGAGGACTCCAAAGACCCACAGGACAAAGACCACACGACCCTCACAAACTCATGCTTACTGAGTTATTGTGCCTGGCAAATTCATCAGTTTTCAATTTAACCTGGTAAGCCAGATAAGGTGGGGGCCGATATCGGCCTCCCTGGAGCCCCCTACACATCAACCTACAGGACAACAGTGTGTTGTGTGTGTTGACCGGGGTTTGCCCTGCAGCCCTGTGCACTCTTCCTTGCAACATGTGGGATGTGTAACATATGCATGCTGACCCCCAGAGTCAGTGTAGTGATGTGTGTAGTTACAAGGAGTCGCTAATTAAATGCAGTGCATGAAGTTAGTTAAGTGTGTGCATTAAATCAAGTATGTAATTTAACAGCTGGGCATATGTAGGGCACAATAGAGTATGTTTCTCTGTGGAGTGGGGGATGTGTTACAATACATGCATGTGGCCACCATATGCTGACATCCACAGAAGACAGTGCTAATATTAACTGTAAGTCATTTAATAAAGGAACCTACCCAGGTGGCACGTGTCATTGACAATGTCTATGTCATGATGTCACTGCCCCTGCCAGTTGGTCTAAGCAAGGACAAGAGGTTGCATGTGTTTTGGGACCAGGACCATCAGCCATTGTGACCAGTCGTTTCACAGCAGTAATATAATAAATTCGTATGCGGAGTGTACCCAGGATGAGGAGAAATCACCGAAATGATGGGCTTTAACACGGGAGCGAACCCCCCAGCAGATCGAACCCAGATCGCCACTATGCCACCGCTGCCCCTTCACAGCATTAGTTCATGTTAAGATACCAGAACATGTTTTAATTAGTTATACTTCTCCAGGCATACCTAGACAGTTGAACTGCAACCCCACTGTTCTTAATTTACATCCAAGTATATGTCACCTGTGCAGGGCATAAGCTGCACACCCACTTGAATGGAAATGGTATTGTGTAATTTACTAACCAGATTATATAATGTACATGCAAGTAACCATTATTCTGTGTTACATACATAATTTCCACATGTCAAATTGTGTGCAAGTTTGTAGCCACTTCATGGCGAACTTTGGGAGATGGCCTAATTCCATAGCAGAGAGTTTTTTTTCTCGCTGTTATACCATTTTATTGCTGTGTTCCCACAAACACATCATGACAATCAGTATGCATCATGTCTTTATACATCATTTATGGGAGATGGCATAATATCCCCAATGTGTGTTTTCGGGGTTATCCCATATATATCTAGTTCCAATGAATGCAGTGGCATCTGATCAGCTGAACTAGATCAGCGTCTAACCACATTTCATGGCATGGTGTAGGGTTTTGTCCGGCTATCGACCAGGCCCTGAGAGCCTGTAGAGTCGCATGCTAATCCGAGAGCAATTATTTTAATTAGCTGGCATCCTTAACGAATACCATCATCATCAGTTCTGTACATACGGAGTACGCACGAGCTCAGCACACTGCCTGTAAAATCCAGGATAAGGGAATTATCAGCCTTGCAGCGAGACACCCAGCCCTGCAACCTACTATTGACATCAACAGTGTCAAGAAAATACATTTGCAAAGCTGGCTATTTGAAATAAAGTGGTGTTGTTTGGCACACTTCGGTCAATTTTCCACTTTATACTTGCAATAATCATCAACAATTTATCAAAAAATGAAATTTCTTACAGTAGAATGTATTACATACATCATTACCAATAAAGCACAGTCTCGGAAATCTTTTCTTGAATAATATCATGTTAAAAATTTATATTTGTAAGAGAAAATTAACATAAACCTTGTTCTAAGATTGTAAGTAAATAGGTAACATGGAACCGAAGATTTAGGATTTGATTTATTTAAAATAACGATTGTGGTGTACCAAGCATTATACCCCCTTTTTATTCTGTTCCGTTGTAATAAGTTTGTATTAGGTATACTTACATTGTGTGTCATAGCTGTAGTGTTTTGCAATGCGAATAAGCGATTCTTGTTTATCGTGTCTTGGCCTCAGTGGAGAACTAGGAGACATCCATCTCCTAGATGAATTCGAATCCTCTTGGTACACACATAGACTTCCTGAAATTACGAACACCAATGTGAACATAAGTATATGGTGTACCTGCATTATTTTGACTATCAACAAACCTACACATTTTGTCATGAAAACAACCAGCTGTCATGGTGATTTTAAACTGCAATATTTCTAAGTATAATAGCACTAGGAACTTAAAAATTAAATACTAAATTATATCGGACTCCTAGAAAACTTCAAAAAATTTAATTAGTATATATATATATATATATATGTGTGTATGGGTGTGTGTGTTTGTGTGTGTGCGTGTATTTGTATATTTTTNGCAATATTTCTAAGTATAATAGCACTAGGAACTTAAAAATTAAATACTAAATTATATCGGACTCCTAGAAAACTTCAAAAAATTTAATTAGTATATATATATATATGTGTGTATGGGTGTGTGTGTTTGTGTGTGTGCGTGTATTTGTATATTTTTATATATTAAGAAATGATTGCTTTTTTATTATCGTGAATAAATATTGTATAGCTATTTTAAACTAATACATGAAACAAAAGTTTCCAAAACTGAGTTTTGTTTACTGGTAAAGCCCGGCAGTCTAAAGGTCATTTCACAATATTAAACATTCTACTGAATGCAACTTATTGAATACAGAATGTGTTCACATGCACTTCAATGGGTTTAATTCAATATGAATTGAATTATTATGTTAACATATTGAAAGGGTTTTCACAATTGCAGCTGTATTCAATTAATATTAAAGTGTCAACTGGAACATTTTCGCAAATATTTCAGCTTAAAAAATTATAAATAAGTTCGGTAAATGTGTTTTTAAAACCTATAAAAACCATCCACTATGCGAAAAAAATTGTGAAAAACAAAACAATTTTTTTCCCCAAGGCGATTAGTTTACTTTGCTTGAAATAAAACGCAAATATTATTGTAGCTTAAATGTGAATAAATTAATGTATTAATACACTAAATTTTATATTTGAACCGTTTTAATAGTTCGGAGCTATAGTTGAAAAATTGAATTCTAGAAAATATAGAACATGTTCTGACACGTACTGCATCCCTCTAACCCTTAGGCCATTCGTCGTGCTATAATGGCGCAGCTACGACTTGCCCTCTACTAGGAACGAGTCGACCCGATCATGGTGACCAACCTCCCTGACTGTAACTTGGCGACATATGCCAGAAATCCACCCCATCTGCGCGACTTCCCAGGCACAAAAGGTGCAGGTGGCTCTGTCCCACTTCCATGTCTTCAAGAGACAGATTTTGACAGTGTGAGAGGTTGGGTAGACCAACGCCATCAAGAGTAATCCCCAGTAATATTACCGCCAGTGAAATTATTGTAGCTGGATCACAGTTCTTCCTGTGTTCCAGTAACTCTTGTATGCTCCCTTTATTCCATGTTTATATCTACGAGTGCGTGTTGTGTGTGCAGTAAGGAAGTGGAAAAGCGCCATTTCAATTTTATCAGTGTTAGAGTTTAGAGTTGGTAGCTTTGTTTTACACATAATCGAATGTGGCTGTCCATGCTCCTCCTGGGGGAGAGAATGGACTCGTCCAATACGATCCACCTATTTCACCCCTCAAATTTCGGACCTTAAGAATGCAGTTCATTTTCTCATAAAATAAACCTAGTGCCAAGTGTGTCTTCAAAATATCTAATCATTCAACGGTATATGAGAGATAGCATCGGCAATAATTGAAATTATGATGGTTGTATATTTTTTGTCAACATATTTAATTTTTTTGTGTAATTTAATTATACAAATTAATATCAAAGGTTCACTATGTTTTAATGTAAATTGCAAGCATGTTTTGTGTATTTTAAAAATCTATTTGAAGTGTATTTCTATTTTTTACATAACTTTGCGCACATTTAACTGGGGGTCAAGGTAAAACCCATCATGTTATTTCAGTTAGATTCGAGCAATCGTCGGGTGCAGTAGAGTGTCGCGCATTTCCGGGTATTAAACATTTTTGCACCAAGCATATTGTTTATCAATAGTAATTTCTCTTGACTATAACTTAATTTGTTTTATCGTTAACCCGGATAACAGGGCCATTCCCAACCCCACCAGCTCAAATCGCACTGGGGACTTAATTACTACTAATTTACATCGGCAATGTGTCTTTTTTAATTAATGTAGGTCGTTTACGCACCTGCGAAAATCGTGCACAGTTACCACAGTGCTTCAGATGCCCGTAGGCATACATGCTATACTGTGTTGGGCCTACGTACATCCTACTAAAAACATTGGTTTTGTTAGTCTTATTTTAGTGAAGTTCTGCCAGTGCCATATTCAAACCACCACAGACCGCCTAGAATTATATTATTAGTATTTTAAATTATTATATATGTTTCCCATATAAATGTATTAAATTTGTTGTTTAGTGTGCAACCACTCGGGGAACAACTCTAGCAACATCACAGCAAGACGTTTATGAAAACAGTCAGTAGCATTTATACATAATCAGATTTTAATTGCTTGATTAGAAAAATGCAATTGTTGTGCATAACTTGAGTGCTCAGGTATTATTAAGAGTACATGTTTATTTAAGTTTGTTATCTTCCCAATCTAAATTCATCTCATTCACATTTTCTTGTTGGGGGATTTTGATTTGACGTGCTGCATTGATGAGGCTTACACTACAGCTACATTGCTTGGTCAGATGGTTTCGGCGGATTTAGAAATTCGAATGCATTTAGCGGGTTTGGGGCAATCTTTTTTATCAGTCATCATTCAGCAATAGCTAATTAAAAATATACTGGGACATTTTAAATTTGTTAACTGATCCAGGCGTGCAGCTTGCTGGTTCAACTGCCACCCCCTTCAGTAATTAATTGCATTTAATTATCTGTAGCCTGTGAGACTTTTTCGCTGAAATTGGGCCATTGCAGGGTTTTAGCTGCAAGCATACTTCAGTGAAAATGTACTGTACCGCCATTAATAATTTATATTGAATTACATGCAAGAGGGTATGTTTGTGTCGAGAACAATATTTCTCCTGCTGGTATTGTGTTCATTTTGGTAAATATCTCACAGCTAACATTGGGAGACGGCCCGATTCGGTAGTAAGTTTTTTGGGGTATCCAATGTGGTTATCCTCCATATAATTCACTCGACTGCAACAACATCTAATAAGCCGAGATATATCAGCATCCAACTTCGTTTAATACCAGGTTGCGGGGATTCGCCTGGTCCAGGAAGAGTATGTACCATCTCATACTAATCATATAGCCACAATTTTTATTAATTGATACCCCTAATAGATTTTACCATTGTCAGTTATATACATATTGAACATGTATTACCTCAGCTAACACACCACTGGCAAAATCCCAAGTAAATGAATTAATGGTCTTCCAGAAATACAACGAGCCCTGCAACCTGCTGCCAATGTCAAGTTTCCATATTAAGTTAATAGGAACGACAAGCTAACACAGTTCAAACAATGTGGTCAAGGCCTCTCATGCCGACACATTACTTAGTCTGGCAGGGCTCTAGACGAGACTGAACCATGGTTCAACAACTATTGAAGGCCGACATATTGGTCGGTACAACATTACTCATCTTAAGCCTTAAAAAATACCGGAAAAACCAGATTGAATTTTTTTGGTTTATATGATTTATTTGGTGTGATGTCTGAAATGATTCTTTGAGAAGAATGTAAGCTGCTACCGATTGTAAGGAATTTCTGACGGAGTTACAGGGAAGAGATACTTGTTATTTTAGTCCGCAGCCCCAATGCACTTTTCTGTGTAAGTTTTGTGAAGTAGTAATATAGTAATTTATTGTGTTTGTTCCTCTGAAGCAATGAGATGCCAGATAATATTATTGTGTGGGAAGAATTTTTGTTCTACACACAGTTACATAACATCGCACGGAGCTGCACTAGTATGGAAGATAATTTACCTGTCTTCGCTGGTGAGCTCTTGTTTTATCTTCGGAGAATTTTTTTATGCCAATTCAAAGATATCATTGAGTGTCACATGAGACAAGTCATCAAGGTCAGAGTTTGGAAAACGTTAACATGAAAAGCTGAAGTTTGAAGGCAACATTTGTACGACCTACAATTTTTTTTAAATTAATAAACCGAAGATTTATTTTACATCGATCAAGGGCAAAAAAAAACGAACTATTATTTTTTCCAGAATTTATGAATTTCTGAAAATTCTACCTACAGTGATTTACCTCGTAAAAAGATAATATATTTGATTTATTGCATTATCAAGAAAAGAAGGAGCAAATATTTTATTTATTTGGATCCAGGGAAGATTTTTGGGGACATTGCATTTCCTTTTAATTATGAAATTTTCTCTTCAAGTTGTGATGTCGCACTATATAATGACCCGCATTATCTTGATTGATTTGCGCTATTGATTTTCACTATTGATTTTATTTGACTCTGATTGCATAGATATTTTTCACTGTGAATATTGCACACTATATATATATATATATGCTGTGCTTGGAGTGTAATTGTATATATTCATGTTAATGTTTGGTTTTTTTTAAGAGTAATTTGTGGTGTAATGGTTGCTTCATGAGAAGAAAATATCTTCGTAGAGCTTCGTTGTGTCTTTTAATTATTTAATGGTCGCCTAGGAATATGAGGGCTTTCCAAAGGGTCTCGCATTATATCATTATTTGTCGTTTATCTATTTACATGGAAAACATAAGCAAAACTATATTCACGACGTTGAAACAACATGAACATAAGGATACATTGCTGACACTAGTCACCATACATGTTTCATTTATTAATACACTCACTAATAATAGAATTTGAGTACCATAAAGTGAATAATAATTTTCAGAAAACAGTAGGGTGCCACTTCCATTTTTGTGATTTTTTTTTGTTGTTATTATTGTTAAAGTAATGCAAATATATTTTTGTATATGTTTTAATTAATTAAATTTTCTTTAAAATCCTGAGGCATTATGATGTAATTAATGTTTGAAATAAACTTTTGAAAATTATTTAAAGTAGCATCACGATCAAAGAAACTTATCTTCGTAATACCAAGTGACAGTAAATAAAAGCATAACACTAGGCACAAGGACCGTATCTAGTGCAGGATTAATAAAGATTTTTATATATTTAAAAAGCAATATAGCAAGTGAACCTTAATGTAATGATGTCAAGGCAAAGAAGCTATGCAGTGGTAAATACTCAATGACCGTTTGAACATAAAACTATGTCTTCGTATCTTGATGCGTTCCTGGTTATAAAACTCTACCANTAAATACTCAATGACCGTTTGAACATAAAACTATGTCTTCGTATCTTGATGCGTTCCTGGTTATAAAACTCTACCATAAGGGAAGTCCCACATGTGTAGAAAGTGCAGGATGGTCTTGCAATGCACCTATATCAGTTTCGTACCAGAGTTTTAAACTATGTTTGATGAGTGGTACTAGCAACCCGACAGAAGGTAGACATTTTTTGCGGGAAAGACTGCCGCTTCGTCACATGGCCGCTGCCTTGCTGGAGTAGCGCCGTGCAGCACCATTCGCCANTAAATACTCAATGACCGTTTGAACATAAAACTATGTCTTCGTATCTTGATGCGTTCCTGGTTATAAAACTCTACCGTAAGGGAAGTCCCACATGTGTAGAAAGTGCAGGATGGTCTTGCAATGCACCTATATCAGTTTCGTACCAGAGTTTTAAACTATGTTTGATGAGTGGTACTAGCAACCCGACAGAAGGTAGACATTTTTGCGGGAAAGACTGCCGCTTCGTCACATGGCCGCTGCCTTGCTGGAGTAGCGCCGTGCAGCACCATTCGCCANTTTTTGCGGGAAAGACTGCCGCTTCGTCACATGGCCGCTGCCTTGCTGGAGTAGCGCCGTGCAGCACCATTCGCCAGAGAGACGAGCAAATAGGCTCGTGACTTACAACAAGAAGGTCGCTGAGTTCCCAAGAAGAATTTCAGTGATTTTATTTTCAAACCAGGAACATGTTTGTCGCAAATAATAAGCTCAACAATCTGTTTGGAAATATGATTTAACGATTGAGTGAAAAAATTTTGCTTAATAACTTTTCTTTAATTATTGATTATTAATTATAATTCAAGGGTACATATCTTTTCTTTTTCAGGTATGGACACTTTTCTTACATTGGTAAGATTGTAATGCAAATTTTTTCTTCATTTTCCCTCTTTAAGGGTTTTTTGACATAGAAACATGTGGTCACGTCATGTTATACTTTCAAGTGAAATGTTTTTAGATTGCTGTAAAATAAATTATTTTTTTATATTGCATTTTCTGGCCAGGAGGAGTATAAAAATTTGTATATAAGATAGTGAGGGGCAAATCTTTATGTAGTAAGTATACTACAGAAGTAATAATAATAACATACTTTTTTTTATAGTAAATATTGACATTTATTCGGTTTTGGTTCTTATTTTCTTAATTTGTTTATATTTTCACATTTCATTCATAGCCCTGTACAAAGATTTTTTTATGTAATTTAACGTCATTTTAAATTATATTTATACACCAGCCATTTTTATTAAATATTATATGACCTTATTAAATTTTCACTTAAAACTAAAATAATAATTTTATGAAAAAAGGTTTTCCTAAATATGTTTTCATTATTTCTGGGCTGTAATTGATACTTTCTCAGTAGTTTTTTTTGTTTAATTATCTTGCTTTTATTTTTCATTTAGTATTTTTACCGGAAGTGATGTCATATTTTAGCTGCTGATAATGGGAATGCCCGAAATTGGTGCTCCCGGTGGGTTTTTCAAAAATGATGGAAACGATTTTTTTATGCATGTTATAAATCAAAACAATCACCAGCACCATAGTAAGATAGCACATTATTTTTAGCCTCAGAAGTGAGTCCGTAATTAGAAATGTTAGGCCAGGTTAAGAATAGTGACTACACTTTAGTAAA
Organism: Clitarchus hookeri; assembly: GCA_002778355.1. Lineage (NCBI taxonomy): Eukaryota > Metazoa > Arthropoda > Insecta > Phasmatodea > Phasmatidae > Clitarchus > Clitarchus hookeri. Next base: position 1,007,556 of record NQII01000016.1, read on the forward strand.
ATAAATCTTTTTAGTGCTCAAAAGAACTGGATTGTACGATGCGCCGCTTAGCACCAGGCACCATGAGCTCCAGCATGAAGTTCATCAGCCTGTGAGGTGACACCAATTTTAGTATAGGCCGGAGGGGCCTAGGGAACCTGTTGAATATAATTGTTGTGTAATTTCCAGAACGTTTACACATATTTAACTTGATTTCTAAACATTTGAAACATAATGAGTATTAATTTTTTTTCTGAATCGGGACTTAAACCTAGTGGTTCACATGTTGCCGACTGCAGCTTTCGCCTGAGCAAATTTTCAAAGGAACACAATGGAATAAAATGACATAATACAAGGTTGGGTTAAGGTTAAGGTCACATAATGTCATCCAAGGTCAAGGTCATGGTTGCTTGTTGTCATTGCTCCTGATGTTGTGAGTGAGGCAAATGGATTTTCTCAGAGTTTTCCCATTATTGTTTTATAAACAAAATATAGGTTTCCTCCCTTCATCCCTAGCATATATGCAGTCCGAAATAATGTACAAAGGTCAAGATCGTAAGACCTCGCAGTTCCTGCTATTGCGAGCAGGGGCACATGAGTTTTCTCAGTTTTAGAATGTTTTTTTCTTTATTCTTAAAAATAGCGACAGGGTGCGCTCACGCACTTGTTGATCTCCTCCTGGTAGTGGGAGCCAATGTAGTCCTCCTGGCAGTGGCAGCGGTGGCTGTTGCTGATGTCCTCACATGTATCGTTGTTGCACAGCTCCTCCTTGCTCATTGCAAGCGGAGGGCAAATGAGTTTTCTCAGAGTTTCCGTGTTTTTTTTCTTCATCCTTAAAAATATGTACGTTTTTATATAGTTTTTACCTTGCTTTGTATAACTGCATTCCTCTCATAAAGGGAAGTGCATGAGTAACTCGGCTTATCTGCCGCCCTGAAGCCTGACTCGACTCTCGACTATTATATGTACCATCCCTTCGACTCGTTGAAACCTGCACAGTGCCTACACCGTCGGTCGACCACCTAACTTCCTTTCAGATTCACGAGACGGTAGTTGATCACACAATGTCGTCCAGGATGGTGTGTTCCGCCGCTAGTGATGTGGGTTGTGAGTGTGGGCTGTAATCTAAATTTGCTTGTTTCATTTCGATCGGTTCGCAAGGAAATAGTTTTATATTCTGCTGTACTAGTCATGGCTGCCTAGTCTTTATTAGTATAATCTAATGCGATGTACAACGCTCGATGTATGTTCTATACGCACTGGTTGGTAAGTGCTTATAAGTAGTTATATTTAAAGTTTTTTTTNTGTACAACGCTCGATGTATGTTCTATACGCACTGGTTGGTAAGTGCTTATAAGTAGTTATATTTAAAGTTTTTTTTTATATCTGTTTGCATCGGCATGTAGCAGTGTCGCCCTTGTCGCTCCCCCGGCTTCTTTTCTCTGTTATAGTATTTTATTTTAGTCTAATGTGATGTATGTTGCTCGATGATAGTACAGTTTGTGTTGGTTGGTTGTGGAATNGTACAACGCTCGATGTATGTTCTATACGCACTGGTTGGTAAGTGCTTATAAGTAGTTATATTTAAAGTTTTTTTTATATCTGTTTGCATCGGCATGTAGCAGTGTCGCCCTTGTCGCTCCCCCGGCTTCTTTTCTCTGGTATAGTATTTTATTTTAGTCTAATGTGATGTATGTTGCTCGATGATAGTACAGTTTGTGTTGGTTGGTTGTGGAATTCGTGTGCGTCTGTACTATAGCGTAGCTCTTTCGGAGGGTGTATATGGGGAAAATTGTTGACTATTCTTCCATACTTACCAAGACTTCCATGTAGTTTTCAGACCTATGGTCTTGTCTAGCAGCGAGTGATGCGAAGTACAGTGCTCGTCGCTTGTGCAATGCATGTTGGTTGGTATGTCTGATGACATCAGTGCTTCGCGACGGTAATTTTTTTTATTTGGTCTAACATAATTTACAGCTTTCGTTGCTCGCGCAATATGCATCGGTTAGGTGTTTATAACTATATTTTTTGCATTTTTTTTTTTTTTTACATATAATCATTAATATGTAGCAGTTTCGTAGTCTCTTGCATGCATGATGTTTAGTGGCAAGCAAAGTACCATAGCCTTTACATGTCGTGTAATGCATCTTCAAATTAAATCCACTGGTAAATAGGGTACTGCAATTTAAATATTGTAAATTTTTTTTTGAGGTTGTTCTGTGTGAGCATATGCTCTTTTTCCTGTTGATGGGCATTCTAGCTGTTTACTGAAGTTCTCTTCGCAATAGCAACTCTGATATTGTTATTACAAGCGGTGGAACTATGAGGTTTTGTTTTTTTTATAGTAGAGGTTCAATACAGCATCATGCTTGCAGCATACTTGTGTCTATGTTGAGCTTTTATTATTTATTACTATGTGACATAATTTTTTTTAANAGCATCATGCTTGCAGCATACTTGTGTCTATGTTGAGCTTTTATTATTTATTACTATGTGACATAATTTTTTTTAATATATCGGTTGGTTTTATATGTTGCACGAAGTTACCCCAACCATCGTGTTTAGCCGAAGCTGTTTATTGCGATANAATATATCGGTTGGTTTTATATGTTGCACGAAGTTACCCCAACCATCGTGTTTAGCCGAAGCTGTTTATTGCGATATTTAACTTCCGCAAACGAACCACGCTCCTTTAGTTTCCCCGTGCTATCGGAAAAGTCGATCTGCAGCCCTTATTGCCGGTTGCATGGTTTTTTGAGCTACTTGCACAGAGTACTGCATGCATAGGTGAGTGTTCTGGATGCTGAACATCGGAATTCGGTTATGTGTGTCGACACGATTGCCCCTAGCGACCGCCATCGGTAACACAAACAATGTTGGCATCCCCTCTGACGTGCGACAGAGGAAACGAAGATGACTGAATACCACAGCGACCCTAGCAGATGATGGTAGCGCACTCTAGCATTCTACTGGAGAAACGAAGTTGGCAAGAGCATCTATGTATTGCTCAAATAGTCAGCGATAGGGAACTGAGTTCGAGATGTGACACTATACAAAAAAAAAATATATTTTTCAGATTTATACAGAATGTGGTAATTTTTTTTTCTAGTGATGGAGTTGAATATAAAATTAGCGTAGGTTAAGATAAATTAATAACACAGAAATTATTTATACTATTTACATTTATTTGCAGACTTGATATAGTAAAAATATATAATAATATTTGATTCCTGCTCAACATAATCTTCATTCAAGCTAAACATTTATGGTGGCTGTTTAGGCAGAAAAATTCCTCCTGTGAGCATTCAAGCTACACTTATTCGCATATACCACACAGCAGTTATGGCATGGTTAGGTCTTGTAGACGATTGCAAATGAACAATTACTATCTTCATGACATTTGGCACTGCTACGGTTACTGAATATCTTGCCCCAATAAATGCTAATGCTTCCCGATGAATGACAAACATTGCCTTTGCACTTCTTATGTTTATTCAGATTACCACTGCGGGTAAACACAGCATCGTAGTTATTACAGTGGAATGCCTTGTATGCTGGGCTAAACATGCAATGACAACTTTCATGTCGGCGTGCAATACCATTTGTACTAAAAGTATTTCAACAATAGTAACAATGATGTCGTAATGCTTGTAGCGACACTTCAGGGATCCTTGCTGTTAACAATGACGATGATGATGTTACAGATGGTAAGTCTTCAACCATTGATTCCGTCTTCATATTGTAGCAGAATACACGAGCGTAGTAGATGTATGCAGTCTTAACTGTCTGCTTTCTACCACCATGCTCGCCAACGAAATGACGTCCGTTTTTACATGATGCTCTCTTGTATACTGTTTACACTACATACTAATTTGCATTGTAAGTCTCAGGTTGCTTCAGTAGAAGACTGCTGGCTGTGTGGTACAAACATCATCATGGTTGCTGAACTGAAATATGTTACCTTATCAGGTCGATCGTGGTCTAGCCTGCGGAGTTGTTAATTTGACTTCTCAACTTCTTTGCACTCGTTCATCTTTCAGTGTTGGAGATGCCTTGTTTTTCTTTTGCTGCTACTGCCGCTCCCATTGTGTCTTACACCAGCTCCTGAGATGTGTTGTGTCTGTAATNCCTTGTTTTTCTTTTGCTGCTACTGCCGCTCCCATTGTGTCTTACACCAGCTCCTGAGATGTGTTGTGTCTGTAATGGTAGCACTACCTTGAAAACACCCTAGGAATGGGATACATTCAAGAATCTCTTCGTCCTTTTGCAGATAGACAGGTAGGTGTTTGTAGACGAATTTCATTTCATCTTGGTGACATATGCGAGAAGAAATTCTTTAGGCGGGTATGCAAGCTCGGTATCTTTGCCGAGTGATGAAAGTGATTTAATCTTTCAGTTTTTTGTGATAGCTGTTAAATTTTTTGTCTACTAGAAAAAAATCCTATAATTTTCACAGTCTTCTCGTCGAGAGAATGATGCTCTGAGTGAAATGTGGTGGTACGAACGGTTTTTTTTTATAGTCCTAAAAGCGAGTAGGATGCGCAGAAGCGACATACTCTACCAACACAAGGTTTATTCGAAGCATTATTTTAAATATACATGCTAATATTTACAGCTTTATGTATTTAAACGAAATAAATTGTTACCTTGTACTATATAACTGAATTCTAAAGGGACATGTANCTCTCGTAAAGGGACATGTATGTGTAATATGTGATTGGGATGATTGGTAAGTGCTTATAACTATTTTCCTTTTCATTTTATTTTTATATCAGTTTGCATAAATGTATAGCCGTGTTGACCTCATCGTCCGTGCACTTCACAACTGAAATTTCTTCTTCTAATGTAATATACTGTGCGCGATGCTCACGCAATAAGCATTTGTTAGTAAATGTGTATAACTATTTGCTTTTATAATAATTTTTTTTATCTGTTTGTCACAGCGCATAACAGTGCGGTCTCCCTTGCGCGACTAATGGTTTACATGTGCGTTGTTTTGTATTTGCTTACAGTTCTGGTAATATAGATTATATTTATTCATATAAGTACATGTATAAATATTTATGTATATATATAGAATTTAAAACGTGATGAATTGTTAGTTTGTACTGTATAACTGAGTTATTCTCGTAAAGGGAAGTGCATGTGTGACTCGGCTGGTCAGCCACCCTGGAGGCTGATGCGACTCTATCTCGGCTAGTGTTCTGTGAAATCCGTTCGCTTGTCAAGACCTGCATGTTGTCCGCGCTGGTCGTGGGACACCTGGGATGCCTTACACATTCTCACGATGTTAGTTGATCGCATGAAGTCGGCCGGGTCGGTTGTGTTCTGCTGCTAGTGATGTGAGTGTTGGTTTTACACTGAATGCGATGGCATCGTTTAAGTCGGTTCGTAAAAAAGTCGTTTTCTATTCNGTGATGTGAGTGTTGGTTTTACACTGAATGCGATGGCATCGTTTAAGTCGGTTCGTAAAAAAGTCGTTTTCTATTCTGTTGTACTGGCCAGGATGGTCCGGTGTTGCTTTTATAAGGATGATGTGTTGTCTCCAGCACCATAAGGGTAAATGAGTTATTTCCTATAAAATTTCAATAGTATATGTAAGTAGTGTGTTTTTTCAAAAGTGGTGTAATTACAGTACTTGTAAGTGCAGAGTTGCTTACTTGGTTGGTAATGTATACCATGCATGGAAAGACAGGATGGTAATTGTGTCTTGTGCTTCCATTGAGTTCACATTGATAGCTACAATATACATTCGCAGCTTCCGGGTCTTCTGTGTATGAAACAGCTAGGAGGGTGACATGCTTTAACAATCGTAGCCGAGATGGGCCCGGTGGTGTCGTCATGCAACATTGGCTAGCACCCTCCACGTCACACATTACTGGCTCACATCATCCTCGCTATTCGACTGGAGAGGCCACGCACCGAGAGTGACGCTTCTCGTCGATTTTAATGGCTCCAGTCACCCNTGTCTTGTGCTTCCATTGAGTTCACATTGATAGCTACAATATACATTCGCAGCTTCCGGGTCTTCTGTGTATGAAACAGCTAGGAGGGTGACATGCTTTAACAATCGTAGCCGAGATGGGCCCGGTGGTGTCGTCATGCAACATTGGCTAGCACCCTCCACGTCACACATTACTGGCTCACACCATCCTCGCTATTCGACTGGAGAGGCCACGCACCGAGAGTGACGCTTCTCGTCGATTTTAATGGCTCCAGTCACCCNCATCCTCGCTATTCGACTGGAGAGGCCACGCACCGAGAGTGACGCTTCTCGTCGATTTTAATGGCTCCAGTCACCCTCGAAGTACATGTGTGTATGTGTATATATAGTATTTAAAACGAGATAAATTGATACCTTGTACTATACAACAGAATTCCTCTTGTAAAGGGAAGTGCACGTGTTTTACCTAGCCGGTCTGCTACCCTGGAGCCTGATGCAACTCTCTCGGCTATTGTTATGCCCCCTCCCTTCAACGAGCTCCAGACGATCTCGTGAGGTTGCCTGACAGATCTCCATGCTGTTAGTTGATCGCATACCATCGATCGGGTCGGACATGTTCTGCTGCTAGTGTCGGTTGTACTCCAAACTTGTTTGTTTCGTAACGAAATCGTTTGCTATCCTGTTGTACTGACCGGGAGGGCCTGATCTTTTCTAGCAGCATATAAAATATTGTACAGCACNAAATCGTTTGCTATCCTGTTGTACTGACCGGGAGGGCCTGATCTTTTCTAGCAGCATATAAAATATTGTACAGCACCCTATGACCGTGTTATGTGTGATTGCGCTGGTTGGTAAGTGCTCATAACAATTTTTCATTTACATATTATTTTTATATCGGTTTTCATTTGTGTGTAGCAGTTTTGTCTTCTTATCATTTCCACACTTCACAANATTTACATATTATTTTTATATCGGTTTTCATTTGTGTGTAGCAGTTTTGTCTTCTTATCATTTCCACACTTCACAATAGTAATTTTTTTTTCTCCTAAAATAATGAACCACGCTTGATGCTCGTGCAATGTATGTAAGTTGTTTAATGCCTATAACCATTTGCTTTTATATCTGTTTGCATCAGCAGGTAGCAGTGATATCTCTCTTGTGTGGCTTATGGTTTAAATGAATATCGTTTTGTGTGCAACAAAGGAGCATGGTCTTTAAAATGCATAATATGTATCATACTTGATGCATTGTAGACATATTTGTGGTTGACCCTTGTGATCAATAGTTTTTTATCATGTTGATGAGACAGCAACACTGATATCGTTATTATGAGCTGTGCCTCCATCGGGATGTTATATATATAANTTTATCATGTTGATGAGACAGCAACACTGATATCGTTATTATGAGCTGTGCCTCCATCGGGATGTTATATATATAATAACTCGTTATGGTATCATGCTCATGATGTACAAGTGTATATGCTAGTCCTCTGTTGGTTATTACATGACTGATTTTTATGTACGGGGCAATTTCATGTTTTATACTTGGTTTTTCAACCTTCGCATTAAGGTGACAATGTTTTTTTCATATGTATGCCGAGAACTGCATGCAAATAAACTTATTGCAAAACCAATATTCAAATGCAAAACTACACTNTTTTTTCATATGTATGCCGAGAACTGCATGCAAATAAACTTATTGCAAAACCAATATTCAAATGCAAAACTACACTGGAGAGCCAAAAAAACTGGTATAGGCGTGGGTATGTAAATAACAGAGATATGGAGCCAATAAGAGTAACATGATGCAGTCGGCAGCACCTACATATGACAACAAGCGTCTGGCAAAGTTGCTAGATCGGTTACTGCTGCTACAATGNTGATGCAGTCGGCAGCACCTACATATGACAACAAGCGTCTGGCAAAGTTGCTAGATCGGTTACTGCTGCTACAATAGCAGGTTATAAAGATTTAAGTGAGTTTGAACGTGATGTTATAGTCAGCACATGGGATATGGGACATAGTATCTCCGAGGTATCGATAAAATGTGGATTTTCGCGTACAACCATTTCACGAGTGTACCATGAATNATGGGACATAGTATCTCCGAGGTATCGATAAAATGTGGATTTTCGCGTACAACCATTTCACGAGTGTACCATGAATATCGGGAATCCGGTAAAACATCAAATTTTTGACATCGCTGTGGCTAGTAAAAGATCGTGAACGAACGGGACAAACGACGACTGACAAGAATCATTACACAAGACAGACATGCTACCATTTCTCAAATTGGCGCAGATTTCAATGCTGGGGCATCAACAAGTGCCAGCATGCAAACTATTCAACGGACCATCATNTCAAATTGGCGCAGATTTCAATGCTGGGGCATCAACAAGTGCCAGCATGCAAACTATTCAACGGACCATCATTGACATGGGCTTTCGGAGCCGAAGGCCGACTCGCGTACCGCTGTTGACTGCACGACACAAAGTTTTACACCTCACCTGGGCCCACCAACACCACAGTGGACTGTTGATGACTGGAAACATGTTGCCTGGTCTGACGAGCCTCGTTTCCAATTATATGGACATGTACGAGTATGGAGACATCCTCATGAATCCATGGACCCTACATGTCAACAGCGGACTGTTCAAGCCGGTGGAGGCTCTGTCATGGTATGGGGTGTGTGCAGTTGTCGTTAAATGGGATCCCTGATAGATCTAGATACGACTCTAACAGGTGACAGATACGTAAGCATCATGTCCGATAACCTGCACCCCTTCATGTCCATTGTGCATTCCGACGGACGTGGACAATTCCAGCAGGACAATGCGACACCCCACATGTCGAGAGTTTCTACCGAGTGGCTCCAGCAACACTCTTCGGACTTTAGACACTTCCATTATCCACCTAAACCACCAGATATGAACATTATTAAGCATAGCTAGGATGCCTTGCAACATGCTGTTCAGAAGAGATCTCCACCGCCTCGCAATCCTATGGATTTGTNATTAAGCATAGCTAGGATGCCTTGCAACATGCTGTTCAGAAGAGATCTCCACCGCCTCGCAATCCTATGGATTTGGGGACTTCCCTGCAGGATTCATGGTGTGAAATGCCTCCTGCATACCTTCAGATATTAGTCGAGTCCGTGCCATGTTGTCTTGCGGCACTTCTGCATGATCGCGGGTGCCCTACATGATATTAGGCAGGTGAACCAGTTTTTTTTGGCTCTTCAGTGTATATACAAAGAAATGCTATCGTTAGAATAATAAGATCACGAAAATATTATATTTGATAAGTCCACCTACGCTCGCTTTGCCGTACTTGACCTGTCAAAGACGCTCATGTACTGCTTCCACTACGATTAAATGAGGGTATGGCATTGNATTAAGCATAGCTAGGATGCCTTGCAACATGCTGTTCAGAAGAGATCTCCACCGCCTCGCAATCCTATGGATTTGTGGACTTCCCTGCAGGATTCATGGTGTGAAATGCCTCCTGCATACCTTCAGATATTAGTCGAGTCCGTGCCATGTTGTCTTGCGGCACTTCTGCATGATCGCGGGTGCCCTACATGATATTAGGCAGGTGAACCAGTTTTTTTGGCTCTTCAGTGTATATACAAAGAAATGCTATCGTTAGAATAATAAGATCAAGAAAATATTATATTTGATAAGTCCACCTACTCTCGCTTTGCCGTACTTGACCTGTCAAAGACGCTCATGTACTGCTTCCACTACGATTAAATGAGGGTATGGCATTGGAGTAACGTCAACCTAATATACACTGAGGTGACATAAGTCATGGGATACCTCCTACTATCGTGTCGGACCTCTTTTTGCCCGGCGAAGTTTCTACAACTCGACGTGGCATGGACTCAACAAGTCGTTGGAAGTCCCCGGCAGAAATATTGAGCCATGCTGTTCCTATGGATGTCCATAATTTCGAAAGTGTTGCCGGTGCAGGAGTTTGTGCACGAACTGACTTCTCGATTATGTCCCATAAATGTTCGATGGGATTCATGTCGGGCGATCTTGGTGGCCAAATCATTCGCTGGAATTGTCCAGAATGTTCTTCAAACCAATCGCGAACAGTTGTGGCCCGGTGACATGGCGCATTGTCATCTATAAAAATTCCATCGTTGTTTGCATACTTGAAGTCCATGAATGGCTGCAAGTGGTCTCCAAGTAGCTGAACATAACCCTTTCCAGTCAATGATTGGTTCAGATGGACCAGAGGACCAAGTCCATTCCCTGTAAAATCAGCCCACTCTGTTATGGAACCACCACAAGCTTGCACAGTTCCTTGTTGACAACTTGGGTCCATGGATTCGTGGGGTCTGCGCCACACTCGAACCCTACCATCAGTCTGTTGCAATTGGTGAACAATGGTTTCTGTTTGTCGCCAGAAGTACTGTTCTAGGCATTCCCGATCTCTTTTCTATTAGCGTGTTTAATGCCTTCGGCGAGTCGCCTTGCTTTTGTTGTTTCCCGAAATGGGCATTGGAAGTGATTCGGTTTTGCTACTGGACGTACGCACTTCAGTAATTAAGTTTGTATTTTTCCATTGCAAATGCACCAAATAAATTTGTGAGCACCCAATGCCTGTTCGGCCACGTGACTAGGCACGGTTTTCATGGTGACTGGTATTGTTGATGCCACAGCTGCCATGTCTCCAGACATGGGCTGGTAGGGGGGTATAGTGTGTCCCTTGACCTCCTAGAGGGGGGTGCGGTGGGCGCTACAGTCGTACCACCTGGCGGTGCGTTACTACGGTCCCAGGCACAGCAATATGGTTGGGGATGGTGATCGCTGGTTGTCCTGCCCAGCAATGGCGGCGCTGAAGAATGCCTGCTTTGATGGGTGTATTAAAATTGTGGTTTGCCACTAACTGAATTTTCAATTTTTGGCCCTAAAATTTGCTTTAATCAAAATTTGCAGCTGAGGTCTGCCGAGCACACTTTTCCCATTTTGTCGGTTATTTTCTGTGGTGAATACTGACTGTATATATTTCGTTAACATGTTTCATTTTGATATAAATACTGCTAGCAAATCTTGCATGCTTTGTGAAATTATGATATTATCACTTGACACAATTTAAATGTGAATTTTGGTGCTTACTGCTTCCAACGAATTTCCTCGTTACGCAAATGTAAATATCACTCTTATAAAGCCGTTAGAACCTTTTTTAAAATTTACTTGTAGTGCCGAGCACGAACAAAATTAAAAACACTGATGATACGACTTTGGCTTATTATAGTTTTACGAGTTTCGGTAAACAGACATGGTGCACTGCAAAGTTGAGTTTGCCCACATTTTTGTTTATGTGGTATGATAAACACAAGTACATATTACAAGTGTCTGAAAAGTTTCATATTTTATGCATCCCGTAAAATATAAATAATGCACACGTGATTTGACATTGGAATTGCCGCGTGGGTTGTTTGTTAACACAATCACGTTAATGCAGCATGTTGTTATTGATCTGTGTTCTAGCGCGTGTTGCGCGACATTCATAAAGACACTTAGATGTCTTTTTAGAGTTGGGAATGATACAGTTATACTACACAATGCCCTAAAATGTAGTTTGTTTTTACTTGTGTGAAAACGACTTGCCGTGGAAATGTGGTTTTTCATGTCGTTTCTAAAATGGCCAATATACTTTCGAGTGCCCTCCTCTGAGCAAGAGAGGCCTATATCACACTGAACAAGCCACATGGTGCGTGGGTGCAGGAACATTCACTTTGGTTTGACGGTAATTATGAATTTTGACATTGTCATTTCGCTGCACTTTTACTCACGGTTTGTTCTTCCTTCTTCTCTTAGTTGGGAATGCCATCTTTGATGTAGGATAAGGATGGCTTGGTGAAACATTGCCCTAATTGGGAAAGCCATCTTTGACGTAGGAAAAGTATGACTTGTTGAAATGTTGCCCCCTAGTTAAGAAAGTCAACTTTGACATGGTCGATGTGACCCAGGGCTGGTGGAGTGTAGAATTCCCCAGCATTTATCTCAGCAGAGAGATAGTGATGTGGGTCATTCGGTCGACGGCCCAGGGGGCACTGGCTGCCTCCGTCAGTTTGAAGATTAATTGGTTACATACTTAATATTACACTACTTAGGAATGTTGACCTTATGACGAGACTGTAGGCCATCTCATACACTTAAAATATATTAGAAAATTTTTGGGTGATACTACAATAGGTGTAGTGCCCTATGTGTCCCTGAGGAAAATGAATCAATACTCACTGAATTTTGAAAAACTGTTTACTCACATACTTTATTACATGTTCAAGAAGTGTACAAGTGAATATTAAAAGAAATGGAGCCAGCACTTACGACCTACCGGTGACCTTAGATTGAAAATGATCTAAGTCTGCGTGGTGGTTATGCGGATATGCATATCGTTAAGCTCACTCGTGATAAGGCAGGTGGTTCTCACTACGGTACAGAAAAGAAAGAAATCAAATTTTCTTGTTAATCAAGTTATAATGGAATGAAGTGATATCAGCCTAAATGATGGTACCGAGGGGGCTCACGGAGTGGATGACCACTCTATGACATAATCACTATGTAACAATATTGCAATGGTGAAAAATTATATAAATTAAATGAAACACATTGGTGACACTCCTGTTGATTACAAATTTATATTAATCTGAATGTTGTTAAGATGATGGGGAGTGACACAGCACTAACTGAAATGTTAGTATGATGGGGGCCTTTAAAGGCAGTCTCCATTTATGAAAAAACACTTACCCTCTTATAAATATTTATTGAATACACTTTTACGCTTTCTTGTGAAAAGTCTCTGTATTTCATTTCCCATGACGTGTTTGTATTTCACTGGCTACAGTGTTGCCAGGTGGCTGTCTACTGAAGGGATGGACGAGTCCACCTACGCAAAAGGGCGTGGGTTGCCATACTCGATGGCTCTTAATACAATTAAACCCAACCCTTACTGTGGCTTTGAATGAGATGAAGTTGTGTGATATATACAGAAAAATGTTGCACACTATTTGTCGCACTTGGCACTTTAGCTTCGTCCTACAGGCCAGTCGACATCACTTGGTGGTGCGATATGTCGTATGTTGTGGCGCGAGCTGCTACAATATAACGACTAATGGCCTGTGCGCCCAACTGCTGTGGCTTTGGGTTAAACACAGTTTCGGATCGCCTACTAATTTGTTATAAGAGTTACCTCTTGTATAAACATAGTAGGATGACATCTTAGTCATGTAGTACCTGTTGGCAAGAAGTTGCAAGTTCTGTTTTTGTCAACCTGCACGACGCTCTCTTGGCCTCATGTTGCATGCAGTTGATGTGACTGAATCGTTCAGAGTTGGCACAAAGAGCTCGTGGACGCGTGGGTTACATCAGTTACATAAAAAAATTGAGCTGCAATTGGCTTTTTTTTCGTTGAAATGTACTTGGAAACAATAAGAAAGCCAATTGGACATCTTTGGTGTGAAAAGCACGTGCTTTTGTGTCTTTGCTCGCAGATTTTACTAAAAGAATTACATGCTGTGCAAAGATGTGGTGATCAATTTTTCATACCTTGTAATTCACATGCACACGAATTTCTCATACCCTTCGCCGGACAAGTCCAATGCATGTGGTGTTTGTGAAAGACATACTAGCTACATCACATCATTCACATTCGAGCATTATATGGTGCACCCACTCGTTACATATGCGACACTTCACAACATTGGTGATATCGAGGCGGTGTTGGGTAGATGGCTTCACAGATAACCTGGAGGGCAGGACACCACCCTGCATCAAGTCATTTAGTTGGAGATGGCGAGAATGTGTGTGTCCCGATCTTGTCATCGATGCTTTTCGGACTTACTGGGTAGATGGTCGACTTGTGAACGGTGCCATCCAGGTTGTCTGCCACCTGCTGCGGCCCAAGCAACCACTTAATTGCCTGTGGACTCATGGTTCATGTTAACACTGTAAAATATTTCCTTTGAACAGCTTCACATGAAGTTGGCAAAATAAAGTTGGATTGTTCTGACATTACCAAAATGTCATGATTGCCATAATGTATGTCTTAAAATGTTGAATACATAGTGTGAATATGAGGTAGAGTGTTCACGTTAGACTCGCAATTCTCGTCTCCATGTCCCAACATTGAACTGCTTTTCTGCTAATCCTACTATGATAAACATAATGGATATGAATATGTTTCAGAACACTGTTTAGTAAACAGTTGCTTTGAGATGTTTGTATATTTTCCCATACTGGGTTTTAATGTAATTTGATTGAATTCAAATTCGTAACAGTATATATATTTACAACTTCCTGTAATGGGCTGCACAAATACACAATAGAAGTATCTTACTGTAAAAACAATTGTTAAATGAAAATTCCTACTAGAACCTCCCAGTATAAATAATTATGCACTGTGGTACATTTTCTAATGAACTCAAGATTTTTAATCCAATATATTGAATTAAAGATGTATGATCCTATTTCGTTTTCAAATTTTACTGTGATATACATCCAGTAGGAAACTTTTTGACATTGTGAAACGGGTTTAATTTCTTATTGTATGAAAGGAGTTTGACCCTCTTCACTATATGAAATTCCACCAGGACGATCAGTACAATCATTTGGGTTTAACTTTGTACAAATTAAAGCCGATACATTACAACCGGTTTTCATTTAAAACAATGGTTTTACAATATCCATATTAATGTAACTTAAATGGTGTACAATTCTTGCGAAACCTTATTTGGAAATTAAAAGATACGAGATATTTGGTCCCGATGAAATATTATGACACTCAGGTATTTTCTGTAGGGATCTTAAAATTAGGCGACTGTATATNAGATATTTGGTCCCGATGAAATATTATGACACTCAGGTATTTTCTGTAGGGATCTTAAAATTAGGCGACTGTATAGAAGCTCAGTAATAATACTATCATGGATAGAGAAAATTGTAGTAGGGGAGACGTTTACATTTATTTTGTGTTTTTACAGTTAGACTAGCGAGAAAATTCTATGACCTTACTTGAATTTTCTTTCAGCCTATTTCAAACTGTCCGCCGTTTTTTTAAATACAAATATTGCCTTGTAACTAATAAACACAGTGCACATATTTCACCACTCTCAAAAGTTTACATTNTTTTTTTAAATACAAATATTGCCTTGTAACTAATAAACACAGTGCACATATTTCACCACTCTCAAAAGTTTACATTTAATGTTACCATAAAACATTATTATTAGTTGGTTATTCCTGTTTGGAGTGCTTTAAAAATTCTCACTTTACCGTTAAATGCTTATAATTTTGGTTTTCGGTGTCATTCCATTAGATCTGTATGTTAACGTTCAATGTAATGTTGGTTCCACTGTTGTTTTCTATTTTGAAAGAATGATGTTTTAGTAAAATTGGGTACATTAATAGAAAAGGTGTCCCACCTAATGGGCTTAGGAACGTAATATATGTATTTTATAAGCACAAATTTTATTTGTTATTTTTTTAAGGTTCTTGTCGTTTGCACGAAATAACCAAGTCTCACATAATTACACTTTGGACTTAGTTTCAAGTTTTTTTTTTAATATGATAGGATTTAAGTACGTTGTATTAGTATGTTATATTATAAATAATGTACCGTGTCGTTCAAGTCCTGCGTCACATCACATAAGCAAAAATCTTCATCATCACGAGAGGGAAGAAGATGGAGCTTACAGCCCAAGAGATAATGATCATGTTGTAAATGGGGTGCATCATTCAGAATTTGATCACGAAGCAATTCTAGGTAATTATTCTGCACTTCAANATCACGAAGCAATTCTAGGTAATTATTCTGCACTTCAATTAAGTAATAAATAAGGTGATTAACCATTTCCTAATGACTGGCTGTGTTCTAGGCCAGTTCAACTATGCTCATGTCACTTTTTATATCACACAACTAAACACTCTTGATTTATTAATGTTTGTAGCAGATATTCAAAAAGAAATGGCGGTAATTTTCTAGTTTAGGGGCTTTTCTGAAAATAATAAAAAAAACTCCAGAAAGTGGTATATTTCGACTCTANATTAAGTAATAAATAAGGTGATTAACCATTTCCTAATGACTGGCTGTGTTCTAGGCCAGTTCAACTATGCTCATGCCACTTTTTATATCACAACTAAACACTCTTGATTTATTAATGTTTGTAGCAGATATTCAAAAAGAAATGGCGGTAATTTTCTAGTTTAGGGGCTTTTCTGAAAATAATAAAAAAAAAACTCCAGAAAGTGGTATATTTCGACTCTACTAATAACGTAGAACACGAATATACTAGGGGCATTAACGTACGACGAATTTCCTAACATGTACCCACCTAACCTAACAGAACCTAACTCCACGATGGGTGAATCACTATTTTACGTTTTTAAACTAACCTAGGATTGTACGG